>VZRI01005817.1:0-53960 GCA_013397515.1 Upupa epops | reverse complement strand
GTGGGTGGGAGAGAAGGGGGTGGTGTGAAGGCTGCAGAGTCAGAGAGCAGGAAGGGGTTGATTTCATCCTTGGCTGTTCCCCTATGAAGAATGAAAGGGCAGGGGATGTTAAGTAGAGCCCATTGAATTAGATTAAGGGAGATTAGCTCTCGCTGTTGCTAGACCGGGGGATCGGTCGGCCAGGTTTTACTAATTTTTCCTCTTGGGGTCCAGCTTTATCTGAGATTGATCAAACCCCTCGGAGCTTTGTATCTGGAAGGTAACTGCCTCCCAGGCCCCAGATCTAACCAATGTAATTCTGAACCTTGATGAGCTGCGTCTCGCTCAACGCCCCTTCGGTCACAAAGCCAGCGTCCGCCTGACATGGCTTGAAAGGGGCTCTCTCAGAAAGGCTTTCTTCCTTCCAGACCTTATTTTGGACCCAGAGAAAAGCCTGAATGAGCTGTTTCAGCAGGTTGATGGGTGATGCCGAGCGTTGGGATGCCCCATTGTGCCTATTGATCTGGGAAATGGAAAAAGGGGTTTTTTTTGTCTTTGTCTGATAAGATTCAGTTTGATTTTGTAGGGTTTTTTTCAAATGAGTGGGATAGAAAAGGGTTTAATCCTTTCGCTTAGCTCTTAACACATGAAAGTTCTTCCAGAGGATAACAGAGCCTGAATTTAAAGGGAATGAGTTTTTCCAGAGGACAAATCCTTAGGGAGGCAGTGTTTCCTCTCTTTTAATATGAGAGGATGAGCCTCCTGTGAAGGCTTTGGGCTGCAATTTAGGACATCAAGGTGGAATTCCCAGCTCTGATGTAATGCATCTATAGCTTTTGATGGGTCCTTAAAGGCCCTGTCTGGTGCTGACCAGGACCATTCCAGAAGCTCAGTATGGGCACAAACTAGCTCAAACCAGAGGGTTTCTGCTGTGCAGTAGTTACTGCAGCTCCTCAGGGAGCAGGATGAGTGCATTTGGCTATCACCTTTGAGACTGTTGTCCAAACTCTGTAACACACAATCTGAGAATCATAGACCTCCAAAGGTCATCTAGCTCAACTTCCCTTCAACAAGTAGGGCCATCTCTAACTAGAACAGGTTGCCCAGAGTCCTATCCAGCCTGACCTTGAATGGCTGCAGGGATGGAGCCTCCACCACTTCTCTAGGCAGCCTCCTCCAGGGATCCCCCACCCTCAGACTGAAGAACTTTCTCCTCCTGTCCAGCCTCAGTCTCCCCTTTTCCAGCTCCAAACCATGACCTCTCAGCTTATCATTCCCTGACCCTGGGAACAGCCTTCCCCAGCTGATTTACAGGCTCCTTTCAGGGGTTGGAAGGTGATGAGATAGTCCTTCCCTCTCCTCCCTTGGCCACTTAGCATCTTCATGGTACTAGTAGCTACAGCAGCTGCGGTTGTTTGTCAAGTCTGTGGTTCTGCTCTTTACTGAGGAAGAGTGTGTAAGGCCCTGGTTTCCTGCATCAGCTGGGTGGTTCTTGCAGCTGCTCTGCAGTGATGGAAGTGGTGGTTTCTTCCAGGACAAGAGGAAAGCTGAGGAGCTGCAGGTAGGGAGTGTTCAGGTTGGCTTTGCCAGTGAGATAGGTGCCAGGGAATGTGACTCTTGTGTTCAGAGGAGACCTGCTCCCTCCATGAGCTTCCATACCTCGTGGCAAAGTGCCAGTGAAAGCAAGACCCCCTGAGACCTCTGCCAAAGACCCTGACACTTCACCTTCCTCTACCTCAACTAGCCCACCTTCGCAGGCAGGACAGGGTCTTGATGGCTTCACAGAGGAGCTGGAGGTTCCCTCAAGTTTGTCTCTGATGCTTCATGGTTGGGTTAACTGGATGCTCAAGATTTCTTAGTGCTTTTTCAGCCTGAACCAGCCTGCTTGGGTATTTCCTTTGTGCCCATATTCACCAACCTGATGGGAAGAATCGTGTGCCACAGTCTGGGCTCCGTGGGTTCGTTCTCCATGTAGTGATCAGTTCTGGTTCTAAGCAGAGGAGGGAACTGTTTTGGCATTGATTGGGCTAAGTGGTCAATAGAGAGCCAGGAAGTCCTGCCAGTTAATCCTGGTCATCTCTGACTGTGAGACCCTATATTTGGAAGCCTCCAGCCATGGGCAGAAATTGCCAAATCGATGCTCAGCAGGGCACCACAGATCTGTTATGTCCTGTTTCACTTCTCCCTGTGTTCTCCCTTCTTCTGCAACAACTTCTGGAAAGTCCTGGAGAAACAGCACAAGGCAGGAAATACTGCAAATACAATAAGAAGTTAGCTGGACTAGACTTTATAACCAGAATAAAGTGTTGGATGGGGTGCTGCATCAGCTCTGGAAGTGCCTCGTAGCTTCAGGAGCATCGAATGCGATGCTGGACCTCTGTAACTGGAAGAGGAAAAATCCAAAGCTACAAAGCTCTTGAGCTGTTGCAGAGGATGTTTCTACTGGAATACATCTGATTTAAGAGTATTGCTTTCTTAAGGGTCTGCTGAGTGATGCTGGGTGACAGCGGATCACCCCTGGAACTCGAGGTGAAATCCACTGATGGAATTGCATGTGACAACAGAAATGAATTCGTCAGGAGCAGCCATCCTAATGAACGTGATATCCCCATCGTAATGAAAACCTTAAGGAGTTCTGCAGGGAATAGAGAGCTGGAGTGGCTTAGAAAACCAGAAACCCTTGAAAAATAATAGAAAAGAAGAACTAACCCCCCAACCAGAGCACGGGGATCGATGATGGGCAAAAATCTGGAAGCTGTATGGGGTTTTGCTTAAAATCTGTATTTCTGTTTTACTTCCAACAAAGAAAAAGTGAGTGTTGATTACATTCACTCCTTCTCCCCCCTTCCCCTCCATGGCTGCATGCATGTCTCTTTGATTTGGGCTGGCAGGCCGGATCATTCACGGAATATAGTAAAGTCTTTTCAGATCTTGGAAGAGGGGCTGAAAATGAAAGGGAAGGGTTTCCTATTGCTGTGTATGTCCCCCCTTTCAGGGTCTGGCAATCCACCCCGTCTGTTCCAGGGGGCCCAGACCACCTGAATCTAAGTTTAGATCATATCCTGCCACATTAAACTCCACACATAATGCGTTGGCCACATGGGAAAATTTAAGGAAAATGAGATTTTATTAAAGCCAGGAGACCACCTGACTGCAGAGGGGTGTAGTGATGCTGTTAGGAGGGTCTTATCTCGCATGAAAGTTTCACATTGCCCTGGTTTCTGTTGTTTATGCTAGCAAGGCTCCCTGCTCCCCCAGTTCCATGTGGGTCTCAGCTTATTTACTGCAAGGGCTAAGGTGGCAGTGCCATTAATGAGAAGGTAATCAGGAGCATTTTACTGCTTAATGGTGGAATCACAGAGGGTACTGGGTTGGAAGGGACCTCCAAAGGTCACCCAGTCCAACCCCCCTACAACAAACAGGGCCATCTCTAGCCAGAACAGATGCCCAGGAGCCCCATCCAGCCTGACCTTGAATGGCTCCAGGGATGGGGTCTCCACCCCCTCTCTGGGCAGCCTGTTCCAGGGATCCCCCACCCTCAGATTCAAGAACTTCCTCCTCCTGTCCAGCCTCAATCTCCCCTTTTCCAGCTTCAAACCATGACCCCTCATCCTTTTGTTTCCTGCTCTTGAGAACAGTCTTCCCCAGCCTTCTGACAGCCCCTTTCAGGGTTGGAAGGTCCCATGGACCTTTCCAAGTTCACACAATGGCATTCCCATTGATATCCCAAGCCCCTGATGCGTCGTGCAGTTAACATTCCAAGAGGGAAAAAGATGCCACGTAGTAGAGCAGGGTGGGTTTGTTCATTAAGAATAACATCTGGTCTTTCAGGTTGTGTCTGAATTCCTTCTGCTTTTGTGTTTTCACATCCTTGAAGTGAGAATTTGCAGCTTTTGGAGGAACCAGTGGACACCAGGACTTCATGGTCACACCAGTGACCATGTGAGGGACAGTGTGTCCTTCAGCTGGTTTGCTTGGAAAGCAGGATAGGTATCATGCTGGTAGGCTAAGCAAGCCTCCTTGTGCATCTGGGCAACCTGGCGAGGTGTTCCTGCCCATGGCAGGGGGTTGGAACCAGGTGATCTATGAGGTCCCTTCCAAACTGAGCTGTTCCATGATTTTGTGGATAGGACTGTTGGAGCTGAAGGGGTATCTTCTCCATGGTAAGAATTTGAGCTCCACTCTTTTGTACCTTCATACAGTCAAACATTCTTGTTGAGTTCCTGTTCACAGTTAGTGTCCTGTCGTGCCCTGGCCAGACTACCTGAGCAGATGTTGAGACACTTGCAGGAGGTTGTTGGGAGGTCAAGATACCTCGGGTAGTTTTGGCTCTTCTCAAGAAGTTCCTCTCATTGCACTGCAGCAGATGTTTTTCAGCATGTAAGGTGGAAGGGGTCAAACCCTGTGTGGCTCTGACCCTATTGGGAGTTTCAGATGGAAATGAGAAACCTCCATAATTCATCTTCCCAACATCTTCCTGGTGAACTGTCTTCGTGAAGACGGAGGGGTTTCCTGTCTTTCATTCCCCACCCACTCTCCGTCACTCATAGAATTACCTAAGTCACCAGCATTCACTGGAAGCCATGCGTTTGATCACTCCAGTCTCTGGAGCCCCTCCTCAGCCCTCCCCAGGGAACATCCCTCCGGCACTTTTAGTAGTGCTCTGATCCAGGTGTCACTGTGTCCCGAGTCTGCTGCTTTCGTGCTATGGTACTGCGATCCGCGTGTCAGCAAGGAGCTGTGCAGAGACACTCTCTGGAGGCAGGCACGGGGAACCCCCTGGCATTCCCAGGCATTCCAGATAGGTGAAGGCTGCAAGAGGATTCATTGATAAACACTGCTCTTTATTTCTTCTGGTGAGAAAGGTTGTCCCCGCGTTACTGGGCTCCACCTATGCCTCTTCTTAGACCATTTCCAGGGCTTTGTCGTGAGGAGATTAGATGACAGATTTGGCATTCTGAAGAAATTGTATGAAAACTAGATGCTTTTGATGAGCTCTATGTTGAAAGCAGAGCATCGCGGGCAGGGAATGTGCCTTGGCTCAGCTACTTGCACAGTTATTACTTTTTATCAGCCCGAGTCACTTATCGCTTAAACGACTTCTTTTATCCTTCTCTAGGTTACTCCACCACTGGCATTTTGCACGGCTTGTTGAGATAAAGTCTCAGCAACAGAAATGCAACTGCTAGGGCTTTGCTAGCCTGGAATAATGGAACCAGGTGATCTGGAGGAGATTAAGGTTGGAGGAGACCTACAAGGTCATCCAGTTGTCAACCCAACCCCACCCTGCCCACTAAACCCTGTTCCCTAGGGCCACAGCCGCATGGGTTTTGAACCCCTTCAGGAACAGCAACTCCAGCCGCTCTGTAGACACCCTGTTCCAACCCCTGATGTCAGAGAAGGAATTGTTCCTGATGTCCAATCTAAACTTCTCCTGGCACAATTTGAGGCCGTTTCCTCTTGTCTACTGCTGGTGACTTGGGAGAAGAGACCGACCCCCCCGCCTCTCTACAGTCTCCTGTCAAGTAGCTGTAAAGAGCACTAAGGTCTCCCCTCAGCCTCCTTTTCTCCAGACTAAACAAACCCTTGCAGCCAAGGAGGTTTTCTGTGGGCAGCCCATCTGGGGAGGAAGGGGTTGCCCTCTGGGGATGCTCTGTTTACAGAGAGAGCAAGGTATTTAATTATGTTTCTTGCACCCGGGTTGCTGGGAATTGCAATCAAAGAGGAGGCTTAGTCAAAAGCTTAACACAGCCTGTGCCACTGCCTTTTGCCTGAGGGCAAGAGTAGAGTTGAAAGGAGCAGCAGTGGTCAGGAAAACAAACATCCAACTGAACCTAATGAGAGTTGCCTCTTGCTATGCTGGAGCTCTTGCAGAGACCTCAGTGATCCCTTGCAAGGTCCACGAGACCTTGCGTGGTTGTAAGGTCATTTCCTTTGCTTTTCTAACAAACTTTCTAATAAATCGGGGATTAAAACTTTGGGAGGATGTATCACCATCCCGTTGAAGGGAGCTGTGATGTTCTCACGACACCTTCCATGCCACGGTCTTTATCAGTCTTCTGGGCTGAAATTGCATGGATCTTCTGTCCCTGAGAAAACACGAGTGGATGGTGGTGGACTCTGGGCATTAGAGTGACAAGCTCTCTGTACTCTAATCTGGCCTGTTTCTGCCTGTGTTGAGCTCCCCTGTGTCTCCTTCCCTGTGTGACCACCTGAGGACAGGTTGGAAAAACCTGTGTTGCTCCAAGGTAACCAGGGATGAGACAGCAGACTGTCACTGTGCACATCAGCAGGAGCTGCAAGGAGGAGGGGAGTGATCTTGGCTGATGGCTGGACAGGTGTACTGTGCTGCACAGAGCCCCTGGCTGCATAGCTGAGCACAGGTCCTGTTGATGTTATCATACGTTGGGTCTCTGTGGCTCAGTATTGGTTTGATGAGCCCCCTCAGTCAGTCTGCAGACTGAGATGGGCATGATTGCTGCTCTGCTTCGGGGTAGGGAGGCTCTGCCAGGGGGTCTAGACGGGCTGCGTCGATGGGTCAAGACCAGTTACATCAGGTTCCAGAAGGCCAAGTTCTGGGTCCTCCACCCGGGTCACAACAACCCCCTGTAATGGGATAGGTAGCAGGGAGAGTGGCTGGAAACTGCCCCGTGGAAAACAGCCTGGGGGTGCTGGTTGATAGGAGCTGGCTGAAGATCAGCCAGCCTGTGCCCAGGTGCCCAAGAAGGTCAAGAGCATCCTGGCTTGTGTCAGTGCTGGTGTGGCCAGCAGGACCAGCGCAGGGTCATCGCCCTGTAGTGGGCACTGGTGAAGCCCGACCTCAAATCCCGTGGCCAGGCTTGGGCCCCTCACTCCCTGCCAGGAGATCATTGAGGGGCTGGAGCAGGTCCAGAGAAGGGCAGCTGAGCTGGAGCGCGGGGTCTGGAGCCCCAGTGCTCTGATTCATCCTGAGCAATGGTAGTTTGGCTGATTGTGGCCACCAGCACCCTTGAGCAGCTGGGGGAGCTGGGGTCCCCAACGAGTCCCTTTGTTCTGTGTGGTTTGCAGCATAAATATGTAGAAACTGAAATGCTAATGAATTCCTCCCCCTGACGTCCCTCCCTCCCTCTACATACGCACGTACAGACAATTCTCAGCCCACACACAGACGTATTGCCCGGGAGTTTTGCGAACCCGGAGCTGTCTAGGAGGGAGAATTCCCTGTGTTGTAATTCAGTTCCACTCCTGGTGGCAACCTGGCTCCCCCCGTCACACGGCATGGCCCCGTGAGAGCTTTGGGTCACAGAATTGTTGAGTCTGGAAAAAGACCTCTAGAACCATCTGGCCCTTGAGCTAACATCACCCCATCAGCCAGACCAGGACACTTAGTGCCACATCCAGTCTCTGTCCTTCAACACTTCCAGGGACGGGGACTCCCCCACCGCCCTGGGCAGTCCAGTCCAGGCTCTGAGCACCCTTTCCATGAGGAAGGGTTTCCTAACATCCAACCTAACCCTCCCCTGGTGCAGTGTAAGTTCTGGGTTGGATGATCCATGTGCTTGGTCATGAACAGAAGTAAAAACCCAAGGGCACTGATGGATCACGAACGTGTTGCGTGGCTGGTATGGGTGGTATGAAAGGCTGTGAATAGTTTCCTGCACTGAGCCACTCTTTGCTTTCCCTGTGGCCTGCGAATGCCACGGTCATGGGTGGAAAATGTGCGTGTGTCTGGGGAGGAAGACGGGCTCTTGCTCTGCTGTTGTGATGCGTAGCTTCGCCTTTGTGGTCACTCATCATCCTGAGATGGGGCAGCCAAACTGAGGAAGGCATCAGCTCAGTGTACAGTCAGTCCCGTCTTGGAAGGGTTGCTCTGTAAGCATGAGAAAAGAGAGATGGTACAAGTCACGGGAAGATGGAGTTGGGGTGAAGGATCACCTTCATCCTCCAGTGTGTTGTCAGTGACTCTTGTCCCAGCCCATCTTTGCTACCAGGGCAGGGAGCTGATACTGAGCAGCAAATGAGCTGCAATGAGCTTGTGTGTCGTTTGCTAGGCACCTTGGTTTTTAGAGGCCGATCACACCTGGGAACCTACCGTGTCACCCAGCTACAGGGAGCGGAGAAAAGGCTTTTGGGAGCAGATTTATTCCTTGCTTGTTGGCTTTGGTTGAGGTTTGACAATAAACACTTCCAAAATAATCACTGCAGTTCAGCATGTAGAGAGGTGGGGATTGGTTTCTCCTCACAAGGAACAATAGGACAAGAGAGAATGGCCTCAAGGTGCCCCAGGGGAAGGTGAGGTTGGCTCTGAGGAGAAACCTCTTCCTGGGAAGGGTCCTCCGGCCTTGGCAGAGGCTGCAGAGGCATCGAATCACCATCCCTGTACAAGTTGCAGAGGCGTGGAGATCTAGCGCTCAGGGCCAGGGTTTAGTGGTGGCCTTGGGACAGTTGGGTTCATGGTTGGACTTGATGATCTTGAAGCGCTTTTCTAACCTGAATGATTCCGTGACTCTATGCACATTGCTTTCTGAAGGTCTGATCAGGGAGGGTGGGGGTTACGATCCCTACTTTACGAATGCAGATGCATGTGGAGAAAGGTCCTGTGACTTCCTTGCAGACATGACCCTGAGCTAGCAGGGTGCTCACACTAGATGATCTGCGGATCTCCCGATGGTCTCCTGATGATCTCCTTTCACCCGCTACTGTTCTGTGGTTCTGTAAATTCAGAGACTCACCCAGCACGTGTGGTGGGGGTTTCTCACCAAGAGACGCGGCTTCAGGGCCGTTCAGAGGCAGAGCATCCCTGTACCCTCTGCGAGCAGCAGTCTGGCTGTGGTGTGCTGGGGGCAGGGAGGGAAGTCAGCCCAGTAATTCCCAGTAATTGGAACTATTGCTGTTGCAATCCAGCATTTGGTTTCCATTTGGAGGCCCCGCTCGGTTCATTCCTGCTGGCGCTTCGCTTCTCATCCAATTGAGTTATCGGTGCGCGAGAGGAAGACAACAAGATTGCTGCCCGTTTTTTCCCCCTTTCCTTTTTAACTCCCTCCCTCTCTATTTTCCAAGATAAAAAGGGGACAAAATAAAATGTCTGTGTAATGAAACACAGGAGAGGGGGAAAATAGCTGCACACAAAATTGTTTTCAGCCGTCTCCTAAGGTTGCTGTTGCTATCTTTGATTTAGGCTTGGCAGCTCGACTCAGGGTGTTGGAGGTGACACAAGAATTATTCATCCAACCAAGTTTCTCTGTCGCTCTCCTTCTTTCTGTTTTTCCCTTTCTATTTTTATTTGATTTTATTAATGTGGGTTGGAAAAAGAGCCCCAAAAACCCAGCGCTGCTTCCAGCTTGGTCTCCCAGCGAATAACCCAGAGCAGGATGAGCTACGTTGCCGCTGACAGAACTGTCTCTAGCTTGTCTTTCTTGCCAAATTCACGGGGGGAAATCAATAGAACTAAACCCAAACCAAAGTAGGAATGTATTCACTTCCCACGGGTTCATCGTTCCCTATAGTAGCAAGGACCCGGTCCCATCCGTGCCCTGACAAACATCCTCCCAGCGTGGCATAACCAAGTCTCTGCTGCTATTACACGGGGTCTGGGGTTGCTTCGGTGCTTGGAGTACGGACTCATCCTCCTTCAAGTCACCTGATGCTTTATTTTCACATCGTTAGTATTTTTAGGTCTTCCTGACATCCAGTCCTGCCTGGTTCTCTCATTAATTAAACTCTACCTTAAAAAGCTCTTCCCTTCTTTCGTCTTCAACCTCCTACCTGCTAATGCTGCTCCCCAGTTGCCTGCTCCTGGGCGCTGGGAACGGGGCGGCTGTTTGCTCTCCCTCTTCTCCAGTCTGTGGTTTTATAGCCACCACCTCTTTGGTCGCCTGTTCTCCAGGCTTGAAGCTGCTAGTCTGCTTAGTAGCTGCTTTTCTGAGGCTGTTTTGTGCTTGGGCTTATTCTATGCCACCCTTTTGAATGCATACGGGATGCAGAGCTGCCTGTGTTAGAACTTCCCTGGTGCTGAGTGTGACAGATGGGTTATGGATGGTAGCCTGGAGTTTTCTGGTGCGTGTTTTCCTCTGCAAGGGTCAGGAACCACCCAGACCACTGTGAGCAGAAAGCAGGGAGGAAAATGGGCAGTAAGGATTTGGAGGAATCGTATCAACTGTGAAAGCAGGAGAGTCTTTTAGAAGGGAAAACAGTTCTCCTCGTGGTGTTGTTAGGACTCTGGTCACAGTCAAGCTGACACCAAACAAGCACAGTACATCCTCTCCCTAAGGAACTACTGTTTACTTTGGTTCCTTTCTCAGGTAACTTTTTCCCCCCTTTAATCTCCCCACTCTGAACAGCACAAGAGAAAACAATGTTTGGAAAACCAGGGAGAAACTCTGGAGGGGAGAGAAAACCCTCTAAGTCTGGTAGTAGATAGGAATCATGAGGGGAACCCGGGATGTGCTAGCTTTAACTGCAGGCCCCCAAGGGGAATATATTTGTTAAACATCATAATTACCTTTCAGTGCTGAACTCTGCACCCACTGAATCCACGGTGATGCACATTATCATTTCTGAAATGATGCTTTCATTTAGATAAGGCGTGCAATTAGACATCTTGATTAGGTCACTGTTCCCAAGAGCTCTGGGTTATTTATGATGACTTGCCCCTGCTGGTAAATGGTGTCGTGAGGTTGTGGATAGAGACATATTCCCTCCCTCTCCTCTCCCCCCCTTTCTCTTCCTCCACAGACCCTTTTGCTCCTCTTGTTCTCCCCTGGTTTCACACCTTTGTGCAGATGAGAGTAAAACTCTGCTAATCAGAGAGAGACACGCCAGGGGTGTAGAGGGGGTGTTGCTGCCACAAGCCAGGCCTGGGAGGTCTGCTCATCCCTCGGTTCCTTTGTAGGACCTGCAGGCTTTCAGAGGGATTGCATAAGGATGGGATGGCCATCCTTGTGTTTGAGACTTCATTTGAACAGCAGGGACCTCAAAGTGATGTGTGAACCCCTGAAAACAGTTTCCAGCTGGATCCATGAGCTGTTGGTTCCCTAATGCTGTAATAACCCCCCAGTGATCACTGTCCTTCCCTCCTCACTCCTCCTGGGGGTCAGTTCAGTTGAACTGCTCCTGAAACACTCCCAGTTTCCATAAGATGAGTGTTCTGCTGCTTAACCGGGTACCATGTGAAGTGCTAATTGAAGCAAGAACAGGGCATGTGAAAGCTCCCGGGGCAAAGAGGTGATGGGAACAGGAGGGAGCTGATGTTCTGGGCTGCTTCTGGAGCGAATCTGAAGAGAACCTCTGTGCTGCAAACTGAAGGTGCCTTTTGCATTGGTAGCTCTAAGTTTAGGAGGAGAGGATTAGAGAAGCACAGCCTGGGTGCAGCAAATCTGCTTCTGTTAGATGCTTTGGCAGATTAAGTATCTTATTATAGAACCATGGAATCCTTTAGATTAGAAAAGATCTTGAAACTATTTGAAATCAACTCTGAAGGCAGCACTGCTAAGTCCACCGCTGCATCACATCCCTCGGCACAGCATCTCCACAGCTCTTCAATCCTTCCAGGTGTGGGGACTCCACCGCTGCCCTGGACAGCCCCAGATAATCCTTTCAGTGATGAAGGTTTTCCTAATGCCCAATCTAAACCTCTGCTGGCACAATTTGAGGCCAATTCATCTCATCCTCTCACTTGTTACTTGGGAAGAGGGGCTGATCCCCCCTTCACTCCAATCACCTGAATTTCAAGGAGTGGTGGAGAGTGGGAAGGTCTCACCTCAGCCTCCTTTTCTCCAGTTCAGCCTCCCCAGCTGCCTGATCTGCTCCTCAGCTTTGTTGTCTGCAAACTGACTTAGGGTGCATTCTCTCCCCTTGTCCAGATAACTGATTAAGATCTTGATCTCTTAAATGGAATTATCACTCTCTACATTATAATGTAGGTACCTTGCCAGTCCCTAAATGAAGGGAATCCCGAGGGTACTGGTGAACCAGGTGTAGGAATGAGAAGTGCGACAAGTTCACCAAGCTCAGGGAATACCCAGCAGGACCCATGACAGCCTGAGAGGGAAGACACTGCCAGGGCTAATCCTACACTGTACAGAGAGAGATGGGGCTGTGTTAGTGCTAGGATTCTAAACAGCTCTCTGTTGTTTTAATTCCATCTGCCATCTTCAAGTCATGCCTTGGGGCCGAAGTGAAAGTCTTATGAAAGACCCATCCCAGATGACCCAAAGGATCTTTGCCACCTCCTATGCATCTGTAGCTACCATTCTGTAGTGGAATCATAAACAGATTAAATAACCTCCCTCTCTTGCGGATCTCCAAGCCTTTATCTTCCTCTCTGCATCACAGCAGCTCATAATCACCACTCTGGGGCATCAGAAAGTGCTTTTCACTTGGTACTTCTGCACAACCCACTCTGCCACCTCAATGTGTAGAAGCAAAAGCAGGGAGAGGAGAGGTGCTCGGGTGACAGATGGGACGGAGTTTCCACTCTGCAAATATTTATATGCAATAATTGTCCCTTTCTGAGATTAAAGGGGTTAATGAAAGGACTCTGCCTTCTCTCTCTTTTTAAACAGCAGAAAGTTTGACCGAGCATGGAAGTTCATCTTTCACTATTGCAACTTGTGATCCAGTAAGAAATATTTACTGAGCTCTAATTGGAATCGTTAGGTTGACAGTATTAATATTCCTCATTAAACTACTCCAACCCGAGCTGGCGGTGACGTAAACACATCAGCTCCTGAACTGCCTGCCTACACGTTTTGGCATCGGGGTGTTGGGGAGAGGAGGCAGATAAAAGCAAATTCACATGCAAATGATCTCAACATATTTTAATCAGTGGATCAGAGGAATCAGACACAGGGAAGGCTGATTAGGTCTGCCTCATTCTCCAGAGGCAGGGGGGAGATTGTCTCCCCAAAGAGACTCCCAGGAGCTTTGGCCAGTCTAGCTCTAAATGCCTCAAGCAACAGGGCTTCTCCTCGGTCCCGGGAGAGAGCAGCCTGCAGACTAGCAGGACTGTGTCTCGATAGTCAGAATCGTTTTGCCTGCCAGGGCAGATGTGCTGCACAGAAGTCTTGGGAAAGGTCGTGGCCACAGGCACCCACGTGTGGAAAACTCACAGCAACATTTCTGCAAGAAACTGCTTTCTGAAAGTGTTAGTGCCCACCTGGGACCACCCTCGGCACCAAACTCCTTCCTTTTCTTAACATTCCACTGAAGATGAACATGGGTGTCTGGTGACTACAGCACTGGCAGCTCAGAAGAGAAGGTTTGATTGCAACCCCACAAGTTAAGCAGCTGTGGGCTGGGAAAGCAAAGACCCTCAAGCTTTTTAGGAGCTGCATGATCTTGGACCTTGCAGGATCTTCTCAGGAAAACCATCAGCTGTGCTCAACTTTGACTCAAACCCCTTTCCACTTGCAGGAATTAGACTGGGAGAGCCCTGCCCTGCTACAGCCAGGCGTGAAATGACGAGTGCTGTAAGGAAAGGGCTGTCGTCGTACGATAGCGTTCTCTCCAACACTGCAGGGTGTGAACAAGCTCCTAACATCAAGTATCTGTGTTCAGAGAAGTCTTCTCCATGGTGGAAGGTTTCTTTGTGTGTGTCGGGGGATTCTTCCTCGGTGGAGAGTATCGTGAGGGATGATGAGCCTATAAAGCACCACGTTTCAGTTTCTCGTGATGTGAGTGCACGTCCTGTCTGGGCACATCTTGGGGCTGCTCTCAGTTTCTTGGGGGAAAGAGCAACGGCACCTGGCCGTGCCAAAGAGAGATGAGAGAGCCCCTGACCTCCAAGCTCCTGAGAGCCTCCTGTGTCTAATCAGGGGATTCACGGAAACACCCAGGGTCACAGGAGCATCTCCCGCCTCACATTCCCAGCATCAGAAGAGCAGTGGGGTTACGTTTTCCTTGCCGCCTGTGGCTCCAGCACTCTCAGCTCTTTGGAGGTTATGTCAAGGCTTTGTATTTGAGGCCTTGTTATTGTGACCTTTCCCGGGCAGGCACTTCAAGGGAAGCCTGGCGGGCAGGATGTCTCCAAGAACGTGCCAGTTTGTGCCCAGGCTGCAAGAGAAACAGAAGCCTGGCCACGGCGACAAGGCTTTTGGCTAACGAGCGTCAGCGAGTGCGATAGGTTTTGGCAGCCAGCTCGCTTATCAGATTGATAGAGGAGGCTACAAGCAATTGCATCTGGATGTGAATGGGTTTTACCCAGCCTGCTCGGCTGCTTGGGATTCGTGCCAAGGGAGAGCAGAGGAGTTGTGAGGAGAATACCCGATTTCCCTGCGCGAGCACTGATTTTCGTTTAATGCAGCCTCCTCGCCCTTAAATCCAATTAAAGGCCTATATTATGTCGGTGGAAATTTATGCCAATCCTAATATAGTTTAATAAGCCTTAAAATAGCACTTTGCTAGCGAAAAGCCCTGTGGTTTAATTTGATTCTGAGCCTAATAACAGGCTTAATATGAGGGACTTGGCCCCGTTTTATTTGCTAGCGGGGCTCCACATGCTCGCTCCCTCTTTTAGGAACTCAAAGGTTTTCCTGCAAAGCGGGAGCAGGAGATGGTTCTCCCCAGCAGGTTGCCTCTTCTCCGGTTGTTTCGCGTGCCAACTGTGGGAAGCCTCTCTAAAGGTAGCCCAGGTTGGCTTCTGTGATGCAGAGCGGTGAAGATCAGCCCGCCAAGGCTCTGGGTTCTTTTCTAGGCTTCGAGCATCACCTGCTCCATGGCTCAGTCCCACTAGAGGGTATGACCACCTTCTGTGGCTGCAGGTATAAGCCAGCTTTTTGCAAATACCTTTCACTGAGAGATAGGGAAACACAACCTTCTCTACCTACCCACACGCCTAAAACTCTATTTCCTTGCCCTCGTTCTTTGTGTCTCAATGACTCCACCATCCTCTGTGAGAGCTGCAGCCTCCTGTTGCTCATGCGTGGCTGTCCCACCTCTCTGTGTCTGCAGCCCTAGCACTGAGTCTCTCATGGCCCCATCCTTTTCCAGGGTTTCCATCGCTAAACCTCACTGTCCTCTCCCTCTGTTCCAGCGTTGCCGTGTCAGTGGGCAGCCCGTGGTCTCCTCTTCCATTGCTTGCTTGAAGCTGTTTCCTTCTTGTCCAGAAATGTTGGATGTTCCCAAGAATCAGCTCTCCAAGGGTCGTTATCATCCCCCAGACAGCCCTCTGAGCTTTCTCAACGGGCCTAACTCTCTGAACCCTTTCAGGGTCCTTCAGGCTTGATAGCCCACAGCTTCCTGCTCCTCCAGCATCAACACTTCACACATTCACTCAGTTTCTCAAGTTGGAAGGGACTGTAAGGATTGCTGAGTCCAGCTGCTTGCTCCTACCCCTGAAACTAAGTTAGAGCATTGTCCAGGTGCTGCTGGGACTCAGGACAGCTTGGGCAGACTTCCCTTCCTCCTGTGGTCTTGTCAGGGTATAGATAGCAACTTTGATTGGCGGTGGCCATGCTTGAGATGTTTCAAGAGGTTTCTTTGGGCGAGGACCTGGAGTTCTCCAGAGGGCCTTCCCAACCCCTACCGCTCTGTGTTTCTCCACCACACGAGGTGTGCAGACAGTGCATGCTGGAAGGGTGTTTTGCCCTTCCAAAGCACGTGGCAGACAGCAGCCAGGGTTTTCAACTGACCAGCTGAGTAGAGACACTCAGCCCCTCAAAGCCTGCTCTGCGTGCAGTTGCATGAACATGTTTCCAAGAGGCTAAACCCTTGGCTTCTTGCCTTTCAACCGCAACGAGGGAGAGTCCTGATCTGAAAGACGTAGGGGGTGCCAGCTTCAGCCACGTGCGCCGCTCGCTTTCGCCTGCTGTCCTGAGCTGCTGCTCAGCTTCTCTGTCGCTGTTCTCCAGCTGCTGCTCTGCAGCCCAGAGACGCCCGAGTCCTGGTGGTGGGTGGAGAGCTGTTGATAGAGCATTTCCTAGAGCGCGTGGAGATGAAAGCCTCGGCACCAACATGAAAGGTGGCTTTGTACTTTGCATGTGGTTAGTGTTAGTTTTTGATTGAAAACAATTGTAAACATAACTCTTCAGAGCTAGGGAGGAAAAAAAGCTGGGAAAAAACAAAAAAGACCCAAAAAAGACTGATTTGACCTTAAAATCAGAGAGATCGTGTCTTTTGGGAGAGCACCTAACGGATTTAGGTGGCTAAGTTCTCTTGAGCCACGCAGTCTGACACCCCAGCTGGCACAGCTGTTGCTCTCTTGCAGAACCGAAGGCCACAAACCCTCCCCACTAGGACCAGTGCATCCTTGGGTTACTCTCCTGGCATCAGATGGATTTACGCTGGCAGGGAGTTTGGCCCAGAGCCCCGACAAGCTTCGCAGTCCCAGGCGGCAGTTTGTGTCTCCAGGACTCCTTATTCTTTTGTAAGGGCTGGAGGAAAAGCGACTTCATGCTGCCACTTCTTTATACTCCTCACTTGCCACCCCAGCCTGGTCCCCTCCCTGTCTACCTAGGGGCAGGCTGATGGGTTAAGGGAGCTTTGCTAATGCCCTAATCCTCACGTGGGCTTCACAAAGCTGCCACTTTCTCGCCCTGGCCACGCTCGTGGATCCATAATGTCCCATGTCCAATCGATTGCCATGCTTGCGCCGGCTGCCAGCTCGCAGCACTTTCGCCAGCAAGGGCCAGATTGCTCTGGCAAGCTCATCCATCCTTTGGGGATGGGGGCAGAAGGCGAAGGGGTGGGGGATGGATGCTCGGGACTAGGCTTCTGAGATTGTGGGTGGGGAGGGGGAGCTAGCAGGCAGCAAGGAAAGGAGAGGTTGAGGTAGTGCAAGCTGGTTGTGAGCCGTTTGCATCGTTGTCACCCCA
Organism: Upupa epops; assembly: GCA_013397515.1. Taxonomy (NCBI): domain Eukaryota; kingdom Metazoa; phylum Chordata; class Aves; order Bucerotiformes; family Upupidae; genus Upupa; species Upupa epops. Next base: position 37,191 of record VZRI01005817.1, on the reverse strand, counting down.
ATCCAAACACTCTTTGCAGTTGATGGCAAATGCCAGGCTAGGTCTGGAGAAGCACTCGGTGTTTAATCGCTGCTCATGTCACGACCCTTCCTTACTCATCCATCCCCCTGCATTCATACAGCACACCAATCCCTTGTGCATCTCCGTTGGGCTAGGGCATGGGGAAATGAATCTGCCACAGGCAGGATTCCCCTTCTTTGCCCCCAAGTCTGCCCTGTATTTCTCATGCCAATCCTTCCCATCACTCAGGACAGGTTGCCACTTGGGCTTAGAAATGTCTTGAGGTCGAAGGATGTGAGGAGATTTCCCATCATAGTACTGCATTAGAGACTTTCCGAATCAAAATCTGGCACTTGCTGGCAGGAGGCCGAGAAGCGAGGGGACACACAGCTAGGATCCAACAGGCTGGCAAGAAGCCCACAAACACTTCAGATTTGAAGCACCAAGTCGAAGAGGCCAAAAAAGAAATGCATCCTTGTATGGCAAGGGGGGAGCAGCACCTGCTCCCGACTGCTGCAGCCAGGACACGGTGGCACTTACAAGCTGCCAGGGAAGCAGGCACTGGAATGAGTTATCCCTCTCAGGACATAGAACTGGCCAAATCCTATGCTGAGGTCTAGAGGATGATGTGTCTGTAACCCAACGGCAGCTGATGGGGGAAGAAATGAATCATCTCTGCAGTGTGCTTGTCCTCCTTGAGTGTTGCTGGCCTCCCTGGGAGGATTTTAGAGATCATCTTCACTGTGTGAATTTCTCCTTCCAGTGACCACAGGCTATGGAGATACAAGGTCCTGCAAATATATTGATAAATAAAGCAGTGTCCTAGTTCTGGAGCTGATATTTGGGTTTGGGAGCTCTAGTTTGTCGTAAACGCAGTTGTTTTAGCTCTCTGAAGGTGAGGGGAAAGGAAAAGAGTGACAAGGAAAATAGGTGGAAAGCTGGAGAGGGACTTTTCCCAAGGGACTCCAATGCTAGGACAAGGGGGATGGGTTCAAGCTAAAAGAGAGGAGATTGAGATGAGATCTGAGGCAGAAATTCCTCCCTGTGAGGGTGCTGTGGCCCTGAACAGGTTGCCCAGGGAGGTTGTGGCTGCTCAACACTTCATGCATGGAAGTGTTGAAGGCCAGGTTGGATGGGGCTCTGGGCAAGCTGGCCTGGTGAGGGGGTTGGAACTAGATGGTTTCTGTCCCTTCCAATCTCAACCAGCCTGTGATTGTCAAGTGTTTCGGTGGTGTAGGCAAGGCCAGCTCAGCTGCTGGTTCTTCAGGAGCTCTTCAGAGGTGGCTGGTAGGGGGCCGATGCTCTGTAGTTGTACCTTCTGTCTGGTGAGGGCTGTGCAGATGACCCTTCCCAGTCTACGTACAACACGTGCAAGCAGCATGGAAAAGCTGCCCACAAACAGACTTTCACTTCAGAAGGAACCAGGGGCTGTGCAGCTGGATCCCACAGAGGCAAAACCATTCACCTTTGCCCAGCTGCTAGAAATGCTTCAAAAATAATCATCGACGTCAGGGAGCAGCTGATGCGATGGCTGCAGCCTCCAGAAGGTAATTCGGATCTGAATTGCTCTGCAGACATGTCTGTCTTTATTCTCTTGACTAGATGGGAAGGGTAGGGTGGCTTAATTCCCAGCTCAGCACCGCAGTCGCTGTCTGAAGCTCAGTGGGCTGGAAGCAAATGGGTACCATCTCCCCACATAAAAAAGTGACTTTGTTTTCCTGTTTTAGGAGACTTTCTGGTTAAAAGGGTGGTCAGATCTGAGAAAGAAGAGAAGAGGTGGAGTGTAGACAAGGGTAGAAGAGGAGAAATCCATCATTTGTGCAGTTTTTCAGGGTCTCTGATCAGAGCCAGCTTTGATTGAACCAAAGGCTTGGATGTTAATTATGATGGATTCAAACCAGAGCCCAAAGCATCTCTCGTCCTTGAGTTTTGAGGAGGTCTCAACCATCAACTCACCAATTTGCCTGGCTGCTGCAGAGGTGTCCTGCACCAGAATGCAGCATCCAAAGTGCCTGTCTGCTGGTGTCTTGTGATTTAAACTTAGAATCATAGCTTCATGTAGGTTGGAAGAGTTGAGATCATCAAGTCCAGCTGTGAACCTCCAAGATCGGTGGTGTGAGTGCGTGCGCAGGGACTCCGTGGGTCTGTGCCCTTGAGGTCCACCCCAACTGCCTGAGCTGCTCTGGCTCGATGAGGGTTGTGTCTTTGCTGTCTTTTGCCACTAAGTGCAGGGGGTTTAGTTTTCACCATGGTTTTCATCCATGCCCCTATGAGCCCAAAGCATGCACGGTGGTGGTAGCCACCAAGTTGCTCAGCAGGGACTGGGAAGGGCATCTTTGAGGCTGCTGATGCAATACCATGGCATGTTTGTATGTCCCTTTGTTCATCCATCTGGGGTCACAAGCTGAGCTGAACCCACACTAAGGCCTTGACCAGCTATCAGAGATAACATCTGGTTAGGATGGCTACCATGTGCTATCGATCTGTTGCCGTTGGCAGACTGATGGCAGTGACAGAACCAGCAGGGAAAGAAATGAGACATAATCCTGGCCAGCAGTGTTTTGTATCCCCCAGGCTCTTTGCCAGTGGGGATTTACCCGGGGCTGATCTGAGCTCCAGCAGCTCAAGTGATGTTGGCAAAGCATCCAAACCCCCAGCCTCATCTCCTACATCTTCCCATCCTTTCATGCTCCTTGGTACCAGCAGAGCGGATGTGCTCGCTGCCACGTGGGCAGCAATTCCGTGTCCAGGAAGATTAGAGGGATCCCTGAGGATGGGATGCTCCCTGGCGCCCGAAGCCTTGACTCCCCACTGTTCTTAGCCGGGCAGTGCCATACCTTGGAGGCAGAGGATCAAAAATCATTGTTGCCCTTGTCATGGAGCTGTCAGCGGGCTCCTGGGTCCAGCTGGGCATACGGGCAGGATGCTGTCTATTTACTCATTGCTGAGGGTTCATTATCTCCAGACCCCATTCAGATGGTAGTTTCCAGATCCCAGGGGAAGGCGATTCGGCACAGCAGATGACGTGATGCCCTGGGCAGGAGGTGGATGGCAGCATCCCTGATGGTGCATCACGTGCAGCAGAGAGGGAGAGCGAGGGAGCAGGAAGCTGGCCATGTGCAGGATCTCAAAGCATTGCCGATGGATGGGATGGGAAAGCAAACCCAAGTTTTCACTGCAAATGTGGTGGTGAGGGTTGAAGTTCCCTGCCCAAAGTAAATGCCTAGATGTCTCATGGTTGGGATGATTTTCACCATGGTTTTGTTCTTTTGAGAGAGGGAGGTTTTTCCATCCCCACTCTCTGATTTCCACCACCTCCAGAGAGCAGGGCTGCCCAGAAGGGTGTCACTAGATGAGCTTCCAAGGTCTTTTCTAATGTATCCTTCTCTGTGATTGTGTGGTGTGGGGAGGACCACACTTCAGTGCTCACAGAATAGCAGCTCTCTGTTTCATCTGCTGCATGTGCGTGCCACTGAAGTCCCTGAAAATACCCCTTCACAAGCCTTCTCCTTCCTGGAGAAGGACCAAGCCCTTGGGACCTGCTCTAGTTGAGGAGAAAGGCATCTCACATCCATTGCTTAGACCTTCCCTTCCCATGTCTAACACAGGTTATGTACTTGGTGCATGTTGTACTGCACCTTCTCTTGACCATCCATAAAGCCAGCGGCACCCTGGGCTGCCTCAAGAGGAGCAGACAGGCCTTGATGGAGTGTTTGTGGATGTAGTAGCTGGGATGTGAAGGTGCAGCTTCATTTGAGTATCTTGGGCAGTTCAGGCACCCTGGGAACATTCCAGATGCTGGAGAGGCTCTCAGTTGCTGTCAGGTCTCACCCCAGAATTAGGTGCAGCCCTTCAGTGCATTAAGTGCTCGTCTGTCATTTCAGATTTATTCCAGTCTTGATGCTCTCAGGGATGTGCTTGGCCACTGCAAAGTGCTGTAAATTAGGTGTGAGCTTGCTGTGCAGGAGGGCTTGTCCCTGTGTCCACTGAACCTCCTGTCTTACCTGTGCCAACAGGAGGAAATCGGTCTGATTATGCTGTTTGAGGTTACAACTTACACACTTGAGTTATTATTATAATAAATAAATGATAGAATTATAGAAGTGTCTGGAAAACACTAGTGCAGTGAGTTCACCCAGCTCAGGAAGCCCAACCACGTCCTGGGATGCATCAAGAGAAGTGTGGCCAGGAGATCAAGAGAGGGGATTCTCCCTCTTTACTCTGCTCTTGTAAGACCCCACCTTGACTCCTGTGTCCTGTTCTGGGGGCTCCAACATCAGAAGGACCTGGATCTGTTGGAGCGGGGCCACAGAGATGCCCCAAGGGCTGGAGCACCTCTGCTGTGAGGATGAGCTGAGGGAACTGGGTTCATTCAGTCTAGGGAAGAAAAAATTCCAAGAGGACCTTAGAGGTCTTCCCATTCCTGAAAGGGAAGGCTGGAGAGGGGATTTTCCCAAGAAGATGTAGTGATAGGACAGGAGGAAACTGAAGGAGTGGAGGCTCAGACTAGATCTTAGGCAGAAGTTCTTCAGTGCAAGTGTCGAGAGACTCTGCAATCGATTGCCCAGGGAAGTTGTGGCAGGGAAGGTGTTCAAGCCCAGGTCAGATGAGCTCTTGAGCAACCCAGTCTGGTTGAGAGGCACCTCTGCCTGTGGCAGGGAGGTTCTAGTAGATGATCTGTAGGGTCCCTTCCAACCTAAACTAGTTTGTGATGCTATGCTCATGTGAGCCGGTGATCTCCAGAATTGCACGTTGGCAGTCATTCCGCTGGATGCTCTCGGGCTAAGAGTTACCTCTCACATGAATCAGTGCTGTGGTCATTTTGTGTGTGAGCGGGTGCAGAAGGGTTTCCTTTCTAGCCATAAATGCCTGGAGGCAGCCGTTTTGAGTGTGCAAAGCATGTTAGGGCATCACTGCTCAAAGGGAAGGCGAGAGTGGGGCCTCAAAGAGTTAAACGAGTGCTTGTGGAGCTTCGGAACCTCCTAATGCTTCCTGGGAAAACCAGGGAAATAGTCTATTTAGGGACCCTACTGCTCACACATCAGATGTTTTCTCCAGTTCTCTCTGTCTGTAATTTATGTAATTTTTAAAAAACATTATAATCAGGGGCCATTTGCATGAAAGGGAGCTTTGTCTCTGCAGTGCCCATCTGCTGTGCAGCTCCCACCCCCCCGATGCTGGAGCCATCTGCTTTTGACTTCCAACCATCCTTGCCCCACTGCCACATGGGTCTGTGGGCCAAGGAGCCCGTGCCGTTCTGTTAGCACGTTGCCTTGGGGTCCTCCTGCTGTTGGAAGGGATTCCCAGGCCCTTTCCCTGGGAGGAAGTGCTTTCCCTTTCCTTTCCCAGGGAGCTGCTCACGTGGTCTAGATGGGAATGAGCTGGTATGCGATGGCAGTGTGGCCCAGCCTGGGGCGGCGCATGGGAGGTGGTGGTGATGCTGTGCGGGTGAAGTGGACTGCCAGAGCCAGGAGCCATTCTGAAGGAGAGTTTGGGGGTTTATTTGTGTTTGTCTCGTACCTTGTGTGAAGGGGGAGCCCCGTTGTCTGTGCCAGCAGAGGGTGATGATGTTATTACAGGGTGATAGTAATCCTGGAGCAGTGTTGGCTTAGCTTCACTTGCGCCTGCTCAGGGAGCTTCTAAGTACCTACCCATGTCTTGGTGTCACTAATTCTCCCAATGAAACGTGCTGCCCCCTTCAGAGCTCACCCCACCTCACACAGATGGGGGGACAGCAAAGGGAACTGAAGGAACCTTAAGGGATGGAGTAGACCTTCAAAATCATCAGGTCCAACCATGAACCCAGCTGTCCCCTCCCACCACTAAACCCTGTCCCTAAGCTCCAGATTTCCACAGCTCTGAAACCCATGCAGGGATGGTGACTCAGCTCCCTCCCTGGGCAGCTTCTGCCAAGACCCCAGGACCCTTTCCACGAAGTATTTTTCCTCATGACCAAACTCAACTTCCCCTGGCACAACCTTTCCATCACCCAGGAAGGAGAACGTCCACTAGAGCCGTTGCTTTGCTTCGTTTCCTTGCTCGCGGCTTACTTGTCACATAAGTAAGCACACAGATCCACAGAAAGGTTCCAAGGAGCCCAGATGGTGGTGGCTCAGTGAGGATAAGGCCACCTTCCCAAATGCCAGCTCCCCTCTCGCTGTGCGGTGGGTAACAGCACGAGCTGTCACGATGGCTGCACCCATCAACTCGCTGTCAGGGATTAAGAGAGATGCCTTCAGGTTAGGGCTCGATGCATCTGCGTTTCTGAGCAGACTCTTTCGTTTTCCAACCTGCAGACACTGTCCAGGTGGTTTTTGAGGTCTGGGGTTTTCATTTGTGGTGTTTTCCTTGGGTCTTTGTTTAATCCACCGTGTAAACCTGCAGTGGGTTTCTCCCACTGCAGAGCATCCGTGGTCTGGCTGCCATCCATCCCAAACCTGCTCAGAAGGACCTGACCTCCTGAGTTGTTCCTTTTCAAACCAAGCTGGCCTCAAAAACTGTTCTGAAGGAAGTTCAGAAGTAAGAACGGCATCCTGGCTTGGGTCAGGAATGGTGTGGCCAGCAGGACTAGGGATGGAATGCTCCTGTACGGGGCACGGGTGAGCCTTCCCCCTCGAGTGCTGGGTGCAGTTCTGAGCCCCTCGCTTCGAGAAAGAAATTGAGAGGCTGAAGTGGTCCAGAGGAGCAGTGAGGCTGGGCAAGGGACTGGAGGGAAAGGCTGGGAAGAGATGCTGAAGGAGCTGGGGGTGTTTAGCCTGGAGAAGAGGAGTCTCGAGGGACCTTCTCTCTCTCTGCAGCTACCTGAATGACCTTGGATGGTAACACTCCTAGAACCCACTCAGCAGAAGTAGTTCTAGGTTGGGTTTGAATAGAGTTTCTCCCTGTGTTTATGTCTCTGTCCATGGGAGCAGGCACCTCTCTGAGCAACGGGAAACCCTTAATCCTGTGCAAGCATCTGTAAGGCTGTTCTGTCATCTGGGACCCTTCTCCTTGAGATGTTGGAACCCTGCACTGAACTCAGTGGGGGATGAAAGCCAGCGGCACCTTTATCTGGTCAAATGTGTGTTGATGGGGTAGAGTGAGAGCTACAGAGGGGCTCTGAAGGGTGAGGACTTCCCTCCTCTTCTTGGTCCCGAGGCGAGTGGGCACTGATTCCTTTCATCTTCCAAAACCTTTGGGATTGTCACGAGGGCAGAACACGGCCACGAGCAGTCAATTCAAAGATCCGTGGAGTCACTCGGGTTGCAAAAGGCCCTTGGGATCCCCATCTTCTCCTTGGGCAAGAGGGAACCCAGCACCAAGACAGCGAACTGGAACGGCAGGCATGCCAGTACTGGTGGGGAGCTGGCAGGATGCCAGGGGCTGCTGGTGAGGCTGGGGTGAGCTGGTGCCATCTGGAAGCTGTGAGCAGACTGGGAGCAGCTGTTGGAAAGTCAGAGGGGGTGGGTTTGTTTGCAAAGCTGGGCACAGGGGTGGGAGGGCAATGAGAACGTGTGAAGGAAGCAGTCAACTTCCTATCTCCCCCCTCCTCCCTGCCCCAGCCCAGGATGATGTTGTGTGGGGCTCTCCTTCGTGACCTGAGGTTTTTTTTCCCCCTGCCCCATGAAAAAGGCACCGATGGAGCTATTGAAATCTATTGAAAGCAGAGCACAAAAGCTCCTGCAGGCTACAGACGAGCAACAGCTTCACTCAACAGATTGAAGAGCTTGGGGATACTTCTGGCTTTACACTGGGAGTCTCTGCTCTAGCAGTCCTTGCCCATACACAGGTGGCCTTAGCATCATTCCTTTCATGTGCCAGATTAAAGTGACTGTGTCTTAGAGCTCTCTTGATCACGCCACCATTAGGTCGTCCCTAATGCCTCCGGTCATCGCTGGGCTGTAAGGCTAGGAACAGGGAAGGTTTCAGTCATCCCTTTCTTCTCCTTGGGAAGCCCAGAGACGTGAAGCTTCCCAGACTGTGAGTGTCACGGAACGTCCTACATTTGTTTTCCCTTCTTCTAGCAATCCAACACTTGGCTTTCGCAGCGCTTCCAGAGTTCACTCGGGCAACAGTTGGTTGCTCCAATCTCACTGCAAAGGGCCCTGGATGAACTCACCCCCACCCCACCAACCGACAGCATCACGTGGCTGCAGGACATAGCAAGGCACACGGAATGCTCTCAGTATTCCCGAGGTGTGGTGAGCAGGCAAGCACGAGCCTCCAGCACGCTCGTGTTGGCTGTGGCTCTGCCATATGTCGGTGCGCTCTGCGATCGCTTAGAAGTAAAAGCCTGACCTCTCCCTTGTCTGCTTTCTCGATGCCTTTTAATTTGACCCAGCAGCAGGGATCAAAGCACTAGGGTGTAGAGTCGGGCTTTAAAAAAGTACCAGAGCACATCCCCCGTCCGTCCTTCAGCGCAGTTCATTATGCAGTTGGAAGAGCTCAGAGGAGAACGGCTGGCTGAGGGGCTGGCTCAGCAGATGTTGCCCACGTTCTGTTGACAGCCCCGCGCTGATGAGCGGTGCCACTTGGAGATCTGAGAGCCAAGCGGTACTCGCCTCTCCCTTGAATGCTTGCAGACTGGGGTGGCCTGACGTATGGAAGAGGAAGCTGCGTGGAACGCGCTCCAGCAGCAGTGTCACCGCGCAGAGACGGCTGCCGAGGACAGACGTGGTCGGGTGGATCGTGTGGGTAGTGTGCAAAGCGATTGGAGAGAAGGGAGGGGCCCCTCCTGGCAGGAGGTGTGTGCAGTGTCATGCAGCCACCTCTGCTGTTATGGGAGTTATAGAATCAGTGTGGGTTGGAAGGGACCTCTGGAGAGCATCTAGAGCGGGTTCTTGTAGAGCAGATCCCACAGGAAGACATCGAGATGGGTTTGGAATGTCTCCGGAGCAGGAGACTCCACGACCGCTCAGGGCAGCCTGGAGCAGGGCTCTGTTACCCTCACCATGAAAAGGTTTTCCCTTATGATCAAGTGGAAGCTCTTGTTTTCCAGTTCGTGCCCACTGTCCCTTGTCCTATCCCTGGGCACCACTGAGAAGAGCCTGATCCCATCATCCTTGAGCCCATCCTTTAGATATTTGTAGGTGCTGATGCAATCTGTCTTCAGTCTCTTCCCCTTCAGTCTGAAGAGCCCCAGCTCTCTCACCCTCTCCTCATAGGGAAGATGCTCCTGCCTCCTGCTCATCGCAGTGCCTCTGCACTAGACTCTCTTCAGTAGCATCCTGTCCCTCTTGAACTGGGGAGCCCAGTACTGGACAGAGTATTCCAGGCGTGGTCTCACCAGGGCAGGGTAGATGAGGTGAACCTCCCGCAGCAAACCTGCCACACTCTTCTTCATGTGGCCCAGGAACCCATCGCCCTTCTTGGCCACAAGAAGGTCAATCTGTGCTCCACCAGCACCGCCAGTTCCTTTTCCCCAGAGCTTCTCTCCAGCAGGTCAGTCCCCAACCTCTGCTGAGCCACAGGGTTGTTCCTCTCCAGAAGCAGCCTGAACTCAACCTGTCTGTTGAGTGGTTACATCAGTTGTAAAGGATGGAGGGAGGATGGAGAGCCAGGAGCATCAAGTGCTGCAAGGGAACTGCAAACACTGGGCTCTTGTCAGCAGTGAGCAGCAGTGCGGTGCCTGGCAGGGCAACTAGGTGGGCTGGGTGCTCCTGGGGAGCACTGGGACAGACTCGAGCACAATGCTTCCTGCAGCTCTTAGGGGGGAACATGATGTCCCTAGAGCCTAATAGTTGTGGTGGTCTGTGTTAGCTGACATTGCCACGAGCGGGATTCACCTCGGGTGCTGGCATGGCCGTGCATTTCTTCACAGTCCACAGCAAGCAGCAGCTCCTCAGTGCAACCCTCTATCATCTCCCGTCCCAGTACCAGTGGGGTTTGCCCCGTGGGTCCCCTCTCTAGCCACAGAGGTGGTCTCCAGAGCATCTCAGACACGTTGCTGACACAGGGGCCGAGCTGCTCGCTCGACACAGAGTTCATGCTGTGATCACCAGACCTGTCAGCAGCCTGCAGGGGCATTTTGTGCATAATGAAGGAAGGTGGCAGACTGTCAGAGCTTGATCTGTGCTTTGCCGACTCCTCAGCCAGCATCCAGAGAGGGTCTGGAGCATCTTCTGGGCTGTCGGCCATATGGGAGAGCTGGAAGGCTGCAGTCTGTTTCCTGGCATTGCCTCTGGCTGCTGGGTCTCCTTCACTGGAACCAGGAGTCTGTGTGCTGCTGCAGGCAGTTTGCAGGTTATCTCTGGCTGGAGGATGCTAACTGCAGTCTCTGGTCCTTGAGTGACCCTAGTGTTTAATTTTCAACACGCTGGAAGGTGTCACTGCAGCATGAGCCAGTCTGTGATGGCTCAGAGTGAAGCCCAGACCTGTTTCAAGGGTTAACATCAACCAAGAAGCATCCTCAGTAAGCAGGGGCAAGGCAGTCACCTCATTCAGGTTTGGTAGCAAGCAGGTGTGTAAGCACAATCTCTGGTCTGTACTCTGTCCTTCAACACCAGCAGAAGGTCTGAGGCTCATTTTCTACCCTAGATGACAGGTAACAGAGGGGTAAAGATTAGCATGTCCCAGTCTGATCTGCTGCTCGGCGGTGTCGCTGTGCTCCCGGGCTCCCACGTGCAGCACAAGTCTCATTATGCCTGTCCTCAAATAAAGAATCACAGACTGGTTCAGGTTGGAAGGAGCCTCAGAGATCACCCAGTCCCAACCCCTGCCATGGGCAGGGACACCTCTCACCAGACCAGGTTGCCCAGAGCCCCATATAACCTGGCCTTGAACACTTCTAGGGATGATGGAGCAGCCACAACCTCCCTGGGCAACCTGTTCCAGTGCCTCAGCACCCTCACAGGGAGGAATCTCCTCCTGAAATGTCATCTGAATGTCCCTTCTTTTACCTTGAAATTACCCCCCATGTCCTATCGCTAGAGACCCTCAGAAAAAAGTCCCTCTCCAGCTCTCCTGTAGCCTCTTCAGGGACTGGAAACTGCTCTGAGGTCTCCCCCAAGCCTTCTCTTCTCTAGACTGAACAGCCCCAATGCCCTCAGCCTGTTCGATGAGTATAAAAAACCAACCCCAAAGAGAAGAGAAACCCAGTAAGAGGGAATTTCTGAGCGGGAGCACTGACAGCACAGCACTTGATCCCAGAAAGCAGAAGCCTGCCAGCAGCCCAGCTCTTACGACTTCCACCGCAGTGGTGATGCACTCCATGTGGCATCAAACTTCAGAGGCAGGCAGAGCAGACTTCTCCAGTCTGGGGCAAGGGGGTGTGAGATGGTGTCTGGGGCCACATGGTGAGGAGGGACCCGTCGCTTGTGTGACAGATGCGCTCACAGATGCTCAGCCATGGGACAGACGTGCCCCTTGGCAAGGGACAGGGTGGCAGGAGGGGAGAGGCAGACCCCTTGATGGCTGCCTCTCTCCCCGATGCACCTGCCTGGAGGTTCATCCTCTGTTTTTACTGAGTGAAGGATGACCCCCACGTCTGCTGATGGTTGGAGCCTGGCTGGGGTGTTGTCCTCTTCCTGTTGGGGTGTTCTCCTCTACTGGTTGGGTTGTACCTAATGGGGGATCCATCTCACCCGTGCTGTGCAGCGCGTGGGGACAAGTGGGGCATGCTGGAGATGCGTGTTCAGTCCTTGTGGACCTGAGAGATGAATGACCCCAGTGCTTGCTGATGGTTGGAGTCCATTTGGGGGGTCTTCCCATCTTCTGATTGACTTTTACCTACTAAGGGATCCCTCTCCTCTGCGCTGTTCCAGGTCTCTTCCAACCACAGTGGTTGGGTGGTTCTGTGATTCTCAGGTGCTCCAGCAGACCCCAGGTAGCAGAGGTGTCTAATGCCTAGTGCCTGTGCTTGAGCTGAGCTGAGCTGAGGCAACAGCACAGCCCACCCAGACTTGAGGATTTCCACCCCAAAGCTGCAGGTCGGTGAAAGCAGAGCCGCGAGGTGGCTGCTGCGGTGTCACCTCCTTGTGCAGTCCTGAGGAGGGTTGGGAGGGGGAGCAGGTGCACCCTGTGCAGGAGGTGGGACCAGCTTTATCAGCCTGAGTGTTCATTGTCCGGTTAGCATCCCCCCTGGAGCACAGGAGTCGGAAGTCTGCAGGAACCTCTGATTCCAAGGGCTTTGTGTCTGCCCTGCTCTCTATTCCACCTCACGTTTCAGAGCCTGGCAGGAGTGCCTGGTGTTGCTTAAAATAGCTTGGATGGCTCTTCCTTCTCTTGCACCGTGCAAAGCAGGAAGCAGTGCGGGATGAATGCGCAGAGCTGGCCTGGACACGGCTGCCCCAGAAGCCCTTAGATTGACGCGGTGCCTTGGCTGGGTTGGGTGGCGGTGGCTCCAGGTCTTCCGGGCTGTTCCTGTGTGTTTTCTGGTGGTCAGGATTACCAGAAGCTGTTCCAAGCCTGCTGCACGCTGGGAGGCAGCTGTGTTTCAGGAGTGCAGTGACACTGGGAGCCCAAGCACCCTTTTCTCCAGGCAGCTTCATCTGTGAAGTGCAGTGGGGCCTGTGGACTGATCAGGAGGTATTGATAGCTGAGGAGAGAGATGGTTTCGTTCCCCTCCTGTGAGTGATATCCGAGTCTTAAACACAGACAGTTAGAGGTCACATTTGATTACATAAAGACTGGATTCCAGCTGCAGCAGCTGGGAGAAGCGTCCCTCCCTCCTTCAGAAATGACAAGTGCAGAAGCATCCTGCCTGGACTTGGATTCCAGAGGCAGCCAAGAGCAGAGTGACTCTGCGTCTGACATGGGTTAGGGTGCCAGTGGCTCTGTTATCCTTGGCAGGGAGAAGCAACTTGTTAGCGGTGGCAGCACAGCCCAGCTGGCAGGGTTCAGAGGCTGCAGCAAACAGAGTGGCCCCAGCATTCATCTTCCTGACCCCTTGCAGTGAGTGCGTGAGGATGTGTCTCATTCTGCACAGGTTGCTCTCCTCTCCTATTCATTTGTGGCCATAGAAACTCCTGTTGCTGTTACAGTTAGGTGATGCAGAACAAAGCTGCTTATTAATACATGGAGCAGTGCTGGATGCTTGTGGGGAAGCTCCTATCATCACATGTGGGAAAGGATTCAGCTCCCACTGTGGTCTGCTAAGCAAGGGCTTGGTGAGTCCTCAAGGCTCAGGCATCCCCCATGCCTGGGGGTGTTGAGGGGATTAGGAAGATCTGAGGCAGAAATTCCTCCCTGTGAGGATGCTGAGGTCCTGGGACAGGTTGCCCGGAGAGGTTGTGGCTGCTCCACCATCTCTGGAAGTGTTCAAGGTCCTGTAAGTTCTTGTGTGAGGGAGTTCACATCATGCTTGCCCTGCAGATAAGCAGTCTGGAGCACAGCTTCTCCAGGCTGATCAGCCCTTTTCTAACAGTCACCACTGGTCCGTGCAGGCAGTACCTCAGTGTCTGCATCATCATCAAACCTGCCTTGAGTTCCTGTAGTGAGTTCAACCAAAGTCTTTGAGGTTTAGGAGACGCAAACAAACCCCTCCTAGAATAAAACCAGATGTGGTGCAGTGGTCATGTGCAACGCATTCATGTGGACCTTGCTGTCTCCTGTAATGAGACTCAGTGCTGTGAAGCATGAGGTTTTAATTGCAGTCGTGTCAGTGACCTGGGGCTTGCCACGTGCACAGTTCCTCAACCCTCCAGCAGCAAAGCAGTCCTCGACCCATCAGAGGCAGGGAGACACGCTGGTACTGCAGGCAGATGGCAAGTTCACCACCCCCATGGTGCTTGGCCAGCCCAAAAATGTTCCTGTAGATGGGGATGTACAAAGTGGCTGTTGAAACAGGGCAAGTGGCCACCACACAACAGGCTCTGACTGTGCAGTTGGGAGGCTTCATGCTTCTACGTGCTGGGAGTGACCTGCAGGCAGCACGATCTGTACCTGGCCTGGCCTTCCTCTGGGCAAGAGGCGTGCACTCACCATCACTGTGCAGGGCACATCCAGCCCAGACGGTTTGGAGGGGGAGTCTGAGGCTCTGCTTTGCTCCAGGGGTGGCCCTAGTCACCTGCACATCGCGGTGGATCACAGCTGGTTTCCTAGCAGGAAGCAGCACCTCTTCAAGGAGCTATCTAGGGCAGCTTTTTAACCCAGCAGATCAAACCAGAGGTCTCCCATCCCATCACCTCTGCAGAGGTTCTTCAGGTCCAGCCCACAGCAAACACTGGTGGTGATGAAAGCCCTGGGATGAGGCCGAGTCGGTTGGTTGGACTCCTTTTGGAGTCAGCAGGTGGTTCATGGCGTTCAAAAGTAGGTGCCTAGAGCTGAGGGGACCAAACACCTTGAAGAGCTGCCTGTCTTCATTGCTCCTTGAGGGAGCCTGGAGGAGTGTTGTTAGCACTCGTTTGGAGACGCGTGAAGCTAAAACGCCAACACATCTCCCTGGTGTCTGAGCTGAGGAGACATCCTTTGGAGGGTCGCCAGCCTGGGGCCCCTCCTGACACACAGCTGCGCGGGCAGGAGGGGTTTCTGCCTCATCACATCCTACAGTCATTGAGGTTGGAAGAGACCTACGAGATCATCCAGTCCAACCTGACCCAGGCTCTTGGCCTTGGGTTGTGTTTGCCAGGGATTATTGAAGGGACCACTGCTCTTCCCCATCCTGTGATCTAAGCTGGGATGTGGATATACAGAGCAGCACAACTCTTATGCTGCCTTGTCCTATGTGTTCAGCCTCCTTGACCTCTAGTCTTGACCTCAGCCTGGAGAAGAGAAGGCTCTGAGGGGACCTTAAAGCAGCTTCCAGTACCTGAAGGGGCTACAGGAAAGATGGAGAGGGACTTCTTCCAGGGGACTCTGGTGCTAGGACAAGGAGGATGGGTTCAAGCTCAAAGAAGGGAGATGGAGATGAGATCTGAGGCAGAAATTCCTCCCTGTGAGGGTGCTGAGGCCCTGGAACAGGTTGCCTGGGGATGTTGTGGCTGCTCCATCATCCCTGGAAGTGTTGAAGGCCAGGTTGGATGAGGCTCTGGGCAACCTGATCTGGTGAGAGGTGTCCCTGCCCAGGGCAGGAATTGGGACCCAGATGGTCTGTGAGCTCCCTTCCAAGCTACACCATTCTGGGATTCCACTGCATTAGGTGATTGCCACAGTCTGCTCTCACCCTGCAGTGCTCAAGTACCATCAGAAACTGCTTGGGAAACAGGTGTTGCCAGACTCAATTGCCCACCTGAGGCATTCCCAGTTCTCAGACTGTCTTGGCTGAATCTTCCTCACCCCAGTTCCTCAGGTTTCTTGTAAAATTGTGCACTTTGTGGAAAAGAGACAGGAAGGAGCTTTCACAATCCGTGTGCTCATATCTCACCCTGGGAGGATGGCAGGTACTACTGTCAGCGCCTCTTGGCTCTTGTTCCACCTCTGGGCAGCTACAACCTCTTGCCAATTTATCATGAATTAAGCATCCCCGCCCCTGCGCTCTCCTTCACCCTCCAGTTGCCTTTCAGAGGAATGCACTGGCCTGGTGCCTTGGGGCTGCTATTTAACTGCAGCTCAGGCTGCGTCTGAAGAGAGCTGCTCTGTGCTGTGAAATACAGTACTGTCACTTCTCCTCTGCGTGGCCCTGGGCTGAAGGGTTGCAGCCTAACTCACTGCCTCCCTTGCACCTTGCAGTGCACATCCTCCAGCTCTCTCTTGCAGCCAGGGATTGGGCTGACTCCTCGGCATCTGCCTGTCAGAAAAGCGCAGAGCTACTGCAAAGACCAGTCATGGCTATGAGATGGTTTGTGGGGCTGTTTCTAGGGGTTGGGCACTCAGGATCTGTTTTGCCTCTGATTGTGGCTCAGTCTGCTGTGGCTCAGTCTTGGTGAGAGCCTAGGACATGCTTAAGGAGCTCTTGAAAGGACCATCTGCCCTCAGCTACTGGCAGGGTCAGGTTCTTACAGCATCTTCTCCATTGCTCTGTTTAACCCTCCTCTAGTCAGGATTGCTGGTGAGCAAGGAAGAGTAGTCCTAATTTCCTATTACACCCTCGTTCCTAGAATCACAGAGTGGTTTAAATTGGAGTGGACCTCAGTGGTCGTCCAGTCCCAACCGCCTGCCATGGGCAGGGACACCTCTCACCAGACCAGGTTGCCCAGAGCCCCATCCTTCAACAGGTTGGTTGGTTGATTTGGCATTGATTTTACTTTTAAGGTCTCCCCTCTGCTCCCCTAGCAGGAGCCAGGCTTTCTGCTGCCAGTCAGCCTTGAGGCAGGTCAGTACCAAGTGCTGCAGAGACCTTAGAGTTGTTCATAGGCTGGGAAAGACCTTTGGGCTCATCAAACCCAGCCATTAGTTGAACCTGTTTCTCCTACAATGGGCTAGGGTCCAGGCAGGTGGAGTGCTCCCTGCTCCCTGGAGGAGCTCCCCATGAGGAGCTGCTGCACAGGCTGCTGTCTGTGCCAGCTCAGGCCTGAGTGCGTGGTCCTGCAGCGTTTGCCACTGGTTCTGTGGAATTGCCTGAGCAAAGTCTGCACGCGGGGCAGGTGGGACAGAGGAGGGCTGCAAGGCTGTGGAGGGGTCTGGAGGACAACGCTTATCAGGAGCAGCTAAGGGAGCTGGGGCTGAGGGGAGACCTCGCTGACCACAGCTACCTGAAAGGAAGGTGTGGAGAGGTTGGGCTCGGTCTCTTCTCACAAGTAACAGCCATCAGAGGAGAAGAAACAGCCTCAGACTGCCCAGGGGAAGCTGAGTTTACCCTGATGGGAGAAGTCTTCATGAAGAGTCCTCAGGCCTTGGCAGAGGCTGCCCAGGTTGGGTTGGGTGTCCTGCAGGGTTGAATCGCCCATCCCTGAGTGGGTTTCACATGTGTGGAGAGCTGGAGCTCAGGGCCAGGGTTTAGATGGGCCAGTTGGGTTAACAGTTGGACTCAGGGAGCGTGAAGGTGCTTTTCAGCCTAAATAACGTGACTTTCCCCACATCCTTGGGTGATTTTGCTTTGAATATTTCCAATGCCCAGTGATGTGCTGGACTTACCAGCAAGCTTTCCTGTCACTGCCTTCTCCAAGGTACGTTTAAGCTGCTCTTCCCACATCTTACAGCAGGGCTTCCACTTGCATTTAGATGTCTGTGCGTGAAACAGCGATGCTTTCCTCCTGGGACTGACAGCTGGGAGGTGCTGGGTGTCCTCAGCTTCATAATTACCTCTGCCTGCCTGTTCACACACGCACACAGATGTGCACTGAAGTGGAAGGGAAGGAGTCAGTGTCTGCAACAGCTGGATCCACTATGTTTCAAGTCAGGAGGAGCTGGTTTTCTTTCAGCATCTTTATGTGCATCTCTGAGTCACTGCAGAGGCCCTCGGTCTGTGTGGGGAGAATGGAAGTCTGTGAGATGTTGGATCTGTCTGCATGAGCTTGGCTTCTGCCTGGGGATCATGTGTGGTGGCAGAGCTCCCCTGGGGTTGGGTTGATGGCACCCTTATGAGGAGAATGTCTTCAGCTTTGGGGTTTTCCAGCCTGGTGATGAGACAGGCTCAGTGAAGACCTTCTTGTGGCTTTCCAAGACTTAAAGGGGACCTGTAAGAACCATGATGGCAATGTTTAATAGGAGCTGTGGCTCCAGGACAAGGGCTGATGGGTTTAGACTAAAGAAGAGGCAAATCTCTTTAGATTTAAGGAAGAAATTCTTTACACTGAGGGCTGTGAGGTCCCATCTCTGGAAACATCCCAGGTCAGGGTGGACCTTGGGGCTCTGAGCAACCTGTTCTGCTTGAAGGTGTCTGTGTTCGCTGCAGGGAGCTGGACTAGATAACCTTGAAAGTTCCAGACCCTTCTGTGAGGTGCAGCTTTATGGCAAGCAAGGCAGAACGGTCCTGGAGATGGCTGGGACTTGGGGAGGAACCAGAAGTTGCAGCAGCCTTGCCTGGGGGGCCAGCTTGCCCCTGCCCCTTGCCCTGCTGTATCCTGGGCACTCCCTGGTTCCTGATGTTGAACCAGAAATGTCCAGGGAGCCTTCCTTCAGTCTCCCAGCTTCAGGCACATGTCCAGCATGGAGATGTCTTGTGGCCATGCAGACTTGACCTCTCGAGTCTGTCTGGTGAGGCACAGGTCGGGGAGGGAGCAGTGTCACTGTGTGAGCGAAGCCTTTCGCCATCGACCTGCGATCCCGAGAGAAGCTGCCGCAGAGCGGGGTCTGGAGAGGCCTCAGCTCCTCAGCCTGCTTCCTTTCCTTTTTGATGTGTTTGCTCTCCCGCCTGTTGACACAGTACAGTGCAGACATCCCTGCAGAGGGGGGCTTCGAAAGGCCCTTGCAGGGGGTGGGACACGTGCGCGGCAGATGTCAGGAGGCGACCTGCTGCCTGCTGGGCGCTGCTTTTGCCGGTGATGCTGGAAGTGGTCCCTGTCAGGAGGAACTTGGTGAGACAGAATGAGAGAGAGCTGTTTACTTGGATGTTTTGGGCTACTGCAAAAAGACGTGGGAGCCCAGCCTGCTCAGCTGTGGAACGGTGTCCCTTACCCCCTGCTCAGTGTGGTGTTAAGCTTTTGAGAGGATGCTGATGGTGAGAATGACACCGACAAGTGTGGGGACAGAGGTCCCCAAGAGGAATTGGACAGAGCTGCCTTGAGTCAAGCTCTTGTGTGTAGATGAAGCAGAGACATGGGAAATGATGGGAGGTGATGCCAACGATCCCTTCTAACCGAGCACAGTACAGATGTTGGTGTTGAACAGGCCAGCACCGAGCGTGGCCACGGCCAGGCTCCTCCTGCTTCCTTCATAGCTGATCCCTGTGCCTTTCCACCTAAAGCTATGCCTGTGACATCTTATTTCCACCCATAAAGTGAAGAAACCAGAGTTAGTGAGGGTCTGCAAGTTGGTTTAAGGGTGTGAAACCTGAGCCCATGATGATTCAAAGCCCTGTGAGATGCTCCTAAGTCCACACAGTTTCCCATGCCAAGGCCTGATGACCCTTTGCAGGAAGACGTTTCATCTGGTGTCCAATCTAAAGTCCCTCTGTGGCAGCTTGAGGCCGTTTCCTCTTGTTCTATCACTTGCACACCACACAACGTAATTGGAAAGTCAGGAATCCATGGGATGCTCCTGCTTGGGAGGCTCGTGTGCATGGATAGGGTGGTTGCACTTTGCTTTCTCCTCCACCTCTGCACTAATGACAAGCTCAGTGAGCTCTTACCTGTCAGCTATTACCTGTGAGCTGCCAGTGGCTGGTGTTCTGCCCATCTAAAGTCACAGACAGCTCTGTGTCTGTGTCTGTAGCTCTTCCAGCCTTGGAGGTGTTGGTCCATAACTGTAATATCCCAAGGTAGCAAGAGGCCAGAGTGCAGTTGTTCAACCCTCTTGCATGGTGCCCTGGCCTCAGAATGGCTCACTTCTGCAATTAACCCCCCACACACACCTTTTCCCACGTGGGCAGCAAGAAAAGGGTGGGTGGCTCATGGCTGAGAGATGCCAGGCAGTCACTCAGGCAGAAAGTCATCTCACCTAATGCTGGTCATGAGCACTGAATCCAAATGAGTTGATAATGGAGAGAGACTGGCATCTCCGGAGAAGCAATTCACTCCATCTGCCTCAGACACCTATTTATGATGGCACGAAGTGCCCTGTGGTGAAACCTGTCTCTTCCCATCGACTAGAGGGGAAACCTGCCTGACTCATTAGGTGAGATGGCTAATTTTCAGGAAGACCATGTTAAGCAAGATGAATCCTGTGTTTAGTGCATGCCTGGAGGGCGTGCAGGCACCTGGAGACAGCAAGACATCTCCAGAGCCGGGCAAACCCAGGCTGCTCCGTCCTCATCTGGTTGGTTTTGAGTTGGTTTAGTTTGCTCCTCCCCAGTCTTTGCGTTGGAAATGCCCTGCTCTACGCTGTCTGGGTGGAAGTGGCACCTTGTTTTGTTGTAGTCTGGGGAGAGGATGGGAAAAAGGCCGTGAGGAACACGGGATCTGAGGGGGGTTTTGCCACGGGGCTTCGACCTCGGCACAAATTCTTTCCCGTGCAGCTCAGACTTCCACAGAGGCACTGAATGGGATGAGAGGCAGTAAAGGACTCTTGTGGGACTGGCACAGGACCCTTTGCATCTCCTCATGCTCCAGGGGTTACGGCTGGCTCTGCCTGTGGACGTGGAGCTTTTCACTCCTGCTTTGCTCCCTGGGTGAAGCTAGCAAAGTGAAGGGCACTTCTTAGGTCGCGGGTAGGAAGGAGATGGCAGAGCTCTCTGTGTCTGCTCAGGGACACCCAAGGTTTGCAGTAATGAGGCGCAGTGGTGGCACTTGGGGGATGAGTTGTCTGTCACACTGCTAATTGTTCTTAGAAGTTGCCTTCAGGCTTTCAGGAATTGGCTATCAGGAAATCTAGCCCTCTCTGTTGCCACTCCTGTCACACCTGGGGTTTTCCCTCTCCCAGACCTCCCCGTGCCCCTCAGAGTCCTCCCGTGTCAGCACGTGTGACCAGCACGTGGATCACTCAGATCACTTCTCCACTGGAGAAGAATCATCAGATCATTAAGGTTGGAAGAGACCTCCAAGATCATTAGGTCCAACCATCAGTCCATGGCCAGTAAAGCACGTTTAGAACTGACATGGCTTGCCCTCTGATCCTCAGAATCCTGTGCCAGGAGGCTTGGGACAGCAGCTGTGGGGCNCAGAGCATCACCCCAGCGCTGGGCTGTGTCAGATCCCGGCCCAGAGCATCACCCCAGCGCTGGGCTGTGTCAGATCTCTTCTCAGAGCATCACCCCAGCGCTGGGCTGTGTCAGATCCCGGCCCAGAGCATCACCCCAGCGCTGGGCTGCGGCAGGGCCGCGGGAGTCCCGCGGGGCACCCACCCACTCCATAGAGCTGCTGCCACCTTGTGGCCGTCGGGGAGAAGCGCAGCGGTTTGCGCAGCGGAGTTGGGCAAATCTGGGCTGGAAAAAAGTGCTTCCAGGAGCAAGAAAGAATCCAGAGGCTGTTCTGGGAAGGGACAAAAATACAGAGAGAGAGAGAACCCCCCAGACACTTCCCAGCTGTGCTGCTACCACAGCGACAAAGGTGGCAGCTGGCTGGCTGGCTGGCAGCCTGCTGGTGGCCGTCTCGGTTCCCGAGGCCATGGGCCAAAGGCAAGATGCTTTGGTGAGCTCCCCCCTCTCCGTCAGTGAGGGGGAGGCACCTCCTCACGGGAAGAAACCCACCCTTCTTCAACTCTCTTTCCTACCCTGTGTCCCCCCTGCTGTAGTTTGCCACCGAGGGTTTCCACACAGGGAGTG
Source organism: Upupa epops (assembly GCA_013397515.1). Taxonomy (NCBI): domain Eukaryota; kingdom Metazoa; phylum Chordata; class Aves; order Bucerotiformes; family Upupidae; genus Upupa; species Upupa epops. The sequence continues at coordinate 16,037 of VZRI01005817.1, read as the reverse complement.
TTTGCCCCCTCTGCGTTTCCTTCCCCGAGAGATGCGTGCACCAGCACGAGCGTCTGCCCTCTCTGCCCTCTCACCCCCATCCAAAGGGGAGAAACAACAGCAGAGATAGAAATGAAATGAGAAAAAAGCAGGGGCAGGATCCCGCTCCTCAACACAAAAGGAGTGGAACGGGGGAAATTGTTGGCCCGGGATGGATTTGGCAGCGTAGAAAGTTCTCAGCTCCAGCCTTTGAAGATGGGAGAAGAAGCAGTCGATTGTCACAAAGGAAGAAGGCATGTCCCTTGGAACCACAAAGGCTGCAAAGACAGCCTGCGGTCCCAAAAATAAAGGCCCTACACTGCCTTCTTCTGTCCCTTCCAGACAGAAATAGTAGTCCAGGGGGAACCATTGCAACTATCATGAGAAGCACCAGTCTTCTCTGGTGAATGCAGCCAGGCCCAGAAGGGTGCAGGCAGCGGGAGGAGGTTGGCCTGTGGCTCCTCGGGCAGCCGGTCAGGGTCTGGACTCCGTCACCCAGACTGGCATAGCCTGCGAAGGTGAGCCCCGTGCCAGGGGCAGGGCTCTTCCCTCTTGCTGTGGAAATGAGGCACCTGAGCCAAGGCAGAATTGCTCCCCATGGCCTGTTCTGTAGCCTGTCCTTTGTCTCACCTCTTTTTAAAGGCCCTGAGGGGTGTTGGAAGGGGCTCAGGCTGAACTCGGGACTGTGAATGATGCCAGTGTCCCAGGAGGCAGCCATGTGGTGTTTTTTGGCAGGCACAGCCATCCCTGGGCAGTGGAGCAGTGCCTCTGGTGTCCCTGACAGACGTGTCCTCCTCTCTGGGACAGCTGCTGGTTCGCTTTCACCACTGCAAACTCCTCTGAGAAAGCTAGAACACAATGTTGGGGCTGCCCCGTGCAGGACCCAGCTCAAAAAACACCAGGATGAAGCCAGCAGCTGGCGAGGGGTGGCCTGTCAGATTGCTCTAGGGGTGCTGTGGGCACAGCGGGTGGCAGTGGACGCAGTGGGTGGCAGTGGGACAGCTACGGCAGCTGCCCCACCTGCTGCACTCGTGGAAAAACTCTAGGCAGAAAGGAGCCTTTTGGGCTCAAAGTGGCCAAAAATAACGAGCAGCCCATCCTCAACCCCTTCTCCTCCCCCTCCCTGTTGCCCTGGCTGTGGATGAGTGGCTGCTCACCCCCTTCACCTCAGATTCAACTTCAGAGTCACCTTGATGAGGGTTGGTTGGACTATTAGAAAGCCTTTCATCCCCTCTTTTCTGCCTTACCAGTGAGAGAAGACAAGTGAGCCCCAGGCACTTGGAAACCTGAGGGCACTATGAAGCATCTTTGAATGAGTGTGAAGATCCCCAACCCAGGGATGGGGCCTCCACCACCGCCCTAGGCAGCCTGTTCCAGGGATCCCCCACCCTTAGATTCAAGAGCTGATGCCTGACTATGGGGCAACCTTGTTGGTTTGAGGTGACTGCAGAAAGCACTGGTTGCTTTTAGAGCAATCCTGTTGTGTTCTGAGCTGTTGCTTCAGCTCTCCCATCCCTCATCTTTCCGTTACTGCCCCACCACCCACATTCTGTGACTGTGGAGAGGTACCTCCACAACCTGTGGAGGGACAGACCAGGAGAGCCGTGTGAACCAAGGGGCTGATGAAAGGGGGAGTCATTATGCGTCTCAATACCCTCCCTCCCATGCAGAGCTTGGCAGGTATATCTGATCCCCAAGTCTTTTGTGTCACGACTGGCACTTGCTGTATTGACACTGAACTCCTGACCTTGCTTTGTCTGGCACCACCATCTCGCGTCTAAATGGCTTTGGGTAGAGTTTCATCGCCAAGGTTACCTCAGGGTCCCCAGGGGAAAGTGATCCCCTGTGTCCCGTGAGACACCGCGGATGAGGTCAGTGATGGAGCAGGCTGCCCAGCGAGGCAAACGAGTCGCTGTCCCTGGCACCAGGAGACAGGGTTTAGTGGGCAGGGTGGGCTTGGGTTGATGGTTGGATTGGGTGAGCTTGGAGGTCTCTTCCAGCCTTGATTTCATTACACACCCATGTGTCTCCCTGTCCCGTGGGAGGTAGACGAGGGCTAGGAAGACACTAGATCATGCCTGGGTTATTCTTCCATCACTTTTCAAGGTTCAGCTGGGTTTGCTGCGTGCTCTTGGCATGTTCAGAGCCACAGGGAAAGGTCCCGTTTGGGGACCCACAGCAGTGCCTTCAGCCCCTCTGGGAAGCACTCCTGGGCTTTTCCCCAGATCCTGCTGTCTGAGCAAGCATCTGCAGCAGTGCCCAGGAGGTTGGTTCTGCTCTGCTGGTGCCCACCCCCGAGCACTTGCACTTGGTCCCCAGATGTTTTCAGGGAGGTACCCATCTTGTTCTTGGTCTCCACTGCCGTGCGTCCGGGTATGAACTGCTTGTGAGGGGCTCTGCAGGTATCAGACCTTTAAAGGGTGGAGGATTCCTGCAGCATCTCATGGGATGCTGCTCATAGAGCTCAGACATCTCAATCTGTCAGAGGAAGAGTAACTGTCTTCCCTCGGACAGGACATTGCTCTGGTACTTCCAAAAGTAAGCAAAGGGTCTGGGGGAAGGTGCAGAGTACCAAGCAGACCTGCAAGTTGGGCCTGTAGGAAGGAGAGTGTCTCTTCTTAGCTCTGCTGTGGCTTCCCTGATGCCTGTGGTGCTTGTGGATTGCTTGGCATCCCTAGACGTGGTCCACAGAGGTCCCCGTTGTGATCAGGTTTTCCAGGTTCTTTGCTGTCCCTACATTTCACATTTTGCCTTCAATCATGTGGGGCAAGAGGCTTCAGGACTGGTTCAGTGCTGCTGAATGGTGTTAGAGTCATGGAACCCCCCTTCTAACACCCCAGAAGCTTGATCTAGGATCACATTCCCAGCTCAGCAGCCAGACCCAAACCCAGATGGCTCAGGCAGCCTTTCTCCTCTCCCAGGAGCTCTCACACCTCTGCCTAAGCAGAATCATACATCAGCACTGGCCTTCTAAATCCCTCTGGCTTTCTTAATTCTCTTGTGATCGTGCCTTATGCCCTGCCCTCTGTGCCACAGAGCTTTTACTCCCTTAGGTGAGGTGGAGCAACGGCCATGGTGGCTGTTCCTTTCCTTCCCACACTGAGGATGGCTCTTGTGGCATCCTCAGAGGTGGCTGCATCCCCGTGAGCTCCCACCACAGGAAGCTGGCTGTTTGGGGATGCTGAGGTGGCAGACTCGATGAAGCCAAGTGGCTACGAGGCCATTAGGAAGCTGCCATGAGCGCAAGTTGTTGACACTTTAAGGGAGGACTGAGGAGATGGAGGTGTCGGAACTGAGCAGAGATGTGGCTGGTGTGGTGTTTTCTGCAGGCGTTTGGGTGTCTCTCCATTCAGGGGTGGCTAGGAATTTCAGTGCTGGAGGCTGCAGGTGAATCCAGCCAGGTGGTGTTGAAGTGGACCGAGAAGTTGTCCAGTGGTCTTAAAAGGATGTGAGAGGTGGCTTTGGGTCACGGATGAGGGGGTAATGGAAAATGAGACCAACCCTTGGGAAGGTGGAGGCCACAGTGAGACACAGGTGAGCAGAGCTGGCTGCTGAGGGATTTGGCCTTGATGGAAGTTGGCTGATGGAGAAGGGAGCATTTGCTGGGACCAGTGGTGAGAAAGGTGGCCTGAGCTGAGGCTGGCCTGCAGGAAAACCGCTCCCTTGGTCAAACCTCAGAAGAGCTGTTGGTGGCTCAGCAGATGGGAGCAGCTTTCAGTGGGCAGTCAGTCTCTGGGAGGGGAATGGAAGATGCCCCATCCGTTGTTTCAGTGCTGGATCAGTGTTCTGGCTGCTTGTCTGAAAGGGGAAGAAGGGGAAATACGGAGCTTGAGCCCCTGATGGTTCTTCCCTTTCACCCAAGGCAGTATTGGAAGAGAAGCATTCGCCTCCTTCTTTACTCCTTTTCTTTCCCACTGTGGATGTGCATAGATTATGAAGGTTAGAACAGCTTCAAGGGGTGGTTTTTATCTGATATTAAGTTATTAGTAGGTCACTCGGGCATTGAGAAGCCCAGAGAGTGAAAGAGTCGGTCACTGAATCGCAGTAACCTTTGCAGAGCACAGCCCCGTCACTGGGGCTGGAGCCCAGACCTACGCGGGAGCCCCTTACCTCAGCCTTAGCCCCAGGGGTGTCAACAGGATGACAAGAAAGGAAAGACATTCTGGGCTGACTGGTTTCCTTAGAGAGCTGCTCTTTCAGGTTGACCCTTCCCCTGGCCTCGGAGGTAGCGTCTCCCCATATTGTTGACAGTGGGTCCCCCACTGACCCCCCCCCGGCTCGTAGCTCTTCACAAGGGAGTAAGGAAAGAGCTCCAGCCCCTGATTTCTCTATTTTCAGTTGCACACTCACAGCCCATCAGTGGCTGCATCTCTCTGTGGTCGTTTACTGCTAGACCCAACACAGATACTGTGGCCAGGGCAGCTCCTTGACCAGCACCATCGCCTCTAGGGCATGAATTTGGTTTGGTTTTGGTGCCAAAAGTGCACAGATCCTCAGCAGAGCAGCAGCTTGGCTCCACCTCTGCTGCACTGTGCAGGGAAACTGCAGATGTGTCCGTGCACCTCCTGAGATCGAATGTGACAGGCTACCGTTGAGCTTGTTGCCCTCATCGATGCCTGGAGCTGCATAGGGCTCCGAGCCACCCAGAGTGTGTGCAATGGCCATATTCCAGTCAGGTTCCTCTTGTCATCTCCTGCCAGGGAGAAGGCCCTTTGGTGGGGATGCCTGTGCTGCCCACCTGTGCTCCCACCCCCCGGGCTCCTTGGTGTCAGTAGACCCTCGGTGCATGTCCCTTGCTCATCACCAAGACCCCATGGCACGTTGGTGGGCACAACCTCAGTGCAGGCAGCTGAGCTTTGGTGGGCATGGTGTGTATGCTGCGTGTGTCTTGTAGGGTTACTCTCCTCCTCTGCCTTCTTGAGTATTTCTACCCCCTTGCACTCTGCTGTGTTACTGTGTTCTCTGCTGTCCCTGCCGTACGTCCACGCGGGTGCCGGGCTCTTCACACGCACGTGTTCCCCTCATTGCCAAAGGGCAACTGGCTTCCTCTCAAGTAACACAGTACTGTTGGGATCCGTGGGTGTCTCAAAGCTCACTCCGTCTGGTTGCAGTGAAAGGACCCTTTATGGTGCTGCTCTGCACCCCACACCACGGGGCTTTCAGCCCTCTAGGTCACCATGTTCCCGGCATGATGGGATGAGCTCATCGCTAGGAGGAATCTGGTCCCTCTACCCCGTGAGCAGACACTTATAAAAGGCTTGTATTCATCATACAGCCCGTGATGCGGTCCATCTGCTCTCATACCATCCCATATCACTACCTACCTCGGTTCTGAACAACCCAAAGGAAGGATTTGCAGTCCAGGATAACTGTCTTGAGATCTTTGTCTCTGCTGGTCCCGTGCAAGTACTGTGCTTGGGGGTGTTTTTGAAGCCAAAGCGTTCAGGGCTTAGAGTTCTCCTGGGAACACTGCTTGTCCGAACTGGTTTCATCTACAGTTTCACCCCTGTGTAGAAGCTGAGTTGGCAAATGTTGGGCTCCTCAGGAGCAGCCACCCATTTCTTGTGTGAAAAAGCCTGGTTTTCACACTTTTTGTCCCTTTTTTCAATTGTTTTCCCTTAGTCTCAGTCATAGCCCGCTCTGATGAATGGGCTGATTGCCACAATGGGCTGATTGCCACAATGCCCACTAGCTCTGGCCACAGCCGGGGTTGAGGCTTGTGGAAGCCCAGAACCTGTGTCTTTAAAGATTAATAGTGTTGTTTGCTCATTAAGGAGATCATTTTGAAGTCAGTGCTAGCCAGAGCGTTTGAGTGCAAGCATCTGTTTGCTACTGGGAGAGGATATTTATTGTGTGATACTTCACTGGATGTAAATAAACAGCCAGACCTAGATAATGTTCAGACAAACAAACAGCTGCCAGAATAGGTCCCCTGGTAGTTGACCTTCGGGAAGCATCACGCCGATGTTTTAATAGCAGCCAGCTTTGTAGAGCAAAGCCCAGTGAATTGAGCCTACTGGGAGGGGGGATGAATGTGCAGCCAGGCCATGCTGGTCCCCAGGAGCTCTGCACATATGTGTTGGGTTAAAGCAGGGCAGGGGAGCTTGGGGTGAAGAGTAGGGGATCTCTCGGTTCAAGGAACATGTGTGGGAACATAGGGCCAGGTATTGCTGTGGAGGAGCTGTGGAGGTGTCTGGTGGTGGTGGTTGGAGTAAGCTGAGAACTTTGAGGCTTATGTGGTCCTGGGGCCTTCTCCATCACTTCTTGCTCCTCTCCATCCTGCCTTGCGGAGGTACTCGTGGTTCACAGGCAGTTCCAAGCAGTTTCCTGCTGGTCTGACAATCAGGTTCTCATGCCACAGCCTAACAAGAATATCTTGAATATAAGAACAGGGAGGCTGGAGACCCTCTGCTCTCTGTGCCTGGGGTTGAATGTAAGAAATCCAGAGTTTGAGGGACAGCTTGCGCTAGAGAGCAGACTTCTGGGTGCAGGCTGCGGTGATCACATCTTTGCTGGAGCAGCTCTATGCATCCTGAGTCAACATCTACCTGACTTTCTGGCCTTCTTGATGTTCTCTTTACTTAGCTACCGTCTTTACAGAGAGGTGCTGCTGCTCTGGTGTCTGTCAGACTGTGGGTGCGTTGGTGCACGTGTGCGTGTTTGCACGTGTCCGGTGAAATGAGCCCTGTTCCCTCCCTGCCTGCCTCCCTCTCTGATGGAATTTTGCAGGCAATTAGGCTGGCAGTAGCTGTTAAATCACTTCTGAGTGGCTCTGTTCTCCTGGTGTGAAACATCTACGATATTTCACCTGCACCAAAAGCCGAGGGGAGATCCCTAGTGGGGGCTGAGCCTCCTGGCTGCATGGTTTGTTAACTCCAGCCAGCTCTTCCTCCACCCTGCCTCTGCCATCTCTGAGCTCTTTCTCCTCTAATGGGGCCTGGCAAAGGCTGAGGACAGTGGCTGAGCCCTGGGGTGGTAATTGCCTGCTTACATATCTCGTGTCCTGCAGAGCTGACCCTAACAACGCTGAAAAATCAAGGGCAAAGCAGTAAAGACCTGAGATTTAGTTAGCACTGTGATGAGCAGAGGGAACCGTGATCTCCTGCAGCCCTCTAACAGGGGTCAGCAGGCACAGGGGACCAGGGAAGGGGGCAGAGCTTAACTAACAGACTCACAGTCACACAGCGATAGGAATAGATGAAAGTGGGTTCTGGATTGTTCTTCTACAGTGCTCTGGTTGTGGGACCAGCAGAAGTTTGAGTGAAGAGACAGGGAGAGTTCACTTGGAGGTGACAGTGCCTGTTACCCAAAGACCCGGACCCCAGTTCACTTCTTCAGTGACCAGTCTCCATGGAAGGAGAGAAAGCACTGCATCCAGCTCTGGTATCTCCAGAGAACTGTTGGAGCGAGTCCACAGGAGGCCGCAAAGATGATCCAAGGGCTAGAGCACCTTTGCTAAGTGGACAGGCTGAGGGAGCTGGGCTTGCTCAGCCTAGGGAAGAGAAGACTCCGGCAGGACCTTAGAGCTGCCTTCCAGTCCCTGAAGGGAACCTCTAGGAAAGCTGCAGATGGACTTTTCACAAGGGAGAGGACAGGGGGAAATGGTTTGAAACTGAAGGAGAGGAGGTTTATACTAGATCTTAGGCACAAGTTCTTCAGTGCAAGGGTGGGGAGACTCTGCAATCCATTGCCCAGAGAAGCTGTGGCTGCCCCCTCCCTGGAGGTGTTCAAGGCCAGGCTGGATGTGGTCTTGAGCAACCAAACTGGCTGAGAGGTATCACTGCCCATGATCTGTGAGGTCCCTTCCAACCTGAACCCTCTGTGAACCCATGATTGTGTGACTCACGTTGCTTCCTTGCCCTGCAGATCCGTGTGGATGGCACCACCAAGAACACGCTGGAGTACGAGATTGTGCAGGTGGTGGACACTGGCCCCATATTACGCGATATGGCCTTCTCAATGGATCATGAACACCTCTACCTCATGTCTGAGAGGCAGGTAAGACACTTTGTTAGTCCACGATGCTTTGAAAACCTCTAACTTGGTCATGGTAACTTGGTCACGGTAACTTGGTCATGGTAGCTTGAGTTCTGGTACCGAAGCGTGCTCCGTTGTTGATCCCATGATTTTTTCCTGCTTAGAAACCATTGTGTTTATGCATGGATGTGTTATTGAGGGGCCAGAGGGAGAGAAGGAAGGAGGCAGAAGCCACCCCCAGCAGTACTGTATTCAGTACGTGTCATGCTGGCGACGCGACAAGGAATTGCTGCCGCATCTGCTGCGTACCGCGTCGTTCGCCTCCCCCACTCAAACTGTGGCTGCATCTGCCACAGACACGGCTGAGCTGAATCACTTGGCTCCAACTGCAGTGTTTGGAGGAGCTGGGGCCTCTTTGAGACACTCTGGTCGAGGCTGTAGGATGCTGCCTGCCGGGATGCAGGCCGAGTTTAGCTTGATGTTCTTGTCGTGGTGTTGTTCAGTCTGCATTCAGTGTATTCATATTGAGGATGTGAACAGCCAGAGCCTAGGGAAGGACCAGTCTGGGTGTTCAACCTGGAGGTCTGGCTGATATCAGCCGTCCTTGGCCCTAGGAGGTTTTCTTTTGTGGGTTGGAGGAGGAGAAGCCAGCGTTGCATGAAGAAGTCCACTGTATGCAGTTGGTCTTGTGGGCACTTAGGGTACCATGAGACGCTGGTTGGCTCCTGTGTGCTCGTGAGGATTGCTAGGCCCGTGTTAAAGGACGATGGCAGTGGTCCTACAGCTTCGGGCTGTGGCCAACGCTGAAATTATTAGCTTTTAGCTAAGCTCAGAGAAGTTTCCTCCTGGTCCGTAAGGCAGGGGTGCGTGTGGTGGTTGGAGGGAGGTGTTCAGTGGGGTTCAGGAGCTCGAGTGTGGCAGGCTGGCTGTTCTCCCCATACAAAGTAGGGGATTTATCGTTTCAGTCTCTGATTGAACTATTCCACAAAACACTTCCTCTAAAATATCAACGTTTGTACCTGAGGTCCCGAGTGAGGAGAGCAGCTCTGTACATTCGTCATTGCTAGAGAGGCTGTGAGATGATGACAGGGGTTGCTTTCTCACCTGCTCCATGCCAGCCCAGGATGGGGTGTCACCTCAAATGCCAAAGTAAAAAGTTAAGAGTCACCAGCTGGGGTGGAGTGAGAAGCTGGAGGCAGGTGATGCTAGTGAGCTCCTGCGGGACTCGGATCAAAACATCATTCTCTTCACTCCGTGGGTCCTTTCTGTGGGCAGCGTGAATCTTCTCGCATGGCCAAAGCCTTTGAGTGTGACAGTGTGACAAAAACAACCCCGCTGATGGCCGATCTTTGACCTCCTGTGTCACCACTGGCCTCGTACAGGCTTTCAGATTCACAGAAACAAGACGTGCTTGTCTCCCTTGGCTTGGGTGGTCTCGCAACCCCTACAAGTTATCTGCTCCCTAGGAAAGAGCCGTGGGGCAGCGCTCTCCATTCTCTCAGATCCTTAAGGAAGGAGATCTGGGGCAGTTTGCTTTTCCTCCAGAAATGTGCAAGAAGCTGCTCTTGCTGGGTGACTGCCTGCACCTCCCTGTCCACCACAACGTGAGTGGATTCTCTTGGTGGCTGCCTATTCCAAACACAAGCATAGCGGGGTGTCTTAGGTCCACCAGTTGTGCATGGAGCCCTACAGATGCCTCAGGAGCCCTGAGTCCCCCGTGATTTATTCAATCATCTCCTCCCAATGATCTTCGAAGCCCAAGGGTGGGTCCGTATGAGAGAGGTCAGTGAGAAGGGCACAGGCTGTTGTTATTTACAATCAGATGTGACTTTGTGAAACACTCAGCGCAACAGAAGCCTTCGCCCAGTGCTGATGTTATCTGCTCCACAGGAACTGGCGTGAGTGACAGCGCTGCCATCGTGGCCACGCAGTCCCTGTCTGTGTGCTGTGATAGAGCACCCCTCACTGTCTGTGTGCTGGTGATAGAGCACCCTTCAATTGCTCGAATGACTTGACATTTGTAGGGTCTCAATGGATGGGTGCAGGAGGCAATGGTTGGCCTTTGCTGGAGGCCATGAGCTGGCCTTGGGGACCGTATAGGCCGTGACTCTACAAGCCATGTCACACAGCTCCTTTGATAAATGCATGAAGTTCGGACTTATCAGAGCTCTTTTGCTGTCTGCACCAGTCCCCTGGTGTTGTGAGGTCTGTGGAGATGAGCGAAGGGAAGGTGATGGCTTGACCCGACCTTTTCAAAGTCAGGCAGGCAGCAGGACTTGTTCTGTCCCTGGAGAAAGAGGAGGCTTCTCCTCCTTCTGTCTGATGAGCTCAACCCTGACTGTGCCTTGGAGATAAGAGTGGTTCTGCCAAGTGTGGGGATGCTCCATGAGAAGTCTTTGTACCAAACATGGAACAGAAGCCCCGGTGACGCACCCCATTGCTCCAGCTTGTCCCAGTGCTCTCATGGCTCTGGCAGACCCAGCAGCTGTTGCTCTTTCCATGCCATGAGTTATTTGGACTCAGATAAGAAAGGCTCCCTTGACCTTGAAACACCTTGAGAGAGCTGCCATTACAAATCTGGCTACAGTAAGAGTCGTTCCATGCTGTCAAATCCTACACCCCTGGTCTTTCTAAGCTCAGCACGTGCACGGGAGCGCTTTCCTCAGTGCCCTGGAGAGCCCTGGGGTTGCACACGGGGATTTTCGTTCCGAACTGGACCTCCTGGGCTCAGAATGGAACAAGGAGCCCAGCTCAGCCCTGTGGTCTGTGACTGAAACAGGTCCTCCCTTGTAGCTTCTCCGAGCACTGATGAGCAGCACTAGCACTGGCAGTGCTAGCAGACAGGACTTGCCCTGGGGAGCAGTGTGTAACAGCTTTTTACCATCAGGAGGTCTCTGTTCACACTCAGCCACTGGAACATGATCCCCAGGGGAGCACTGCAGGCTCATCTAGGTGCTGGCCCAGCATGTCTGCATGGGGCTTTCCTCGGTAAAGGTTGAACCAGGTGATCCCTGAGGTCCCTTGCAGCCTAATGTCCTATGATTCCAAGACTCTATGATTCTATGAAACTCTATGGTTGAACATGGGAGATGAGAAAATTCGTGCCCAGAGCTCAGAGACACTCATTTCCCACCAGAGGTGGAGGAGTATGCAAGTTCCAGGTGCAAAACGTGTTTCACATCCCCGTTGACAGAGCAGGGAGGGGTTGGGGCATTCACAGGGTCTGTCGTGATCTGTCACTTCTGCCCCCAGCCCCGGCCTTCACAGAGTCTGCAGGTGAGGTCTGTGCTGGATGCTGTTCCCCACTCAACAGGGGTCTTGCATGGGGGAAGCAGGGAAGCGGCTGCTCTGAGGTGACATTTCCTGAGTGATGCTGGTCCCTGTATCAGTCTGTTTCCTGGGGGGGTCACAGGGATGTCAGTGTGTTGGGTGCCTGGTCCATTTCCTTGTCCTCCTTTGCTTCTGCTGTGAAGATACCAGGGAGCCCTTTGCCTCACACACTGCTCTAAGGGGATGAGGAGCAGATGAGAACCACTGCAGGAGGACAAGGCGAGAGAGGTCTGCTGTGCCTCTGCATCTCCTCTGTACCTCATCACACAAGCACAGGCATCCTCACATCCTTCTTCCTCCCTTAACCCTTTCTGTGAATCTTTCTCCTCCCAAACAAGAAACCTGAGCTCTCGAGCTCCATGGAGCTCTGTGTGGGGGTTAGGATGCTTCTTTCAACCCTTTCCTCACTGTTTCTGCCCCTCTTTCTAGTCCTACCCTTCTCTGTAGCTCTGTCCTCTCATTTAGGGGCTTGCACTTGCTTTCCTGTCACTTCTCCAGTCCTAGCACCCCTGTCCCATTGCTCTTTCCTCTCTCATCTGCCACCAGGCTGGTGACCATGCCTCCCTGTCTCCTTGATGCCTACCCCTCACAAGAAGTCCCTCTGCAGCCTTCCTGGAGGCTCCCTGCAGGGATTGGAAGGGTCACTCCAGAATCTTCTCTTCCTGAGGCTGAACGAGCCCAGCTCCCTCAGCCTGCCCTCCCAGCAAAGGTGTTCCAGCCCCTGAGTCATCTTTGTGGCTTCCTCTGGGCTCACTCTGATAGTTCCAGGTCCTTCTGATGCTGGGGACAGCAGAGCTAGGGGGGACAGCAGAGCTAGGGAGGACATGCCTAAGCGTGTCTTTGACTCAGGGAAGGAGGTTTGCTGTCCCCCCCTGTGCAGGCAGGTGAATCAGCCTCACGCTCCAGCAGAAAGTTGTGCTTCTTCCCTGTGAGCTGGAATGTCATCCACGATCTGAGAAGAGACCACATCTGCGTGCTGCTCTCAATCCCTAAAGCCACGACAGTGTGCCAGAGGTGAGGGTGGTCAGGTCACGCGTAGCAGACAGGGATAGACACTTGGGGAGGGGGGTGGGGGGTCTCTTTTAAGCTCTGCCAGTGAAATATCAAACCAATATGCCCTTCCACTGCAGTGTCACAAACCACATCTGGTAAAGATGAAGCAGCCCTCTTGCAAACCCTGTTGATGGGGGTCTTTCTGGCCCTCCGGGATCTGTTTCTCATTAAAGAGGGGAAGGTTTACCCCTGGTTCTCTCCCGAGGTTTATTCATCTTCACTTTGCTGCTCAGTCCCTCTCTGGGACACTGTCACTGGGTGGAAGGGGTGGTGACTGGTTAGTTCAGTCGAGTTCAGATTCCATGACCACTGATTCACCTCTTGATGTTATCCTGTCAATTAGTTGAAGCAAGCATTAATGACTGTCCTTAATCACAGCTTCATTCCTTCAAACGTGGTGTTTCCATCAGCATCCACTCCTGTGTTTGGAGCGGCTGAGTCCAGGGGGTGGTCAGCCCCAGACTGTCCCCACAAACGCTGCCTCTAGATCACAAGGTTGGGGGGTTTTAACAGCTCACGGGGAGTTGTGAACTTGGAATTGGAGTTTGTCTGTCTGTTTGTGAGCCACCAGGCCAGCTGCAGGCTCCTGGCTCTCATCACTGGTCCTGCACGTAAAGGAGTGGGAATGGGAAGCTGAGGTTGTCTAATAAATGTGACTCTTGACCTGGAGATGTAAAAGCAGCAGAGACCGGAGCGCTCAGCTCGCTCCCTGAAGTGCCTGGACACCAGTGCACCCAGCATGGGGAATAAGCAGGAGGAGCTGGGAATCTGTGTCCAGCCAGTGTTTTGCAGTGGTGCTTTTGCAACGGGGGAACCATCAGGTCTGGTCTGAGCTGTCAGACAGGGAGGAAGCTCCTTGTAGCCATCCTGTAGGAGACACTCAATTAGAGCTTTCTTGATTGAGTGTTGACAGTCTCAGGCTGGGTGGAGAGCACTAGCTGGGAGCAGCTTGACACTCTTGCCCTGCAGGTTTCATAGAGAACACCGTTTGGAATCACTTTGCTTCGTGCTTGGCTTTGCTTTCCAGTGCCAGAATGTTGTCTCTTCCAAGTCCTGCCCCATCCCAGAGAAATGACTTTGCTGTGAGCACTGGGATCCAGCTGGGGAGGAGGCTACCAGCTGCTCAAGTGCTTTGAGCTCATGTATCTCAGACATGGGCAGGCTAAAGGCTGCTTGCAGGCACCGCCTGCATTCATAAGTGCCCTCTAGGTCAGAGCACTAGGGGCTGGAGAGCTGAGGGGCTGAGTGACATGTCCTTGCTCATGTCACATGCCTGTGACACAGTGGGGCATCTGAGATGAGTCTCCCAATCACGGACTCACAGTGCCAGGGCACTTTCTTTGTGCCTGGACACTTTCTTCGTGCCAGGCTGCTCAGAGAAGCAGTGCAGGATCTAGGGGGGTTCACAGGGGCTTTCAGAGGTGCTGCCTAGGTGCAGGATGGTGTAATCTATCACACAGTCACAGAATGGTAGCTGTTGGAGGTTGTCTGGTAATCTTTGGACTCTCTCTTGAGTAATGGACATAGTGGTAAGGAGTTACCTGGAGTCGTCGTGTGGAGGATGGGATGGGTCATTCGGTCTAAGCAGCTCTCCCTCCTCCTGTCCCCTGTGGTTTTGAGTGGGAGCATTGGTCCTTCTGGGCAACCTGGTGTGGTGAGAGGTGTCCCTGCCTGTGGCAGGCAGTTGGAACTAGGTGGTATCTGAAGTCCCTTCCAACCTAAATCACCCTATGATTCTATTTCACGGGGCTCTGCTTTCACAGAGTTCTCACAGAGGGCAAGAGCTGAGTAAGGCCAGAGGAAAGAGTGCCCATACATGCCAAACCCATTTGTAGAGCCATTCCCTGGGTGAGAAGTGTCGGGAACTATTGATCCTCAGGAGCGAGTGACGGGTGGGAAGCCATGCAGCCATGCCCCCCTGGGCACCGTGCTGCCTGGCTCATGGTGTCCGAGTCATCTGGATCTATTGATTGTAATGCTGCTCCTCTGTGCTGTGGCCTCTCTGAGTCAAACACGGGCTGTTCACTAGAGCTGTTTAGGGAAAGGGAGGAGGATTTGTGGAGCTGAACGCATCCCTTCCTCTTGGTTTAATCAAAACCATCCCCTCCTGTCTCTCTGAATCCCATTGGGCTGGCAGGTTGTGGTTTCAGCCGGGAATAGGTCAGAGTATTAAGGGCAGCTCAAGGAATTTAGCTGGAAATCTGCAAATCTCCATCCTCTCCTCCCCCAGCCCCTGACCTGGTAATAGATCCAGAAGAAGGGGAGAAGAAAGACCTAAGAAGCTGGTGATTACATGTGAAACCTGGCAGAACAGTAATCCCAGACTCCATTAAATATCTGTCTCCTCCAATCTCCCTGACAGCCAGGTCTCATCGTCTCTGCTGCCTTGCACAAGATCTTATAATTGCACCTCTCTTCAAAGCACCAGTTGTTAATCATCCCCTTTGGGCTGGCATTCTGCTCCAGCCCAGCCTGGGCGCCAGAGCTCACAGGGAGGAGGGATTTAGGAGAGAGACCCTGGTTCAGAGGCACTTCTGCATCTCTTACATTTAAGCTTTGGGTCTAACACACTCTCAAGTGCTTTCCCAGATCAGTGCCCAGTGGCAGTCAGAGACCATTCCTTAATGATGGCGTGGAAATGGCCCTCACAAAGTTGTTTCCACTGCAAACTTAGGTTTCTGATTAATTTCTCTAAATCACAGAATTATGGAATCATTAAGCTTGGAAGAGGCCTTCAAAGATCATCCAGTCCAACCATCAACCCAACCCCACCCTGCCCACTAAACCCTGTTCCCTAGAGCCACATCCATACATTTTTAACTCCTCCAGGGATGGCAACTCTGCCCCCTCCCTGGACACCCTGTTCCAACCCCTGACCGCTCTTTCAGGGAAGACGTTTCTCCTGAAAGCAAGTATTTGCCCTCTTGGGGTTTTTCCTTACACCCTAGGTGCACAGGGTTATAATCCTCTAGCGCCTTCTGTGTTTTGCATGCAGCACCTCTGAGCTCCTAAGGATGCTCCTCGTTAGCAGGGGTTACTGGGCATTTCCTCGTCAGGCTCAGGGAGAAGTTAGTGGAGTGCTCCAGAACTTGCTGCACTCCTGCCTTGGAGCCTTTGTTGCTGTAAGCCCCTGCTAAATCACTTCCATCACTCTGCAGTCACCATCGTAGATGGGTGCAGAGTACCATGGAATCCTTAGGGATGGGAAGGGACCTGGAAAGATCACCCAGTGCAACCCCGCTGCCACAGCAGGGTCCCCCAGACCCAGTGGCACAGGAACACAGCCAGGCGGCTGGTAATGAAATGCAGAACTTGCCCTTGAAAGGCAAACCGGCTTTTATGTTCTTCTCTGTTAAAAAAAAGAGATTAAAGTCACACTGTGACATTACATTTCCCCATCTGTTTACAGTGTTTATTGGGGAATTTTATTCCCAGTTTATCACAGCCTCACAGCACTGATGAGGCTGGGAAAGACCTTGAGATCATCCAGTCCAACCTAAACCCAACCCAGTAACCCTGACATCTGCCATCCAGCTCATGCCAGACTGTGACTGGGGACAACAGGATTGAACTACTCTGAAAATTCTTCCCTTACTTCCTAGCTGGATGGGGAAACCATGGGAAGCCTTGAGAGCTACTGTAGTTTATCCTGGTTTGGG
>VZRI01005816.1:215428-226451 GCA_013397515.1 Upupa epops | reverse complement strand
GAGGAGGCTGAGAGGTGACATAATTAATCTCTATAAATATGTTACNCCAGGCTCTTCTCAAGGTCATCTAGTGACAAGGGGCAATGGGTGCAAGCTGGAACACAGGCGGTCCATATAAATATCAGAAGAAACTTCTTCCCAGTGAGGGTAACGGAGCACTGGAACAGGCTGCCCGGGGAGCAGGAGTCTCCTTCTCTGAGATGTTCTTGACCTGACTGGATGTGTTCCTGTGCACCTTGGTCTATGTGGCAGGGGGGTTGGACTAGATGATCTTTGGAGGTCCCTTCCAATCCCTAATTATTCTATGATTCTATGATTTTATTATTCCATGACATGTGCCTACCCAGCAGGTCTGTGGGCCCTAAGACCAGACCTCACAGAAACCACAAACTATTTGTAAAGAAAAAGAATAATATTAATAGAAATGTCATCTTTTATATTTTAAAATCTTAGCAAAGTTTTTAACTTCTAAAATCTTAAAACCTTCAATTTTTAGAAGGAATCTAAATTTGTGATCATCTTCATCATATTTCTATCACTGTTCCAATCTTCATGTTTTCACAAAAAAAGCGGTTCACAATTATCAGATGTTTCAGGCATTCATAGTTACAATTTTATTTCCTTTACAACTTCTCTTCGTCCAAGATGAATTTTAACTTCAAAAAGTGATCCATGGTTGCTTCCATGAATATTTACATCTAGAGAATGAACCTGGAGAATGTGTAAATCCTTACCCTCTTAATTTACACCAGTCTTCAAGGTTGTGTTTCCAGTGATTCAAAATTAAAAGGTTTCCATGTGGTGTGGTATCCTTTGCAGCATGAATCATTCAAGACCATAATGTTGTTAGCCACACGCTTGTGGATGAGTGTATGGTACAAAGTGAGCATGTACCAGAAAATGAAATGAATGTTGTGATGTCCAGGTAGATGCAGATAGTGTGCAAAACATACCTCTCTGAAAAAATCATATCCTTAATGTGGGGTATTAATAAGATTGCATAATTCATTTAAGTTCCCCTTTAACTAATTGAACACATTGAAATGCAATTCCATAAGTCTTTAGTTTATGTGCTGATTGGCTGAGAGCTGTCTTTGACACTGGAATTAATGGAGACAGGATGTTTTCCTGATTTGAGTAGCATTATTTATCTATGTAAACACTCTGTATATTATTTATCTTTGTAAACATTGATTAAGGTGAGAAAATTTCCAGATCATCTCTAATTAGTTTTTAAAAACTAGACTTTCAACTCTATTGATTTTTATTTGAAAATGAGTCAGCTTATGGGTGAGGGGTGGGGGGCTGTGTGTGGACCCAGAAACCTTTGGTTAGAAAAGCTGCAGTAGTGTGTCACAGGAGTTATTATTTCATGCTCACCTATTCCTTCAGTGACTACACATCCTGATCACTTTTGTGTGATGCTGAATTCTTTTTCTCTCCAAATGATGAGACCCTGTTGCAGCATGGGAGATGTAGTCCCAGTCGAAAGCTGTATTTACTTTGGAGCATGCAGAGAACCAGTCTGCTATCCAACAGAATATCCTTAATGAAATTTCAGTGGCACAGAACCTAAGACAGTCCTTGTATTTCTGGGGTAGTTCCCTTGGCATCTGATCTTACCTTTGGGTCTGTGCAACAAAAGCAGGAGTAACCTTACTGAGATCAGTTGAAATCTGAGAATTCTTCTGCACACTCTCAGTGGCTGATGAGGTAGAAGTCTCAATGCACATGCTTTTTTAAGACTGTTATTCTTACAAAAAGCATTGCTTTGCTGATCTCACTTGGTTCTTGCATTTCATGCCTACACCTCCTGCTGTGTCTTCTTGCTTCAGTGTTCATGGAGGATCTTCAACTGTACGATGCTGAGAATTGGACTCTTCATCTTTTTTGATGATTAGGTGAATTTTTTTCTCTTTATGTCAGAACTGATGAATCTTTTGTGGGTGTTTTTCTAGTCTTTACAGCATCATAGGTATGCAGATGGTCAGCAGATCTGAGACTTTTTGTCTGTTTTTCAGTAGTGTAGAGCAAGTCCCTCAAAATTTCCGGTATGAGAAATTTGAAATCTTTTTGCAGCCTCGACGGATTTGCAATTCTTTTTCTATTGAGGTGCAAGGTCTAAAAGTACTAGAGTTGATCCTGGGAATAGATGAGACCACCCCAAATTATGAGTCTACCTCAATAGGAATGAATGTCTTGGAATGAAGTCTAAGCCCTGTATCCTAAGCTAAAGGTATTTCTGGTGTGACACATCCTCTAGTAGTCATCAGTCCCCTTCTCATTCATCATGCCCTGACAGACAATATTACATTTTATCAAACTTGAAAAAATAAAAGTCCTTTCATACCGATTCATTTTGTGGGGAACAAAATAAAATCCACAGAGCTCTTAACATGAGGAGAAGGAGCAATTGTGTTTAGAGTGGAAACAGAAAATCAGTTTGCCTTGTCTAATCATTTGACCCACAGTTGGTGTGGGTGTCATGTCAAATACAGCTCTAAATATTCCTTCTAAGAACGTGGAAAAGGGTGAGACACAAATCTCTCAAATTGTTCTCTTGACCTGATGCAGAATCACTGTATCACTCTGGTTGGAAAAGACCCTTGGGATCACCAGGTCCAACCATCAACCCTATGCTACAAAGTTCACCCTTGAATCATAATCCCCAGTGCCAAATCTAAACGATCTTTAAACACATCCAGGGATGGTGACTCAAGCCCCTCCCAGGGCAGTCTGTTCCAGGACTTGACTGCTCTTTCTGTGATTTTTTTTCCTAATGTCCAGTCTAAACCTCCCCTGTTGTAGCTTGAACACATTCCCTCTTGCTCTTACACTAACTGATGGTGAGAAGAGACTGGTATCAAGCTCTCCAAAACGTCCTTTCAGGTAGCTGTAGAGAGTGATGAGGTCTCCTTTCAGCCTCTTCTTCTTCAAACTAAAGAGCCCCAACTCCTTCAATCACACCTCATAACATTTATTCTCCAGGCCCTTCATCAGCTTCATTGCTCTCATTTTCATTTGCCCCAGCACCTTGATTTCCCTCTTGTATTGAGGTGACTAGAACTGGGCACAGTACTCAAGGTGAGGCCTCCCCAGTGCCCAGTACAGGTAGACAAACACTTCCCATTTTTCCACTTTTTTTGGGGAAATTTCCCATATTTCTAATACAAGCCACAATGCCAGTGGCTTTCTTGGCCACCTAGGCACATTTTTGGCTCATGTTCAGCTGCCTGTTGATTAGAAGCCCCAGGTCCCTTTCTTCAAAACAGCTCCCAACCACACTTCCCCAACCCTGTAGCCTACCATGGGGTTGTTGTGGCCCAAGTGCAGGACCTGGCACCTGGCCTTACTGAAAGCCATGCTGTTAACATTGACCAATCTATCCAAGTCTATTGACCAATCTATGCAAGGGCTTCCCTACCCTCATGCAGATCAACATTCCCACCCAACTTGGTATTGTAGGTATTTTGGTGTTAAGTTTCACTGTTTACCCATGAAAAATTCTGGGGTTTGTTTGAAAGTACCCATGGGTTTGGACTCTTCCCTGTCTGAATTGCCAGGAGTGAAAACCTCCTTACTCTTCCAAGGATTGATGAAGAAGGAATTAAACAATTACATTGGAGATTTTATTTCTGCAGTGTAATCCTAGAATCATAGAACAGTAGGGTGGAACAGTGCTGGAAAAGTCCAAGTACTCATCACTCATCATTTATCATTTCAGGGAATTGTTTCAGAGTGGAGAATTTCCCCTTGCAGGATTTTGGGGAGAGGGAAGTGTCACAGTGGTAACTGAATGAGAACCTCAATGAGCTGGGGAGGAACTTCTGAGTATGGAACAATTTCTATGTATCCCTGCTAGGGAAAGGGAAAGGTTTTTTACTGAAAGAGTGATCAGATTTTGGAACGGCTTGCCCATGGAGGTGGTTGGGTCACCGGCTCTGGAGGTGCTTAAGGTTAGGCTGGATGAAGTGCTGAGTGGCAAGATCTAGATGTCAGATGTTTAGGTTTACTTGGTTGGTTGTAGGTTGGACTGGATGATCTTTAAGGTCTTTTCCAACCTCAACATTACTGTGATACTGTGGTACTGTGATACTGTGAAAACCTCTAAACCTCTTCTTGTTGGGAGGGGGCGGGAGGGAAAGGCATCTAAAAAGGTTGTTAAGCCAGGCTTTAAGGGAAAAAACCCTAAAAAATCCCCAAAAAAATCTGCTTTTTAAGAAATTACTAACAAAGTTTTAGAAGTGCTATGTGAGCAGCCCTGATATTGGTTGGTTTTGCTTCTGGACTGGAGGAGATTAAAACTAGAGGATTTTTCCAGGGCAGTTGGCAGAGCTGCAGAATTGGTTCTGCCTCTCTCAGATCTGGTAACAGCAGAACTGCTCAGCCTCTCCTGGTTTCACACTTGGAATAGACAGTAGATTTTCACCAGGCTGGAGTTTATCGAGATCACTGCATGTCTAGTGTCCCAGCCAAGCAATCACACTGTGTAGGTCTGTGTAAAACTTGCCATAGCAGCTCAGATAAGAGATTTGTCTTCCAGTGTCTGTCTCGAAGACTGGCGAGTCATCAATGTCATGGGAAAAGGAAAAAGACAGAAAGAGACTGCAGTAATGCTTCCTCAGGATGCTGCAGAGCTGCCTAGTGGAAAAGGACCTGGAGGTGTTGGTTGACAGCTGGCTGAACATGGGCCAGCAATCTGCCCAGGTGGCCAAGAAGTGGTTGGGCACTGGAACAGGTTGCCCAGGGAGGTGGTGGAGTCACCATTCCTGGAGACGTTTAAAAAAACAATAGCTAAAGCACTTGAGGCCATGGTCTAGGGGTTAGAGAGATGTTGGGGTGAAGGTTGGACTAGATGATCCTGGAGGTGCTTTCCAGCCATAATGATTCTATGATTCCTGTGCCCCTCCATGAATTTCCGAAGTAGTTCTTAGTTTCCTAGTCCTGGATGCACTTTTCTTTGATTTTTTTCCTCTGCTTTTCAAACAATGGCAACTATTTGCATTCATATTGTTCTTTCACAGGCAGTTGTGTCACCTAACTGGGTGTTGCATGAAGGGTGTCTCCATGCTGCATGCCTGCTAATTGGTTTGGGAAGGACCACAGATGTTCATCCCCTACACTGTTTGGCTACTGCCTCTTCATTTTATTGTATGGTCTGTGTAGGCTCTTCTCAAAAGTGCTTCACATTCAGCTTTGTATCTCTGCACCTGTAATCTTTGAAGCATTGTGTGAGACATGACTTCAGTGGACAAATAAAGAATTTCTATTTGTTTTTAAATTGAATGTGCACGCATTCAATCTTAGTCTTTGGACAAAACACCCAATTTAAACTGATGTAGAATTGGACAAATTACCAGGCACTTCTTTTTTCCTTGGTATGTTTCTTGAATATATTTTCTCTTTCATTGCATGTATTTAATGTTTAAAGATGAGGGAATTTCTCATAGCAGTCATGCAGGGTCACCTTTCTTGTTTGGGACAGTCACAGGGTGGCAAATCGGATCACGAGGAGGAGAGATTCTAGTTTACAGAAGATTTGAAAATTAAAGAATTGCTAATACAAGAACAGAATTCCTATCAACAGCCCTGGAAACTGTGCACATGAAGAAAGAAAATGAGAGCTGTAAACTGAGATACGGAAATATTGTCTTAGTGTATTTGTGCAGGATCCATCATATTCTGTGCACGGCTCTGCAAACCTTGATGCATTAAATAGCACAGTGTAGGGCTCAGCTTTGCTAATTCTTACTTAATTCAGTGTCTCATTATATTTGGTGATGCTCTTTGAGACTGGATCATGGAGTGAAGCGAATGTGACAATTCTAATTTCTTTTTCTCTCTTTTAAGGAGAAGGCAGGAGAAGAGGAGTCAAATTAAATTACAGTAACTATCCCAATACCAGTGAAGATTCAACACAGGAGGGCAAAAAGATATACCCCTCAAGATAGCTCCTAAGTTAAGAGTTCAGATTTTTTATCAGTGGTAATATAAAGGCAGAGAGAAAGTTTCCTACTTCTGTTATTATTATTCTTCCCTCTGGGCATTGAGGAGTTCTAATTACATGAAAACCCTCTAGTATTGACTTTAAAATAGCTTCCCTCTGCCTTCATGGCTGCTGTATATGGAGTGCTGAAACATCCCAAATCTTTAGACTGGGAATAAAGTGCTCTTTGAAGGAACACATGGGATTTCAGCCTGGAGAAGAGAAGGGTCTGGAGGGACCTTCTTTTGAGCTTCCAGTCCCTGAGGGGTGCCTACATGAATGCACGGGAAGGTCTCTTCCAGAGGGTTTGTATGGGCAGGACAAGGAGCAATGGGTTCCAGCTGGGGAAGGAGAGATTTAGGGTGGAGATTAGAAGTAAGTTCTTCAATGTGAGTGTGGTTGATGGCTGGAATGGACTGCCCAGGGAGTTGGTGGGGGCCCCATCCCTGGAGTCATTGAAGGCCAGGCTTGATGAGGGTCTGAGCAACCTGACCTAGGAAAAGATGTTCCTGCTTGTGTAGGGAGGTTGGACTAGATGACCTCTGGAGCCTTCCAGTCTGGAACATTCTATGATTCGATGATTTCTGAATTTTGATCAATGTGAAAGTTCTATGAGAATTACTGTATTTTTTCCACTATAATTCACTCAGCAGAGTGATCAGTATTACAGTAGTTTCCGAAAAGGAACACTCTGTGCCAAAGGTTTTAAAGTGTTTTATTTTCATATCACATTTAATTAAAAGCTGTAGTTAATTTATATATAATAGATATACTAGCTCTTTGTAAAACAGATTTTCTAAACCTGTTTTATGTAAGAGAAGTAGTAGCTAATGATAATAAAATACATTAAAATGGTGGCAAATTTAAAAAGCCACTTGCAGCTTAACAGCAGTGATACAACTCTCCATGAGGTTGAGGTTACAGTATGACAGGAACACACACACAGAGTTCTGCTGCAACATCACCTTTATTTTTGCACAAACTGAGCTGATGCTTCCTCAGGGTTGGGATATCATCATCCATGTTGTGAGCATCCTCTGGTCACTTTGAGAATGCTAGTATAGCTGGAGATCCAAGAAGGAAAAGCCTTTTAGAGGCTTGTTGTGTTTTAAAAGCTGAACAGAATCTGTAAGTTTGATTTGTGAGTTTTCTGCAGAAAAGTTTTAAGTTTGGGTCTGAAAACTTGAAAAGTGTGCCCCCATCCCACTCCCCCTCTTCTTCCCCTGCCCCCAGTGACTTCCATCTTTTTCGCTTCTTTTCTGTCTTGGTGTTTGCCTTGCATCACTGTTTGTAGGAGAAAACATTATCACTTCTGAAGAAATTTGCCTGCAGTAGGACCATCAAGGCCTACTGGCCTTGGAGAGACTGTGAGAATTCTGAACTTCGGAGATTTATGAGGATCAAGACTGAAGTCAGATGAGCGCTGTGATTTCAGAAAGAAGCAGGAACTGTCTATAATGGAGATGTTTTGGACACTTCATCTCAGTTAACTGTAGGGCTAGTGTGTTGAAACTCTCTGTGTCTGGGTTTATGTCTCGTGAAACTTTGCTCTGGTGTGTGGTGGGGGGAGTGAATTAAAATATCTTGGTGTCTTTTTCTGCAAATGGAGGCAGTTGTTTCACTGCCTGCAGATCTGTCAGTGGGTCTGGTGAAACCTCCTTTTATGTCTGATGCTTTAGCTAAAAGTTTTTGGCTGAAATATAGTCAGGATATCTGACCCATAACATTAGTGGTGCCCCAGGTAGGATGCATGGGGATCCAGACAAGGACCCTCATTACACTACTACACTACTACAAGAAGGCTCAAAGCTTTTCTGGTGTGACTGTTGAGGAGAGAGGAGAATGGGAAAAGCCCGCTAAAGGATCTGTGCACTACAGTTAAAAGCTGTGCACGTTTGGGTACTGCGGTACCAGCTGTGGTACAATTCGTGAAGCTGTGACCGTGGTTTCTACCTGGTAACACATGGAACATGGATGGCTTCAAGTTTTCTAGTCTCCTAGCTGAGATTTTTTATGAAGACTCCACCAAATTTCAAGGGAATGGAAGCAAACTTTTAGCTTATTCATGCAAATCTTTACAGAAAAGAAGACCATAGAGGTGACTTGCTGCTGTGACCCTGAGCTGATTCTGTACAGTTCTAATTGCACATGCATGCTTGAAGGAGTATTGAGGTTGCTCTTGGTGTTGAGGCATACAGAGTCATGGCTTGGACCCATCTAGGCTGCAAAGGCACCCACACTGGTGTCTCATTTGGGAAGTGGCTCACACTATTCTAAAGGTGGAAAGGGGCTGTGCACCTCAACAGCTGCTGCGTTGTTAACAAAGAGCCAGTGCTGCTCTATTTGCTAGGGAGCTGAATCTTGCAGTTGGGTACCATGAAGGCAACCCTGATGAAGGGTTAAGTGAGATACCTTACTTGAATAGATTTGTTTATGTATTTATTTATTGCAAGATATGTATGGAATTGACCGTGTCTGATTTGTGCCTCTGTTTCCCACCCTTTGTGGATGAAAGGTGAACTACAAGCTTCTCACAGAGGAGGCATTTTATTAAGTGGTTTTGATGCATCCAATCTTAAAACTGTTCCCATCCACATCCACAATTCTTATACCACCAGTAACATAAGGTAGATCTGTGTCAGACCTGACCATTAGTGACAGCAGTGCCATAGTCTGATGTTCACACACTGTTACAGTGTATGAAATTGCTTTCAAAGATAAGCATTTTCCTTAAAAACAACATTTTTTTAAAGAAGCAATTTAAAGCTAATGGTCTCCAAATCTCTTTTCAGCATGAACAGTAAGGGAGTGCATTTTATCATTAAATTATGACCTGGTAAGAAGAATAAAGGATTCTTCAGAAAAAAGGTGATATTAACAGTATTGTCTTTTTGATCTATGGAAGGATAAGTGTCCTCTTGTGAAGATAGTACCTTCTTCTTCTGGTAGAAATCTTTATTCTCTTCTGATGTATATTAAGCACCAGATGAAAAATTCTTTTTGTCTGTGGTCTAACAATGAAATACCTTGTAGGAAATGAAAAGGTCAAGCTTTCCCTGTCAGTGATTTATTATAAACAGTGCCTCCCTCTTTTATTTCATGATACTTTGCATTTGGATTAGGGATGATACATCACCAGCTGCTAGATAAAATATGAAGTTGGGAAACTATGGTCAAATATTTCTGCTGAAGAATGACCCTGTAATCAGCTCCCAGCACACAGAGGTCTCACTTGATTTATCAACCCAAGCCTGGGATTCTAGAGAGAGATTAATTAATTTAAAGATATCTAAGGGTTAATAGCTGAACCCAAAAGAGCAGTAGGAAAACCGTTTGTCACTGGTCTGCCCTGCCCCCCTTAATTGCAGAAAAATTGAGAGCGGATACATTAGGCACCCGATACAAATCACTGGTCAAGGAGCCAGCGATGTATCAAGAGGAGGCTCCAGGACTTTTCCTTCTACACTTCATAGACTGGACACTTGTCTGTGATACCAAGAGGCAGTTGGGCCAAAGGGTTTTAACGCACATTGTAGAGCTGACTTTACCTTGGCCTTCTGTATGACTGAATGCATTTTGTTGTTCGTTCTGTTTACACAAGTGCCATTTGAAATGTCATTCTCTGTGGTTTTGCATTTGGGGACCATTTGGCTGAGGGTGTCACTAGAAAGGAATGCACAATTGCACAACATATGTTGTAAACAACTCCCTCATGGCAGACCATACATGAAGGTTTAGTGCTTGTGGAAGCAGTATGACCAAACAAATTAAATACCAGCACCCTACATTCATATTCTTCTAATCCTCCAATTGTGATTTAACTTCATTTTTCTCCCCAATAAATGCTTGACTTCTCCAACTTTTCACAGTTTCAACAAAGCTTAACGGTAGGTGCTTTCTAACATCACATCTGTGGGCTGTGAAGTTAAGTACATGCATACACGTGAATTCACGTGGTAGTGGAACCTCCTGCTATGAGAGTTTCGCCTTCCAGTACACATCAGGGAGCTATTATAAATTAATTCAGGCCATGTCATTTCAAAAAAGCTGTGAGGGAAGAGTAACACTTCTTTTCCTCAACCTTGATCTAACTCTAGTTAGGAGATTTTTTACAGCCTTGGTGCAAAGCATAATGGTGTGTCCTCCATGCCAGTATTTATTCTTACTCCACATGGCTGTGCTTGTGCTTTGGCCTATCTAAAATAACTTGTCTAAAATTCATTTTGCAGTCTAAGTAAAAATCGAATTGATTGCTTCTCTATTTATTTGTTGCTTGCAGAACAACATGGTATGCATGGTGCAAAATCCAGCGTGTTCCAGTGCATGAATCCATGGGCAAATTCCCTCAAGCAAGCAGGTAAGAGAGCACACAAATACAAAGAGTGTAGGATGGAGGGGACCCTTGGAGGTCACATTCTGGAGCTGGTTAGGACTTAGCAGATATTCCATATGCCCTTGGGTAACTGTGTAATATTAAGGGGGTCAGATGCCTGACTTTAGTCCACTTCTAATCAGAGAGAGATACCAAACTGCCTTTTATTGCTGTTGTTTTCTTCTGGTTTCAAATTTCATCACTGCACTGAAAAATGAGATGTGCTTAAGGACATTGCTGATTATTGATCAAAATGTCTTTAGAATTGGGTTTTAGTGAATAAAACATTAAACACATTGTGTAATGGTTTAGCAAGTGGGTCTAAATCGGTTTGGGCTGGTGCCTGCAATGCTAGCACAACTACCAGCCCTCACCAAGAGTTCAACAGGAAGTGAAGCAACTTTGCTAGAAGGACAGCAGCTTAGTGAACTCATCACCAAGAAGAAAATGAAAAAACCCCAAATAAGTAAAAAATCAAAAAGGTAAAACAGAAACTGTATCACAGTGCCTTTACATGCACTCTGAGAGAAATGGGAGACAGCTAACTTCAGCCTTAAATGAGAGATCTGGGGTAGGAGAGTGCACACCAACACTCATAACCAACAGCCACCAACACACACACACACACACACACACACACACCCTGCTTTCCAGAAGAGGAAGGG
>VZRI01005816.1:187898-215355 GCA_013397515.1 Upupa epops | reverse complement strand
CTTTCTTCTCCCCTGTGGTCAGGCACTAAGGGAGGTAAAGAATTAAGACCTCACCTCTGTCTGTCATCTTCAAAGGCATTCACTGTAGAAGTGGTTTTGTGGAGGAGCTGCCCTTACTGTGCTGCACTGCTAAGGACAGGAGCAAGCTGGTGCTGTTTTTCTGTATCTGAGCCCCCAGTAAATGAGGGGAAGGCTGTAGGTTCACCTGCACGAAAGGGGCTTTGTAGGTATGGAGACCGGCTTGCCTCTTTGGCTTCTCTGCATTTGAGCTCCAGTGCAAGAGGGCTGTGGCTACCCCTGCAGCAGTGTTGTAGCCGGGCTGAGACTTTTTGCCTTCCACCCTTCAGTGGCAGGAGGTTGAGAGACATTGCTCGCACCCCCACTCCACCCTTGGAGGGGTGAGGGGAGCTCCCTCTCCCCCGAGAAATTATCCAAGAACATGTGTCACAGCCGAAGATGAGGAAGATGGGGATGAGAAGAAAAGGAAGGAAAAAGAGGAAGTACTTTCCCTTATGGACTCTGTCCAATACCAATCACCTGCAGAGTCCAGACACTGACGCAGGAGGTCTGCTAGGAAAGCTGCCTCCAGCTTCAAAATAAAATGTTTCTTTGGCATAAAAACAGCACAACTGATATTTGAAAATTTGGTAATTTTCAAACCAGCACACATTGCTTGCCCAATAGAAGTGCAATTTTTCAAGGCTAAGTTCTGTTAACAGAATGCGTTATTAAATTGTGTTGTAATTCTTTTAAGCTAATGCATGAAAATTACCTCAAAATCAGATAAAATCTCATTAAGAAGGTGATTATCTAGGCCCCTAAATGTCTTTGATCTAGAAACTCTAAAAGAAAGATAAGATTCATCCCATCTAGAGAACAAAAGCATCATAATTTTAACCACACACAAAAGAATACATTTAAGTGACAAAGAAAGGCAAACCCAATAACAAACATTTGTCTATGTCAGGTGTCTTTTGCCCACCACTACTATCATGTGTTTTATGGTGTGCTGCACCCTCGCCTCCTTGCACAAAGGTGAGGCTCTACTGCAAACTGCTGCACCAGGAGGAGACCCTTTCACAGTCAAATCACAGAGGGGCTGTGGAATATTTGGTTGAAAATGTCTGTCAGAGTGCTGTAAAGGATAATGGAATTTGATTTCACAAAGCATCTCTCACACTGACGGTGTCCCAAACTACTCCACAGATGAATGAGTTAAATGCTGGCAAAGCAGCAACTGTGTAGGTAGATGTGGTGCCTATTAAGTAGCTTGCCCACAGCTGTGGACAGTGGAAACAAGTTTTCTCTCTTATTACTGTGGGTCACCCAGGTTAGCCCCTGTTCCTTTTGAAAAGCACTCTGGGATTTCTAATTTCCACCTGGATGATCACTAGAGACAGACAAAAAGGGTGACAGTTTAATGCTTCACTGAAAGGATTGGATGTATGATGGCTGGATGATTAATGACTGGTCCGTGCTGGAAAATGACAGCCTGGTGTAATGGTGAGCATGTAATTTTCTGCACAGCACAGTTTCACAGGCTCAGCATTCCCACACAGCAGACATCGCAGGTGGGTAAAAGGCACAACGATGAAGATACTGGTTTTAGTTTGTTTGTCCCCTACTTGGCAGGGGACACTGCGTACAGTAAAGAGTTCTCTGCTTTACTTGTGTTGCTTTTCTGGTGCTAAAGAGCTGACAGAGGCTGGTAAATGCATTGGCTTAAAAGCAACCACACATCAGAGGGGACAGAGGTGTCTTTTATCATGTGTCCATGGACAGCGAGAACAGTATTGATCCAGAGCAGTCTTGAGGGTCACTGATGCAGCCAGTAGTTTTGTGGACACCCAGTTATCACCCTTGGTGTTGCGATTGAGGGCAGGAAAGTGATACATAGCAGTTTTGGACTGGCCCCTAAGCTATCTGCACGATTACTACATTTCTTGTTGTTGCATCACTTGGCAGGTCTAACTTGAACTGGGTTTGGTGTGATCCCCTTTCTGCTGAATTAGTCAAAGTGCATTGCACAGCATGAGCTTTGTCCTGCCTTTCTGCTTGTATGGAGACTACAGAAGGACATGTTGTACTTGATGTGGCACCAGCTCTGAATGGTGTAGACCCAATACCTAACCCTGTATGCACTTTGCCAGGACACAATTATACCACTAAAAATGTTTTATAAAATCTGAACTGGCAAAGTGAGTTTATATGAGACCAGCATTTTATATCCTGTGGCTGTAGTAACTTATAGCTGGTACAAGAAGTCTTAAAGGTTATTTTACTGTTCCGATTAATCACAGTTTTAGAAACTCTTTGTCAAATTTGAAACATTCTGATTAAAATATTTATTGGAAACCTTATATTTATCAAAGAACTGATTTGCATATATTTGTTTATGGCTTTATGGAAACTTGTTTCTTCTATTTTTCATACAATTTTAAAGTTGCTGAAAACTCAGAGGTCTGTATTTGTTTCTATAAAAAGAAAAGTCATTTAAAAAGTTGGAGTAATTTTGGTCAGTATTCTACTGGAAAAAAAGTATTGTGTCACAAAGTTCACTTTTTAATATTAAGAACTTGTATTTCATAAAGCTTTAAATATCTTGTAATAAATCTGATTATCTCTAATGAAAAGAAAATGTAACTGCTTACAGACATTCTATGAGCAAAGAAAATCTACACATCTTGTAACTGGCGATTATTTGTTATCCATAGTAAAAGGTGAATTACCACTTGTACAAGAATAAACAACATAGAAATTCAAGGGTCAAATTAGCACACTCTTGTTATAGAGGACTCAGTAATAAAGGTGCGTTGGTGTTACACTTTTACAACTGGTTGACTAGTGGAATGTTTGTATTGCAAATAGCAACAAAAAGTTGATAGGTACCTGCATGTATTTGTAATCTGCCAAGTGAAGAAAATCCACATACATATCTTTCTCTTCTCTAGGGAGTTTTGCAGTCATAGATAATGTGAATATTTTTTAACTTTTAATTAATAAAATGTAATGATTATTGCTGTTTTCCAGTGACCATATTACCCCACAGAAGAATTGATCCATTGATCCTGCTCTCTTAGTTCATTCCAAGTTTAGTGACTTTTGGAAAGAAAGGAGAACTCTGCTATAAGGCTTGATCCTATTGTCATGGATATAGACAGAGCCATAGGTAATAAAGGTGCCAAAGCACTGGTGTGAAGGAGAGATGGCAAAATTTGTGTGTTTCTAATTTAGTGCAAGGAATGAGAGAGCAGGGCCTGAAACAGCACCAGGGAGGGTTAGGTTAGATATTAGGAAGCCCTTCCTCATGGAAAGGGTGATCAGATTGGAATGGACTGCTCAGGGGAGTGGTGGAGTCCCCATCCCTGGAGGTGTTTAAGGACAGACTGAATGCCCTGGTCTAGATGATGTGGTGATGTTAGATCATAGGCTGGGCTTTTCTGCCTCAATAATTCTGTGTTTCTGTGATTATTTGGAAAAAGGCTAGATCTCAGGTTGTTTCTTGTTAGATAGATAAGGAGCAAGATATGGTGGGTTTTGTTTTTTTTCAAACTGTGCTGTTAATTTGAGCAATGCTTAGTTATGATTTAAGAGAATTTTCTGATTTTTTTCTTCTTTTATATACTCTAAGTATCTTTATCATTTATCTTTATTTTTATCTTTATGGCATTAGAGATATATTGTCATTTAATTGAAATGAAAATGAAGTGCTTTATATGCTTCATGATGAGCTTTCCTATCACTGCTCGGTATTTATGTCTCTCAAGTTGTCTGTTCAGAAAAAGTAAGCTAGAGACAAGAAGCAAAGACTACTGCAGGCATTGAGACTGCAGTGAGAATGTAGGTCAGTAGAATGGAAATACGCAGTCTCCCTGAAGCTTCAGGGTTACTATCCTAAATGTTCCTAGAGCCCTGGAAGCTGTACCATGTTGAACACTTCCATATACTGCCACCTAACATCACATAAGGCATAAACTCAGCTCATTTTTAATACAGATCCAGTCAGGAATTTTTTTAACTACCCATCCAAACTATCTAAACATCTTTGCAGATCCTAGATCAGAATCACTTTTACAAGGGCTAGAATGAAGCAAACCATTCAGACAGAGGAAATCCTTTGCAGAGCAAATGAGCTTTGCACTTGATAAAACTGACTTGAGTCTTAAACCATCTCACTGCAGAGACCTGAGAGACTTGCTTCCCTTCCTTGCTGCAACCACCTAAGTGTCCAGCAAGGACAGGCATTCTATCAGACATGTAGTCAAAGAGGTCCCTGTAGCCCTGTGGTTAATCTGACTTAAATCTAGTATAGCAGATGTACCAGTGTATTCACTTCCTATGACATTTCAGTCCCAAGGATGTTTGCTGGTTTAAATAATTCAGAACACAGACCTTTGAGAAACCTCAACCTGACAGACATGTAGTAGCATCTGTCTTTGCTAGCAGCTTACCCAGCAGAGGAAGAGGGTAGGTGTCTGCAGAAGAATAACATGAAGTAGACTTGTGGGGCATTGACAGGGATGAGTGGAAGAAGTCACCTGTTTTATTCTTCAAAGAAAAAGCCCCAAGAAATCTCTCTTAGGGCTTCTTGCACTACAGCTAATGTAAGGGAAATGTTTGGACATCACACAGGTAAAGCCTCTAAAGAGATGTGCTACACACGTACACAGATACCAACACCTCTGTAAGAGGTTCTTTGACAATCTTCCATCTACTTATTGACATACCTTGTCCCTGTTTATTTGTAGGATCTGACGATCAAAGTTCTCTGTGTGACAGGCTGCAATACATTTAAGATAGAAATACTATGACACTTCTACTTCACTACTCAGGCCAATGGCACCACTTCAGAATTGCATTGATGTTGTTGCAAGAAGAACTTGGCCAATCACACACTCTACCCACCACATTAAAGTTAAAAATAGTTTAGCTAAGAGTTGTAAAGTACCCATTTCCTGCCAATAGCTGTACAACACCCCACTGCCAGGAGATAGTTCTGACCTCACTTTGTGAGCCTCACCATGTAGTGGTACCAGCCAAGTAAGCCTTTCCAGCGCTTCATACTTGGTATTTGGTTTACCAGCTTTCCCAATGGTAGATTTAGCTGTACGCATGATGGAGGGAAGAAAACTAAGCCCTCTCAAATATCTGCTGTTAATAAAAAGTGAGTTTGCATTAATGGAAGATCCTAAAGCTTGTAGATTATTGCATGATTATTTATTAAAGCTGGTTTTAAAGAAGTTATGTAAAACTTAAAGGGAAGTTGAAAAATACAGTCCCATTGAATTAAGAAGTTATTGTCCTGTGCATAGCACTCAACAGTGTATTAGTTCAAAGACATGATGATAAAAGAGCAAACAAGCAAGCAAGGCTCAAAGGCCTTATTCAAGAAGGTAAGCCCTATGAGAAGAGGCTGAAGGAGCTGAGTCTGTTTAGCCTGGAAAAGAGGAGGCTCAGGGGTGACCTTATTGCTGTCTATAACTATCTAAAAGGTGGTTACAGTGAGGCAAGGGTTGGTCTTGTCTCCCTGGACACTAGAGACAGCACAAGGAGTCACAGTCTTAAGCTCCATCAGGGGAGGTTTAGACTTGACATTAGGAAGAGGTTTTTAATGAAAGAGCGATCTGATTTTGGATCGGGCTGCCCATGGAGGTGGTCAAGTCTCTGTCTCTGGAGGTGTTCAAGGTTAGGCTGGATGAAGTGCTGAGTGGCATGATCTAGATGTCAGATATTTAGGTTTACTTGATTGGTTTTAGGTTGGACTGGATGATCTTTAATGTCTTTTCCAGCCTCATCATTACTGTGATACTATTGATCTGGAATTCAATGATAGAAACTTTGGGTAAGACCTTACTCCAGGCAGTATCAGGCAACAATGACTTTGCCCTCTAGGTCAATGGCAAAACTCCATGCTGAAATACTTCAGAATTAGATGTTCTGCAGTGAAGGGCTGTGTGAGGCTGATTTGTAAGACTTTGATAAGCAACACATTTTAAATAGAGTAAACTGCTCTTCTTGTGTTTGTTTTAATGGAAATAATTAGGAAAACCATTTTCTTTTAAAATTTTAACTCTCATGTTTATGCAATAACAGGCCTTTGATTTTTAAACCAGGCAATATGGTTGAAATATTTATGCAGCAACTTTTATGTTGTTTTTTTCTCTGGATTTATGAACATTTCAGTTTGCATGTTGCAAGTTGGCTACTTCTGTGTACAATGCAGCACTCAACAAATTCCCAGCTCCGACCTTCAAACCATCATTTGGGATGCAACTCTCAGCAGGATTCATACCATTCCCTCCACAAACAGAATTCTAATCCAAGTTTCCTTTCAGCAGAGGCAATGTCTTCTTTAGGGACCCAATAAGGTATTCTCCACATACCACAGACAAGAGTTGAGCTGGTGCATCAGGAGTGTCCTCTGGCATCTCCAGGAAATCTCTTAGACCTCTCCTTGTTCTTCTGTACTTGTGGGTTTCAGGTTTGGGATATGACAACACTACTAGATGAAAAGCAAAGAGTTAACCTGGAGAAAAGGAGGTTGAGAGATCTTATTGCTCTCTACACTACTTGAAAGGCAGGGCTTTTTCTGCTCTCCCTAGTGGACAGTAATAAGATGAAGGAAAATGGCCTTAAGCTGCACCAGGGGAGGTTCAGGTTGGATGTCAGGAGGCATTTCTTTCCTGATAGGGTTGGCAGGCATTGGAACAGCCTGCTCAGGGAGAGTATTGAATCACCATCCCTGGAGGTGTTTAAGAGAAGGGTAGATGTTGCATTGTGGGAAAAAGTTTAGTGGTGCTGATAGAGCTTGGAAAAGACTGGACTTGATGATCTTGAAGGTCTTTTCCAGCCAGTTCTATGCTTCTACTATTTAATGTCCTATGTTCGAGGCAAACTGCAACAGTATTGTCTGGCTAAACAAGGGATTATGTCTGTGTGAGTCTGTTCAGAGTCCTTCAGCTGTGCAAAATACAAGAGTCTTCCCCAGCAGACTAAATATGCTCTTTGAAAATGTGATCAAATAGTATCCGGATGGGCACTGTGTCCCAGGAAGTCTTTGTCCAAAACTGCAATCAGTCTCCAGTGACATGTCTTCGGTGTGTAAATCGCCCTAATCTGGTTTTATGGTTTTCATCTAAATAGTTATTTACCAATTCTTGAGTTATCTCATAGTATATAACCTTGATCGACCTTTTATTACCTCATATTGTATCTGTTTAACCCTTGACAACTTGTGTGGCATGGCTGGCTCAGAAAACTTGCTACAATTTTCTTGCTTATCAGTGCTTCTAAAAAGCATAATAATGCATCATTTTATCAATCAAACCACAACTTAATAAAATTACAGGAAAATCAATCTCTGTTCTTAGACTTTGGTTTGATGTCTGACCAGTAGATCTGACAGCACTGTTAACTTATGGAAAGGGTGGCTTTTTTAAGTGACCATTAAGGTAAACTCCAATCCAGTTCATGGTGGTTCCATTCCAGAACTGGGGCTAATTCAGTGTCTAAAGATAGGAAGAAAGGTGTTTGCTTTTTTAAATTCCCACCATTTGTTCACTAAACTGCTTGACTGATATGAAAACATCTGTTTGAATATTGAACTAGCTGTCAAGCAATTGAAAAACCAAAACATAAGCCAAGTATCAAACTATTGAGTAACAATCAGGATACTGATTGGAACTCTGTCAGCCCATGACAATAAGTCAAACCTATCTTCCTCAATCACTTATCACATACAGTTATGGTGGGAGCAAATATGTTTTGGCTGTAGAGAATGCAGCCTGTGGATTAGTTACTCTTGTTCTTTCTCAGACTGACAATGTGGATAGAATAAAAATTGTGCTTAGGAAAGAGTGTAGTGTCTGTGCTACATGAGTCTTCATCTGATGAAACACAAATAGCTGGATGGACTGTGGTAACTGGAAGGTCTGCCTGGGACTGGATTTCAGAGATCTGTTGATTTGCTAACAGGATGTGGAATCTTTCACACTATCAACTTCCTTCTCCCACTCAAACAAGTTCACTGATCAATTCTACATGAACAACTTATATCAGTCAAGGTAATTTTGTAAAGGTTCACAAGGCCTTAATTTAAATATTGCTAGGTGTCAGGACTGCCTGACACACGTGCGTTTTGCCACAGTACTGGTCTGCCCATTTGTTTTCTTAATTAAACATTTTCCAGGACTGCAATTTTCTGTCAATTCTTCATGCCACATTAAAATGGTTGGGAATTACATATGCTCTGCTCTGCACAGAAAATATACTGCATTCCTCTTCCATATGCACCATGAATTCTTTTAATTCACAATTTCCCATCTGGTTCAGTGGGGACTAAAGCTTTAAAACTAAACCCAAATAGACTGTGTTTAAATTTGGGTTCATAAATTCAGTAGCAATATGTTTACACTCGACTAGTAAACAGTTTCTGCCACCTCAGGTGATAATGTATTTTAAATCTCACTATAAATATTTCATTAAATGTTTTAACATCTGCATCATATTATTAATGATTTACAAGTGAATTATTCTAAAAAAAAAGAAAGCTAAACAAAGAGGCATTATAAATTGACTTGAATGCTCATGGCTTTTATGTTTAATGGTGGGATTCCGTACACTACAAAATTTCAATCACTTGTCTAAAGAAGCTGTGCTTCTTTGAAGTCTGCTTTCCTGAAGTCAGAGATTGTGTATTGCTTATTGCTTGTGAATTACAAAACTGAGCATCAAATGGTGCAACTGCTAAAAATATTAAAGGAGTGACCCTCACCCATGTTGCTTCTGGCTGACATTGTTTTACTTTCCACGTACAAAGGCCTCATTTAGCCTGCTTTGTTATATAATGTTGCTGAATAATCCTCCTTGCTGTCCTGAGAAAGTGTTCTTGACGACTTGTGTTCTAATCACTGTATTTGCTCATGCTAGAAGCACAGTAGGATGCTGTCTGACCTTTATTTCCCAGTGACACAGCACAAATATTTATTTAAATACAGTTTTGTTAATGCTGAGAACAGAGCAGCTTGTTATTGTGGAACAAGTGAAGTTAACGTTGCTTACATGTGGCTATATTAAGCAAACAGGGTTAGAGACACTGCTTTTGATGAATAGTCACATAAGTTTCTGCTGCACCTCTGTGAGCAAAGCAAGCTCTAATTTTGTTTTGTTTTTTAAGTCTTGTGGATCAGCTTACTGAGGCACAAAGGTTAGAAACCCAGTGAAACCATCTGACTTTTTCTAAAGGTACATTGCGGAGCCTCTGAAGCTGTAATAACAGGAATCCGAAAACATGGGAGGCTGACCAATTATACTTAAATCTGGTCAGTGTTGTATTTTATGTGGTTGTACTCTGGCTATTTTTTGACTTGCTTGGATCATACTGGCTAAGTGTTCCTGCCTAGTAATACTTATTTTACTCCCACCAGCTATTTAAATTAAGTATATGCTGGTTTTGCTATTGAACAGGCACTTCCATTACGGTTAGTTGTTTTGTGGATTTGGTGCCCACCCATGTATTTTGGTTTGTCCTAATCTATATTTATCTCTGGATGACAAGATGAACTTGAAAAAAGAACATGCTTAAAGTTGCATGCCAGCTCCCAAGATATAAACCATACTGGGCTTTCAGCTCTTTAAAGCTTTCCTAAATGGTGCTTGCTAAAAGACTGAATCATATTTTTCCGGTACTTTAGTTCATGTCAAGCATTTAATTTTTAACAACAGCGGTCACTTTCCTGATGTGAACACATGACACTGGCCCCAGAGACTTCAGCTTTCTTTAGCTGTCATCATAGCAATTTTTCTTCTTAAATATATGCTCAAGGCAAAATTAGAACTGGGTTAAAGGCTTTCAAAGTAGTTCAGACCACAGTGGCCCTAGAACAATGGTCTCCTTGCATCAAGAGTCAAAACTGTGGACTGAGCCCTGCTCAGCTTACTTAAAAAAAAATTAACACATTGGAGTTAATGACATCCCACCCCAGGCAGGGGCACCGGCAAAGGCTGACCTCTCTTACTCTGCTTAGAGGACCAGAGCATCACTTATTTGCATTAAAATTTACTGTAGAGACACAATGCGAGCCTGGTGAAGAGCATGTGGAGGGATTGGCTGCTTCAAAGGGAAGCTGAACTGGTGCAAATATTTTATTGTGGGGTCCTCCTCCTGCTTCTTCCCTTAGGAAAATAAGTTCTAAATTAATCAGGAATTATTTCAGGCAGGATTTTTGGTCTCTGATGCATGGGGAAGTCAGGCTACATTATTACAGTGGTTCCTTCTGGCTCTATATTTAAATACAGAAAAAGAAACAAAAATACTTCAAGCATGTTTGAGTCCCATATCTTTGTTACTTTTAGGGCCCCCTTGCAAATTCCCATTTGCTCATTGCTTTTAGGATTTTCAGAGAATCTTTTCTAAAACACTTTTCCCACATTTCCCAATTGATTTTGTACAGCCATGAGGGAAATGATGTTTTCCCCCTTCATTCACCAAAGGCCCATCTACAAATTGTCTCCTGTCCAGGGGGAATGGGGTGGTGCCAATATGGTAAGAGCCTTCTTATTCCCTGACTCTTCTTTCTTCAATGCAGCTTCAAAAATTAATGTAAACAAAGTAGAAATCAGTGGTCCCCATTGATTTGGGGAGATTTGGGTTGAGAGTAGCCTTGAAGAGAAAGATTTGTAGGTGTCGATTGATGAGAAGCGCAATATAAGCCAGCAGAGGACCAAGGATGCATCAAAATATCCTAGGATGCATCAAAAGGAGTGTGGTCAGCAGAGCAAGAGAAGAGATACTCTCCTTTTACTCTGCTCTTTTGACACCCCACCTGGAGTATTGGTGCCTCCCACATCAGAAGGCCATGTAACTGTTGAAGAGAGACCAGAGAAGAGCCATGAAGATGATCCAAGGGTTGAAGCACCTCTGATATATAAGGACAGGCTGGGGTTGTTCAGTTCAGAGAAGACTCTGGAGTGACCTTAGAGCTGCCTTCCAATACCTAAAGGGAACCTACAGGAAGGATGGAGAGGGACTTTTCCAAAGGGGATTCAGCAACAGGACAAGGGGAAATGGATTGAAACTGAAGGAGATGAGGTTCAGACTACTTTTGGGAAGAAGTTCTTCAGTGTCAGGTGGAGAAACTCTTGAATCGGTTGCCTGGAGAGGCTGTAGCTGCTTGTTCCTTGAAGGTGTTGAAGGCCAGGTTGGATGAGGCCTTCAGCAAACAAGTCTGGTTGAGAGGTATCGCTGCCCATGGAAGGCAACTGGAGTAGATGATCAGTAAGGTCCCTTCCAACCTGAGCCACTCTGGGATTCTATGACTTAGTAGCTAAAATCATTGCTTGACTTTCCATCTAAATCCCAAAGAGAGCCAACTGAGTAACAGTTTAGTGCAAAAGCTGTTCAAATGGATTAAAACATGTCCAATGGCTCCAACACATGTCACA
Source organism: Upupa epops (assembly GCA_013397515.1). Classification (NCBI taxonomy): domain Eukaryota; kingdom Metazoa; phylum Chordata; class Aves; order Bucerotiformes; family Upupidae; genus Upupa; species Upupa epops. Next base: position 203,913 of record VZRI01005816.1, on the reverse strand, counting down.
CCCCAAATAAGCAGCCTGCTAAACTTCAAAAAACAGTTCCAAAGCAAAGAAATCCCCCTATGTTAACTGGATATCTATATAAACCTCCTGACTATTTGTACTTCATTGGTTTTACTGCACTTGTTTAGGTTTGGGGGTATTTTGGGGAGGAAAGAAAACTTATAAATGGATATAAGCACAATATGTTGTTGTATGTATTGCTTGAGACTTTAGCAAATGTCACTGTTTCTCCCCACAATCTTGCATTATCTTATTTTCATCATTATTTCCTTTGCAAGCTGGGAGAATGAAGCCCTAGATTATATGTGCATTTATATCACAAAGATTTCTCTAATCTTGCACTTCTCACTCATAATTCAGGTTTCTCAGTCTGACTTCATGCTAATTTAGGCTTCCAATTTTCTATATTTTGCCAACATTGAAACACTCCTTTAAGTGACATGGAACCAGATTTACCCTCTTGCAAAGTAACTTCAGTAAGACACTGGCTTTGTTTTGAAGTCTGTGCAGGAACAGAATTTAGCTGGTAATATAGGGTTTTCAGTTTTAGAGCTATCATAATAGTAACTAATTTACCTCCTCGTGAGGAGGTAGTTTTCTTTGGAGTGGGTGAAAGGACACTAGTGCAGATACAAGCTTTTAGCCACTGCATAGATAGATTTAGCTTGACAGCATAACAATAGCTCTGACTTTTGCAAAGGAAAACCGGTAAGGGAAGGAGAAGACTGGGTTTCTCCATTGCTCTCATTTAGTAATCAAAATGTATATAAAGACATCTCACTTTATTTTGAAGTCATGTCCTCATACCCTTTTCTGAAGCTCTTCAGAACATTTTATTCAGCAGTTCCACCAAGTGCTGTGAGATACATTGAAGAGGTTCAGCATTTCCCTTCAGTATCATTACATTAGCAGATTTCATTCCCAAAATCATTACTTGGCAGCATGTGGCAACTGCGTTAGATCTTAAACCTTTTGTCGCTGAATGGGCTTGCCTGATACCATTACTTCTGATACTCTACACTGTATTGGACATTGGAAAGGGTTAGTATTGCGTGGAGTTCGACCCTTTCTTCTTTCTTCTTTTTCTATTATTTTTTCCTCTCTAACGGTGTAGCCAAATATTGGATTGTGGCATTTTAATGTTTTTAAAGTGTTATTTTTTTAGTGTGGTGAATTTACATTAAGAATTCTCTACCCAGGTTTTTAAACTGTTATTTTTATTCTTTCTATTTAAGAAAGAAAACAAACCAACCAAAAAAAAAAAAAAAACACTTTGAAAACTGTTATAGCCAGTTTTCTGATGAATACTAGAAAAAACTGAAACCTTTGTACTACTGTCTAAAAGGAGCTTTATTTTCCTGTGACTGTATGATGAATCTAATAATCTAAAAGAAATATATTGGTAATTTGACAGAACTCCTTTCGACATCAATATGAATGAGGAGATCCATGAGAAGAGGGAACACACATTTCCCAGAGCTTTAATTTTCTTCTACTGTTCGAGATAGTTTTATCTGTGTGCATTCTCTGGCTACTTGCAAGGCTGTGGGAGCTGGGTGGGATCCTGCTAGGGCAGGATTAGGGTGCCACATGCACCTGATGACGAGTGCAGGCAGTCCTTATGCCCAAGCCCTAATGGCTCAGGAACAGGGCTGGCATGGAGTGAGCAATCACACGTTAGTGTGGGCAGGCAAGCCAGTGGGCACCACAGATTTCCACTAGAAATCTGTCAATCAGGTAGAGGTTCTTCAACATTTTTTTTTTTTCCAAATCAATGTGCATACACAGAATGCTTTAGTAGTGATAAATTGGCGTGTTCTCCCAGAAACATGTTTCACAGGAACATTTCTTAGCAACTATCATTATGATTTATAAAGCCCTCAAACCAGGCTACTCAGGAGACCACGTGTGAGTATATACCATGACTGAGATGAATGGAAACACCTGACCTGTTCAGCTCTTGTTTCACTCCATCTCTCACTGCTGTTCCTCTGTCCCAGACTGCTGACATCCTTCTGAGTGTGCTGTGTGTTTGAATGAGTGGTGGTGAAAGCTAGCATGTGATCCAAAAGTGTGGGATTTGAACTGTAGTGGTTTTCTGGATGGAGTTCAAGAAAAATGTAGGCATACTAGGCCAAGCAAATGTAGTTTTGGGGTACTTCCATACAAGTCAGGTGGCATTGGTCTTTTTCACTGTGAATCAAGGCTGTTGTTTGAGAAGGATCTGTGCTTTTATGCATAGAGAATCCACAAAGCTACCTAAAACCCTTTTACCTTATAGTGAAAATAGTTTTTCTGTAGCAAAAGGGATTGAAGGTGATCCTTGAATAAGTTCCAGAAGGACACGGGACTGCTTGAGAGAGTCCAATGCAGAGCCACAAAGATGATGAAGGGAACGGAGCATCACCCTGATGAAAACAGCTGAGGGAGCAGGGTCTCTTTAGCTTGGCAAGAGGAGACTGAGGGGTGACCCCATTCATGTTGATCAATATGGATAGGGCAGGTGTCAGGAGGAAGGAGACAGGCTCTTCTCAGTGGCACCCAATGATAGGACAAGGGCCAAATGATGTCAGCTGGAACATAGGAGGTTCCACATAAATACTAGAAGAAAAGTCTTCATGTTGTTGGTGACAGAGCAGTGGAACAAGCTGCCCAGAGAGGTTGTGGAGTCTCCTTCTCTGGAGGTGTTTAAAACCTGCCTGGACATGTTCCTATGAGACTAGACCTAGGTGATCCTGCTCTGGCAGGGGGATTGGACTGGATGTTCTTTTGAGATCTTTTCCAATCCGTAACACTCTGTAATAAAAATATGAAGAACCACAGAATCATTGAGGCTGGAAAANAGGAGGTTCCACATAAATACTAGAAGAAAAGTCTTCATGTTGTTGGTGACAGAGCAGTGGAACAAGCTGCCCAGAGAGGTTGTGGAGTCTCCTTCTCTGGAGGTGTTTAAAACCTGCCTGGACATGTTCCTATGAGACTAGACCTAGGTGATCCTGCTCTGGCAGGGGGATTGGACTGGATGTTCTTTTGAGATCTTTTCCAATCCGTAACACTCTGTAATAAAAATATGAAGAACCACAGAATCATTGAGGCTGGAAAAGGCTTCTGAAATCATCAAGCCCAGCCTATGACCTAACACCACCACAATTAGCTAGACGGTGGCACTGTCATGTCCAATCTTTTCTTAAACACCTCTGAGAATGGGGACCCCACCACCTCCCCGGGCAGTCCATTTCAATGTCATCTTTCAGCTTTCTTAGGAGCTGAGAATGCAGGTCTGACGAGTGAGTGGGCATTTCTTTTCATTGTCTGCTTTCCTGTCACAAGACAAAATAAACATACCACAGATTGGTTAGTTTGTCTCTCTGTTTAATTTTTTTTAGGTTCCAGCCTCCCTAGCTAACCAATTTCCTATTGCTTTTTCTTGCACTTCCTTCTATTTTTGTTCTTCTAGTTAGGATCCAGTTCTGATACGGAAAAATTATCCTTCTGCATAGGAGGCCACCCACAGCTTGCAGTACATAGATTAGCAGAGCTGGTTGTTTTGCAGAGGTGACTCTTCCCTCAAGTACAACCTTCACTGGGAGATGGAGCCATTATTTTCCAACAACTCTCTGCAAAATGATTTGCATCCAGCTCATGATGGCCTTGGGAACCATGGCCACGCTGCTGTACATAACTACAACATCCAGGTCAATGATTTTCTTTGTGACAAAAATAACATCACAAGACCATTTAGGGCAATGTTTGGGTTTTGGTGTCTGGGTTTTGGTGTTTGGGTTCAGATCTGCACCAGAAGGTCCCTCTAATTGCAGTGACCCTGCTGAGCGCTTGCTTGGGCCAAGTCAGAGCAGAGAGTGCCATCTACTGCTCCTTCCCACTCAAAGTAACCAGTCGTACTGGTGTTCAGATTGCTTTAGCATTGCTGTTGCCTGTGCTGGTGTTTGGCTTTGCCAACCTGGCATCCTGGCACTGGGGTGAAAGGTTGCATTATCACTGAAGGTGGCAGATGTGTATCCTGTGGCAAGAAAGGCTTCAGCAAATAGCTCCTCTGAGGTGCGCTGTAGGTGGGGAAAGCTGATGCCCTATAAAAAATGGCACGATCATCACTGTTACAACATTACAGTCAGCTGTCAGTGATGGCAATGGTATTTCTAAAACCTGTTTTCCTGCACAGATTGACCTATTGTGTGAGAGGCTGTGTGATGTGTGTGTGCATTGGGGCTAAATATATGGTGGAAAGAACAGAAAACTTGTAAAAAAATTATATGCATTCAAGATTGATCAGAAAGCAAAAGATAATCTGCCATTACTGCTCCCAGGGCATAGAGCCTCAAAGGTTAAAGACCTCAACCTTAATGTTTGCTGTTCACATATCTGCAATGCAGAACAAGATAGATTAAGTTGTACAGCCCAGGATGTCTCTTCCTCTGCTATCAGATCTATCATGGATTCTTGTGTGTTTTCTCACTCAGGGAAGTTTCGTTCTTTCCTAATCCTTTCCTTACCAACCTATGCTTTACCTTTTGCAATCTCATCCTTAGTCCTTCTAGAGTGAAATCACAGTCAACAGCTTGCAAGCATTGTAAAATCTTTCCCAGCTTTTCCAAACAGGGAGCTTTTATCTACTTGCCTGCTACTTACATGAGGGCTTTAGCTGCTTCAACTGGCTGCTTTCAAATGCAGTTTGAAAAAAGAAAAAGAAGGGGGGTGGTTCAGCTTGTGCAAGAGGCTTTATTTGTCTTTCTACTAAAGGGAAAAATGATTTCGAACAATAATACAGAAGTACTGCTTTGGTGGGGTTTACATTGCTCATTACATTAGATATCTGTGGAGTTAAAACATGTGAGAGAAAGTGCTTTGTCTCAGTTTATGTATTAGAAAAACTGGAATTTAGAAAAACTTTAAGTGAACACTCACAAATGTGAGTTTTTCCTTACCTATATTTTTGAATTCTTTGTCTTATCCTTTTACTCCTCTCGATAGCCTTAGATGGTTTTTTTAAATGGGGACTAGCAATATACTAATTTCTATGGCAAAGCCCCATTCTCACTGTTAATTAAACAATGCTTTTCCTAGACCGAGGAACAGTAAGAGCAGGGACTGCGTAAATGGCAGTAAATGGTTTTGCACCATAAGTCAAGCAATCAATGAAATTGAGTTCTTGGCTTGGAAAGCCAAAAGGTGAGCTCATTTTCCTGAAAAGCATTGCTGCAGACTCCAGAGGTGTAAATCTTCATCACGCTGAATTGCAGGGCAGCCATAAGGGATAAGAGAAGAAAGATACCTATCAGGAAAAGGAGCTCTGCCTTTTCCACCCTTTGTGGTCCAATAGGAGAATATTCTCCTTGTCAAATCTAGGGAACTTACTTTTGTCCCTGTTCAGATCTGCTGTTCAATATTATGTCCGTAAGACCTTCTGCAATTTTTTGGTGTGATTTTGATCTCACAGATTCTGTAACAAAGTTTCTCGTTATGGAACAAGTAACTAACTGCCTCATGCTCTGAAGAGAAGAATGAAAGGAGTTGATTTTTGTTTTTACATTAAAAACAAGAAGTTGCTCTGGAGAGCCATATGAATGACCATAGCAGGTACACTAAAGGCAGCATTTAAACAACACCCAGAAACTAGGCTTTTAATTACCCATACTCAGCGAACCCACCATCTACGCTGCGTTGCTGTATTACTACAGAGCTTCTGATGTTTAGACTTTTCTTTTTGCCTAAGCCTGAATGAATCCTAAAGGCTAAGTCATTGCAAAGGCTGAGAAAGAATTACGTTATGTGTAGCCCTACATTTTTGCTGTTGATTATTATATATAATTGTGCCTTAAAACTGCAACACTAGTGCAGTGGTCCTTCCCTTTCCATCTGTGGATTCCTTAAAGTATAATTTATTGAAAGTATTTGTATTTCACTATTTCTGGAAACTAGAAAGCTGAATTGTACCCTTGGGCTAGTAATTTTTGAAATGAGAATGAGAAATACATAGTGCTCAGTTTTGTGGAACAAAGACTTTCTTTGGTATTTTGTATCTGCATTAGAACAATCAGAGGTGCCTTATTTTGATTTTCCTTCTTTTCTAAGATTAATTCTGTTTCTTATGTACTTGTAAGTGCATACAATTACAAACAACTCTGAAAAAGCCAAAATGTGGTTACAAATGCTGTGACTATTCTCTTTTGTGGCATAATGTACACGACTGTCCAGAAAATGAACCTCTGTCCTAAAGAGTCAAGCTTTTGAAATTTTTATTATGATGCAAAATATGAATGAAAGAGCAGGTGCATGCAGAGCATCTCAATCTCTTCTGTTGGAGTTGTTCTACTCGGTATAAATAATTGAAGGTTCAACTGGCCATGGAGGGGGTGGAGTAGAGCCAGTGAGCAAGACTGACAGGAGAGCTCAGTGACCGTAACAGTTATCTGGGCTACTGAGAAACCTGGGTCCGGTTTCTTCCTTTGAATCATATAGATGAGTCCATATTTCTTGTGGGAGTGTCCTAATCACCAGGCTAAGGACTACTTTGGAATAGCTTTTACTTACTTCTGTGTGTCTGATGCTTGGGCATCAATTCCAGTCAGAAAGCTACGAGGGTAAACATTTCCTCAAGAGTTAATATTTTCCAGTGGGGCAATGGGTTTTGTCATGTTTTGGCCACATCTCATAACATACAGGATTTATAATTAGCTAGTCATGACTTCCAATATGCACCAGCATTTGTCGGGGTTAAGATAAATACAATGAAATAATTTATAGGGAACTAGAACTTGAGAATTTAATTTGCAAGAGTAGTGTATAATAGCATCTATTTCCTACAGTCACTTAGTTTCTAAATGGGATATCTTAGAACTGTTGGAGTTGCTATAATTTCAGATAAAATGTCTTCCTGCAGGCAAAAGATGATTTTTCACAAGCTTTAAAAAAAACTAATAAAGTAGTAATCTGCAGTATTTTATTATTTAGGACCCCAGCCTTGGGGATATGATTTGCAAGGATTTTTTTTATATCTCAATTCAGGGTGTACTTGTGAGCAGCCCGTGTGAATATATCTGTCAGTCTTTTCTAGATTTTTTTTCCTCTGTACCAAAGGCTGCCTGCATTCAGTCCATAAAAACACTACCACCTCTTTAAGTGGTAATGCTCCCTGCAGAGTTTTTAGCCTGTAGGAGATATGATTAGGGGGTGATAGTGTTAAGCACACCTCCTGTATCTGCTGGCTCACTATGATAACCTTAGGGTTACAATGCATGTCTGACAAATACAATTCCATTGTGAATACTGCCTTATGGCAATTTAGGAGGCTTATTCATCATTTTACAACAGGCTTCTGTCAGGGATTTTGCTTATTTGCCCTTCACTGGTGCACAGTAGTTGTAGGTTTATCTCTAGGAGTCCAGCTCTAATAACCAATAACAAAGTGCTTAAGCTGTAAGCTTGTGAGAAATGGACGTGCATTATACTCTAACTGCACCTTAGCTCTCGGCTGATAAGACAATGTGTCTTTGAGAATAGGAAGGATTTATATGAACTGATCTTTTACATGTTGGTGTACTCATTGGTAGAAGATATGAGGAAGTACATTGTGTTCTAACCATCTAAATCCTAGCTTTTTACATAGAAAATGCATCCTTGCCATCATTAGAAATGTTTCCTTTAAAATATGAAAGTGAGGAGATATCTTGCCTTGGAAATCACACTACAGAATTGTTTGTAACTCTGATGTGGGATTTGGAAGAACTGAGTTACTTTTGATGAAATCCCCATGATTATGGTTTAAATTACACAGATTTATTCAAGGAACAATAGAAGTTTTTTTATTATTATTCAGATTCCTGCTGGGTTCTGGATATTAATTAGGTAGTGGTTCCAGATGAAATCCAGGAGAGAGGAGAAAAGAAACGCTACTCACATTTTAATAACCTAGAGAATTTTAAGTGGCTAACCATATTGTTTACTCTATATCAATCTAAAGAATAAAAGCACATGAATAGACAGGCACATAGTATGGAAGAATAGCACCATACACCCTAGCCAAAGTGCATTGTATATTCAGGGTTTAGATCTTCCACCCAGCAGATTCAAAGCACGAGGGGGAAACATTTGAGGAGTGTGTGCTGAACAAACACAAACATGAGGATTGCCTTTTTTCAGTTGTAAGTGTGAAAACATTAGCTCTCCTCTCTGCCTTTGAAGTCTTCTCTTTCTAGCAAAGCTTTGGCAGGAGGGAGGTCTTTCAATTAGTTTCTTACCCGTAATGATTTCTTTGAGAAATTTTAATCAGTTTTTCCATCACAGAGCGTATTTGTTGCCGGTACTTGATCTCTTGGCTAGGTGAAGCTTCTGTGGGCCTTTGTTCCTTAAGCAGTTGGGTCTTTTATAAACTTTCTGGAGTAGTTATTAATCTTGGAACTTTTCTGCCTTCTTTTTTTTGAGGTGCAAAACTGTGCACAGGGTAAAATACCAATGTAATGACATGAGTTAATCACCTGCAGTGTTATCAAGGTAAGAAGTAACATGTTAGCAGTCATGCCTACAACAGTGCAATCCTTTTCTGTGACCATTATTTTGGAGTGACTGTCTAATTAGCTCACTGTACCAGAAGCTGCCTGCTTCTTATGCCAACCAGCACTGTTAATCACTAGGAAAGTTTATGTAAGTGATCCGTAGCCTTTACTCTCCGAGAGCAGCATCAAGTAATTTGATGGGGCAGCTTCCATGGAGCTAAGGAGTGAGTGAGAATAAGGATACTGACAACACTATAGGGGCAAGAGCACTGAAACATTTGCTACAACTTCACTAAAATGTCTGGTAAAATGTTAGCTGCTTCATACAGCTTCATCTGGATTAAAATGTTCTCATTCTCTTGAATGTAGTCCATCTTAAAGAGCTTTGCATGCTTCAGAAATTGTTGATTCCCCTAAACAATGCAATTTGTTCTGACTCTGTGATCTGCAAAGGGCTTGGCATGACCAGATCATTCGTTATAAAAGAGATGTCCTTCTCTGGGGCACTTTTTAGAAAAGATATTCCTCGCTGATGCTGGGGGGATGTGTTCCCTGCCTGATACTGCCCTGAGTCAGTGATAAGGCAGGTCATGGTTCATCAGTGATCGGTCAGAGATGGGGCTGCTGTACTCACTGGGGATCACTGGGCAAGAAGGTTGAGCTGAGACTGGGAAGAAGTTGTTATAAGAAGTGGGGCCAAAATGGATCTGGCTGCCTGCAGAGTTGTCTAACCAGCATTACAGAGATGGAATGGGTTTAGGACAGGGGCACTGCAGACAATAGGGCAAACCAAAAACATTCAGCAGCACTATTATACTAAATTATTTCTACTCCATGGAAACATTTTTTGGTGGCTATGAATGAAATCTCCCATGTGTATAGCACCCTAGGCTCACAGGACAGAAAAAAGTACCAGTATTGTACACTTTTAGAAGTCAGACTGGGAATTTTTGCTCATATATCCCTCCTGCACCTCAAAGTAAGCACAAATGCACTATATGTGGGTTCTAAAGAGTGTGTTTTTTCCTAGTATTCCTTCCTGCTTCATTCCAATCCTGTTGACAGTTAATTATAGATGCTACTTTTTCAGATGATATTACTTAAATCAAGGGAAAACAAAAAAAGCTCTGTAAAAAGTGGCTATTAAATTCAGCTTCAGATATTTGATATGGTTTCCAAGTACCTCTTTATTTATTTGAAAAAAAAAAAAAGAATCCTCTTGAAATGTGCTCTTTCTTCTTCCCCTCAGTGGCCTTGGAGCTGGTCCCTCTGAGCATGGTCTGTACATTAATGATTATGGTAAGCAGGGAAGATCAGGTGATAGAAGGAATATTCTAACCCACATCACCAAGGTTTCAAGGTAGGCAGCGGTGCCTAAGCTCCTTGTAAGCTATATGCTGCCTGAGTTGTGTAGGGTTTTTTGCACTAGTGAAAACAAGGCATTCTTTAGCTCCTGTTTGATCCTTTCTCCTGCTCATGTTCTTGCCGAGAGTCCCCTCTCGCTGCAGCTGCTAGTCCTTGTACTCCATGAATTGCCCTGTTGTGTGCAGGAGTAAGGACCTGAGAATAAAAGCTCCCTCTGTGCTGCTGGACCGGCCCTGCCAAAAGCCACCAAGGCTTAATGCCATGGAAATCAGTGAAGTTATACCATGCATTATTTCAGGTCCATTCTAAACCATTGCATTGCCCACTGCATTTTAAAATGTTTAATGTGTGGTTTTTGTCCCCTGGCAGCTGTGTGTATTTGAGCAGGGGTTCTGTGAGGGTAAGAAAGGGGGAGGCCCCTGGCAGGAGTTTTTTTTCTTGCCTCTCAAGTGCTAGTAGTAAGGCATTCTACCTTCACAAACAGAGGCAACCCTGTTGCTGGTACAAAGGAGTGATGCATGAAGACCTTAAAAGCAGGATTATTAATATTCTGGAAGTTTTAGGGTGTTCTAAAATGTCAGCTGATCATTATATACACAGGATGCATCTTTTTCACTGTCAGCATTATGCAGGTTTAATTGGATGTCACAAGTTCAAGTAGTACAGCAACAACTCAAAATTTATTCCAAACTTCCTTATCAGCCATGGATTAGAACAGATCCTTCACAGCTAGAAGGGTCAGATTGTATTCATTGTTGGGTGAAGCATCCCAGGTTTCATGGACTGAGATCTGTGCGTTTCTTGCTTTTGAATTCTGTTTATCTAGTTCTAGTACGGGGAGGGTGTCACCAGATAAAATAATTTAAAAGCCAATTGCCATTTTTATCTGAGTTTCCCTTTATCTCAACACAGCTCTGGGATTCCAGATCAGCTTCCGTTCTCACTTCCATCTGTTGTCTGTGATGTGGTGTTGTTGAGCTACCAAGTTTTCCTACACTGGACTTGAGTGTCACATACTTTCTTGCCTACTTTCTAGATACTATGCAAAAGCAAAGGAGAGACAGTAAACATACTGAAGACTCTGCAAAGAGTCCTCTCTCCTGAAGACTGGGGTTCTAGGCTCCAGTAATGCTGGTGGGTTTGATAGTAAGTAGTTGTAGACCTTTCACTGGCGCTCAGACTGGCACACAACTGCGTTATATGATCTTATTCTGCATTTCCACATTGTTGGGGTTTTTTTTAAATAATTTGGCAGACCAATAGAAAAATGTCAACAAAATCCATTGCTTTTAAGAGTTAAAGTATTTACAAACTATTTCTAGATGGTGACTTGAATACTGCAAATATTTACACTAATTGCAAATCAGCTACTTGAACGCTCTGCATAAATCACACAGAGCTACATAAACCATGAGAGAAGGCAGGAGTGTGGTGTATTTTGTTCATGTAAAAACCCCAGAGCATTACTTTCAATAGCAAGAAGGATGCAGCAGTAAACATCTATCCTTTTCTCACTACAGCCAGTGCAGCACCAAGTTCAAGAGGACTGGGTCTAGTGGACATTACATTGACCATATTCACCTCTACATACCCGTGTTGAATGCATGATGGAGGTGTGTTCCATATTGTTTCTACTTGTCCTAGTTACTGGTTACTTCATACAGATTTCATTATAGAAGGGTCAAAGGATTTTTGAGCCACCTCTAATTTTGAAAATCTATTGAACATTTAATTAGCACATCAAGAAAAGAAGTGTACTTCAAGCAATCCAATCTGCCACAAACAAGTTAGCTATCTCCAGTTCATCTTTGTATTAACTCTACAAAGCTGGAGCTAGTCTGGGCTACAGCCATGGAAGAGATCATTTGCTTTCCTAGTGTGGTATTTTAAACCAACAGAGCCTGTAGAAAGTTTGACATTGTTCAAATGCTTCATACTTATGCCATTATATGTGCACAATGAGAGGAGCATTGCTGTTGTGGAAGCTGATAGATCTCTTCATTTGCCTTGGCATTGCATAACAAAGAATAAGGCAAGTAGGAAGGAAGATCATTGTTTCTCACACTTGAAGAAAGATGATCAATAAATATTATAGCTGCAAAGAACACTGTAATTTTCTTTTAACATTACAGCAAAGATTGCCTTTGAAGTGTTAAGGTGTTAAAACTCCTTTCTTGCAGACTAGTAACTGTTCCTTCCATAGGGCATGAAGAACCACAAACAAAGTGAGATTCAACTCAATATGGGGTTTTAGGGAGTAGTTTAATTGTGAAGTTGACTCTTCTCAAAAAAGAATATTTAGAAAATAGATGAGTTATTTGTGGTCTTGCTTGCCCTTCTCCCAGTTCAGCAGCTGCATTGTTGTGGATATGCTCAGCTAATCTGCATATTTAATTTGTGTGTTTGAAAAGTGCACGATTGGTTAATGGACACATTTGTCCACTTGTTGCCTGACTATGGCTTGGCAGAATGTGCCTGGCACTGCCATTGTGCTCATTCATCAGCTCTGCAGGAGGCAGCCTCCATGGCCTTGGTGATCATTTCCCTTCTCACAGGCCATTCAGGCACTGACTGCTCTGATGGGGAAATTCTGATGCCTCTGGTAATTGCAGAACAGCAGAGGTAAATAGAGGCCAACAATCCCCAAAGCCCTCATTTGTCTGCAATTCCACTCACAGCATTTTGGGTACAGCCCTTCAGTATGCCTGGAGACCACCTGGCACAGGGCATGAGCTCCCTTTGCCTCGAGTGCCTTTTCTTAGCAGAAAGTGTTACAGGAGAGTCTTCCTTACCACTGAATCTGACTCAACATTCTTTGCCATCCTACTAGACCAAATAAATGATCTTAAGTGGGGGTCTGTCATAGACTTTGAGGAACTTTTTGATGATGTCTGAGGTCAGTTGGGCAGGGCAATGCTAATGTCAGGGTTTGGTACTACTCCTGGTGTAGTCCATGGCATTGTCCTTGAGAAGAACGGGACTGTATGATGGCAACCACCTGTGGAGTGCCCATGGGTTGTTTCGTTACACATCAAGCATGTCCTAAGATTCGGAGTGAACTGCTACAGAAGGGTTTCATTCATTCTTAATCAGTCTTCTGGCTTGAGAGCTAAAATAGAGAAATCTCTGTGTTAAAGGCAAGGTGGATTAGAAATCTGCTGCTGTGTTAATTGCAGTGGGAACACAAGAAAAGAGGAAAGTATAAAGAGCTGTCTAGCTATGCTTGAATTACATTCGTATGGCAGATTTAAAGGTATATGTATGTATTGAACAAAGCTTGGGGTGGACATGATACAAAAATCTTCTGAGAAATCCTGAAATTTCACAAGAAACTCCCCTCTAAAACTGAAAAGAAACCAGAAAACAGAGTTAACACCAGACTTCTCCTAGAAGACATCTTAAAGCACTTTCATCATTGGGAATCCTTCTAAAATGCAAATGTGTTTGGAATCAGTATTGGCTGAAAGCAAAGTAGTTTGATTAATGGAACCTGCTCTTTATAGTTCCTCGCAATGCGCACAGCCCTGTGCTGTGCCTGTGCCAATGCGTGTGCACGTTTCCGCAGCAGCATCAGCATTCTGGCAAAAGCCACTGCCAAGTCTCATTAATTGCAACTCCCGCCGACTTATTCAGCCATTGAACTCCTATTTGTGGTGTAGTTTTACATTAATTTGGGACATGAGTTTCCTTTAAATTTCAAACTGCATAGAGCAACGTGTATTCTATTTAAAGGCAGCAAAAACCAGAAGTCTCTTAGATGTTAGGAGACAAGCAAGTTTATTTGCACCTTAAATTCATTAGGATTACTGTATGGCCTCATTTTTGTTGACAAGTGCAGTCCAAGCCCTCTGAATAAGTGAGAAATTTCCTACCCAGTGTACTGTTTCAGCCAAGGCTGTGTAATTGCCCAATATCATAGGCATAAACAGCAGGAGAGCAAAGGAGTTCAGTCAGGACCCCCCAGTGTTTGTGTTTGGTAGGAAACACTCCATACAAAAATAATGATTTTGGCTCCTTGAGCCTCCCCCCAGTAGTATTTTCAAAAACTTTGCCGGTTGCTGTTGTACTTTGTTCTCCAGGAGTACGCTGTAAAATTGCATCTTCACTGTGGAGTGGCCAAAGGTTAGACAGTTGTGGGGAAATAAAGGAGGGTTTTTTTATATATCAAAGGTTCGTTCAAATACATGAATTTGTTTGGGATAATATTTGGTGTCATTCCAACATGATTGAGCTAGTCACCACTTCTGAAATTTTATCATTTCTGCCTGGTTTTATTGTTGCAACCATTGTCTGAACAACAATGACTGCTTAGAGCATCAGTTAAAAGTCACTGATGTTAGTTTTACACCTTAAACAGGTGTCTGATTGTGCTTTTCTGTAGGTTCCCACCATTAAGTTAATATTATGGGCTTTTAACGGATGTTTTAACTAAAGTTCCCTATTATTTGAAAGATTTCTTAAATTAAATCCCTCTCCTTTATGGCCAATATTTCCTCTGAAATTAAAACTTGGAAATAATAGCCAGTGATGGAGTAGTCATAAATGTAGGACAGAAAAAGCTTAACTTTTTATATTGGTAGTACTTGGAGATGAGTTGTTGTGCTGGAGGAAGGTTCTCTAAGTGCATGGGGGAGGGGAAGTGAAGGGTTTATGGAGTAGGAAAAAAGCATACTTTTACTGGCACCTCCATCTGCCATACATGTATGCTCTGTATCAAATCAGCAGCCTCCAAGGAATTTTGGTCCTGAATGTGGTCACTAAAGCACCTTTAATTCAAACACTTTTCCCCAGTGACTATATGTAAGTAGATATAATTGTATATTGTTTGATTAGAAAAAAAAAAGGAGCAGTTATCTGGGGTCAGCCCAATGGCCTTTGTAGGCAGATGTCCTGTTTTAAACAGTGGCTGCTATCTGATGATCCATCAAGTGTTTATCCCACCTAATGGAAAATGAAGCAATAACAAGATTATGTAGAAAAATTTTCTACCCCATGGTGACAGTTGCTGGCCTACATTCTGATGCATGTGGTTTGATATCCTATGCATATGTTTAAACAAAATCACTTTGGATCAAAATCAATTTTTAGAGCCACAGATCCTATGGGGAATGGCTGAGCTACCTAAAGTTGTTTAGCCTTCAGAAAGGGAAGCTGGAAAGACAGTCTATTGCTCTGTACAGCTAACTGAAAGGAAGTTGTATTGAGGTGGGGATCAGTCTCATGTCCCAGGTAACAAGCAATGGTACAAGAAGAAATGGTCTGAAGCTGCACCAGCAAAAGTCTTATGTTGGTCATTAGGAAAAATTTCTTCACTGAAAGGATCATCAATATATTGGACCAGGCTTCCCATGGAAGTGGTGGAGTCACCCCCTGTGGAATGATTTGAAGTTGTACAGATGTGGCACTGACAGACATGGTTTAGTGGTAGAATTGGCAGTCCTGGCGTAACAGTTGGACTCAAGAATCACAAAATATCTTTAGTTGGAAGAGACCTTGAAGATCATCAAGTTCAACCTTTGACCCACACTGCTAGGCCAGCCCTANTCTTTAGTTGGAAGAGACCTTGAAGATCATCAAGTTCAACCTTTGACCCACACTGCCAGGCCAGCCCTAAACCATATCCCTCAGCACTATACCTATACACATTTTAAATACCTCCAGGAATGGCTACTCCACCACTGCCCTGCACAGTCTATCCCAAAGTTTGATAAACCTTTCAGTGAAGAAATTCTTCCTAACAATCAGTCTAAACCTCCCCTGTGCAGCTTGCAACCATTTCCTCTGATCCTATCACTCCCCCCTAGGGAGGCTGAGCTCCACCTCACTCCATTCTCCTTTCAGGTAGTTGTAGAGAGGGATAAGGTCTCCCCTCAGCCTCCTCCTCTCCAGGCTAAACAACCCCAGTTCCCTCTGCTGTTCTTCACCCGATTTGTGCTCCAGTCCCCTCACAGGCCTTGTCACCCTTCTCTGGCCCCACCACAGCACTTAGTGTCCTTCCTGTAGAGAGGGACCCAGAACTGAACCCAGCACTTGAGGTGCAACCTCACTACAGGAGGACCATCACCTCCCTACTCCTGCTGGCCACACTAATACAGGCCAGGATGTTGTTGGCCTTCTTGGCCACCTGGGCACACTGCTGG
>VZRI01005816.1:107801-187858 GCA_013397515.1 Upupa epops | reverse complement strand
GTACAATAAACCTTGTCCCATCGATCCAGCCTGTCTGAATCCCTCTGTAGAGCCTCTGTGCCCTCCAGCAGGACACACAGCCCCAGCTTGGTGTCATCTGCAGACTGAGAGTGCACCCAGTCCCCTCTTGCAGGTCATTAATAAAGCTGTTTCAGAGAACTGGCCCCAGTACCGAGCCCTGGGGACAGCACTTGTGGCCAGAAGCCAGCTAGAGGTCCATTCCCCACCACCCTCTGGGGGCAGCCAGCCAGCCAGTTTGTAGTTATCCCGGTTCAGTGGGTACTGATCCCAGCCTTGTGCCCTCCGTTTCTCAAGGAAGGTGCTGTGGGAGACGGTGTGAAAGGCTTTACCAAAGTCCAGGAGGACAAGTCCTCACATCTTGCAAGGAGATCAGGTTAGGCAGGCAGGCCCTGCCGTTCACAAACCATGAAATGGTTTAGGGCCACGCTGACTGAGCCTGATTGCCTGGTTGCCCTGTGTGTGCCGTGTCATGGCACTCAAGATGTCCGGCTCCATAAGCTTCCTTGGTACTGAAGTATCACACTAATGATGAGGCTGGGAAAGACCCTAAAGATCATCCAGCCCAACCTAAAACCAACCAAGTCAACCTAACATTTCTNCCAGTCTACTGGGACCTCCCTGGTAAGTCAGAACTGTTGATAAATGATGGGAAGTGGCCTGATGAGTGCTTTTGCTTGTTCTCTCAGTACCCTTAGGTGGATTTCATCTGTCTCTGTAGACCTGTGCACATCTAAGTGGCACAATAGGTCACTGATCGTCTCCTCTTGGATTGTGGGGCTGCATATTTCTCCTCTTTCCTGTCTTCCAGTTCAGGGGTATGGGCACCCATCAGGGAGCAATTGGCTTTGCTGGCAAAGACCAAGGCAAAGTGGGCATTAAGTAACTCAGCCTTTTTTTTGTCCTTGGTCACCAGGTTTCTTCCCACATCCAGTAAAGGATGAATATTCTCCTTAGTTATCCTATTTAGTTACCGTATTTATAGAAACACTTCTTTATTGTCCTTGAGCCCGCTGACTAGATTGAGTTCTAGTTTGACCTTTGTCATTTTCCCCCTACATAACCTTGCAACGACCTAGAACTCTTCCTGAGTTGCCTGCCCCTTCTTCCATAGATGGTAGACTTCTCTGAGTTCCATCCAAAGGACTGTGTTTATCCCCACCAGTTCATTTTATGATAGATGGGGATGTTCTACCCCACCAGCTCATTTTATGATGGATGAGGATATCTTGTTCCAGTACTTTGAAGATTTCCCTCTTAAGGGATGTCCATTCTTCATGGACTCCTTTGAACTCCAGGATTCTCTCCCAAGGGACTGTGTCAAGCAGTCTCCTTAACAAGTCAAAGTCTGCTCTCCAGAAGACCATGGAGGTAATTCTACTGATTCCCTTCCTTACTTCCCTAAGAATTGAAAATTCTACCATCTCACAGTTGCTAAGGCCAAGACAACTACCAGTCTTCCCATTTTGCACTTTACTTCTCTGTTCACAAACAGCAGATCTAGCAGGGAGCATTCCCTAGTTGTATCACTTACCAGCTGCATTAGAAAGTTATCTTTCGCACACTCCAAAAATCTGAAAGACTGTTTCCTCTTTCGGGTGTTCTATTTCCAGCAGACACCTAGTAAGTTGGATTTTCCCACAAGAACAAGCAATAGTGATTCTGAGACTTTGTCCAGCTGTTTACAGAATACTTCATATACTGCTTGGTAGGATGATCCATAGCAGACCCCCACCATGATGTCTGCCTCGCTGGCCTCTCTGCTTCTCATCCATAAGTATTTGACCCTATCATGGCCATCATTATGTACCAGACAGTCTAGACACTCCCTAACATACAGAGCCACTCCACAACTTCTCCTCTGGGTCTCTCCATTCTGAAAAGCTTGTAACCATCCAACTGCAGTTATACAATTCATACTACCATGTTTCTATGAGGACAATTACATCACAGTTTTCCTGTTGAACAATGGCTTCAATCGTTTCCTACTTATTGCCCACATCACATGCCTTGGTATAGTGCACTTTAGCTGATGAGCCTTTCTGGGGGTAAGGGTCCAATCCCTACTTGATCATTCTTAGCTCCTCAGTATTCCTATGTCTTCCCTATCACACAACCCACTGTTTCCTATCTCAGCTAACACACGAACTCTGATGGGCTGCTACGAGGCTTATCTCCAGACAGCCTGTTTTTTCCCCTTTTTGCTCTTCAAGTCTAGTTTAAAGCTCTGTAAATGAACTTGGCCAATTCATGCGCAAAACTCCTTCCCCCACTGTGAGAGAGATGTACCTCATTCACTGCCAGCAGGCCTGACATCGTGTAAGCCAATCTATAATCAAAACTCATGATCCAAAGTCCTGCTGGTGGCACAAGGCTTGGAGCCAGGAATTACTCCCTGCAATTGGGGCTGTAGAGGAGAATTCTACCTGGGTCCTGATCCCTTGATCAGTTGACTCAAGGCCTCTTCAGGTTTCTTGTTTCTAGTTAGTGCTACAAAAGTCAGTAATCGAAGGGTCGTACCAGGGGAGGAAGGTTTCTTATCACATCTTTAACCTGGGCCGTGGCGAAGCATCAGACTTCTTTAAGTGGGTCATCTATGCATATCAGACCTCCTTTTCTCTTCAGAAGGGAGTCTCTTACAACAGCTCTTCTCTTTTTCTATGAGGAAGTGGTTCTGATGGTGGGCTTGAGCTTCCTTGATCTCAGGAAGATTCCTAGGCCAAACAATTCATCTTTCTCATTGACTGACTCTACTTGCAGGACACCAGACCTGTTCTGCAAGGGCACTTGAAAATACAGGAGTGTAACTAGAGCAATATGCCTGCCGTACTGGGCAGGAACCTTTTGCCATTGCCTCCTGTTGTTCCAGTCACTAAGGTCAATAAGATGAAGGGAGGACAGGGAGCCCTCCATGTCATAGGCTTTATCTGACCAGTTGGCCTGCTTTATAGAAGCCAGGGAGCAGCTTCAACAGCCTATTGCCCTCACATACTCCCAGATAATCCTGAGCCTACTCACCTCCTCACAGAGCTACAAAACTGAGTGGAGCACTTCATCTACCTTCTCACACCTCCCACAGGTGAGCTCCAGTGCTTGTGTGACAACTGGGCACTCTCAGCTGCCTGGTCCCTGGCTGGCTGCATGCATCCCCTGGAGCTTTGTTTGGGCAGCTGTGCCTGCTGTGGTGGGGAAAGCACAAGAAGAGGCCATGGCTGTCTGCTGAGTGGAGGCCATCATCCCTGGTCAGAGCGGGCAGAGCTCTCAGCACCATTCCTCTACACCCTCTGCTGCAAGCTGATATTTTAATATAAATGATTCCATGGTCTTGAGCTGAATTCATCCCAGCTGTAACTTGAATAGGACAAACCTCTTCCAGAGGTAAGTAACTACTATATATCTATATTCAAGAGTTCACTCATACAGGAATATGCCCTCCAACAGACCTCTGTATAATTTCAGCTGGAGATTTTTCAGCTTTTGTATGGAAACCTTCATGTCTGATGGAGCACACCCAGGAGCTGTGTGTTGGGTAGAAGCCTCTGCAAATGGAGATATTGGGTAAAAGCCACAGGGTGAAAATCCCTTAAGGTTAAGCCCCTGTCCTACTATACAGGGTGGGTCACCAGTGCAAAATGTATAGTCTTCTGCTCCAGAAGGCTTCACCATTAATGTGTTACCAGCAAGAACAAACATCACAGTCCTTTCATTCAAGGTGCATTGGGCTGGCTGCACCTTCACTGAAGTTAGCAGACTTTAGTCTGAACCTGTACATGTTGTCTTTCTAGGTCTGAATCCTTAAAAAAGCTAATGTTTGTTTATTTGTTTGAGTATTCTTTTAGAAGGCTCAGTAGCTTGATAAGATTGGGTCATTACCAGGCAAGAGGTCAAGCTCTTTTACCCTCTTGATCTTTTTTGGTCTTGCATAAAATTAGAAGAATAAAGGTCTTATCGGGCATAAAAGTCTTAAGATCTTTAGCAGCAATTTTTAGTGGTAGTGTTTTCCCCCCAAACACCCATACATACAACTCAAGCATGGAGGAGAATAGCTGTAGTTAGGTTTAGACGTTTTTATGTAGTCATATACTTGGGAGCAGACCTAAAAGCTGAATATTTGTTTTCTGCTGGCTATGTATTTCTTCCAAGACCCCAGCTCAAGTGAGTGATATCTTTGTGGCTGCAAAACCCTAAGGGGGACCCCTGCATGCACTCAGAAATACAATTGTAAAAAGCTCATTCCTTTATACAGCGGATTACTTTTAGATTTGCTTCGATGTGATCTGTACAGATTCCCTTCATCTAAGGGGAGGTCTGAGTCTCTTAGCTGACTTACAGAGCCACACACCAAGAGAGCCTTACTTTGTGGAAGCCAAATCTCATTAATGGCAATCTGCTTCCCATCTTTTAATTAGCCAAAGAATTGGTGACATTTCACAACCACAGCAGTGGCGATAAAGTAGCATTGTAATATAAAATAAGATGAAGTGTCCACCAGCATTAAAAGCCTCAATTTATCTACGTTATTCTACTGGCTGGATTCTAATTTTATAGGAGGAATCGATGGGTCTGGTTTTATTATGTCACAAATACACCGGAGGCAAATCTTTTCAGCTTCTGAAATATCCTTGGAGTTAGCTAACTTGGAGATTTGGAAATGGAACATATATCAAACTAAGCATGAAACATTATTCTACAGTCTGCATTCTGTGGGTGCAATATAAATACTAACTATGCCTTCAATGAAGCCACCAACTTGAAGATTTATCAAAATATTCACAATATTTAAAGTGTAAAGCCGCTCTTTTTTTGATAGTTTTCAGGTTTGTGTGCTCTGGGTATGTCTGTCTTGTCTGCTCACCCAATTACAAACTTTGAGGTGTATTCTTCCTCTTTTTGTGTAGATTTATATCAGGTTCAGGAAAAATTGTACTATTGAGAATGTTTTCTGCTTGATATAAGGACCTCCCTCCTATGTTGTTTATGCAACACCTTGTTCTGTATGGATTCATAAGCAATTTGTGCTACAATAATTTCTCACTTATTTTTCTTTGCTTTATAGAGAATATTTTATGCCGCATTTTCAGCATGCCTCTGTGATTCAGTCCAGAATCAATAGTTGCATATTCCTTCCCCTTAGAATTAAAGGACATATAAAATGCATGGACAGAGTAAGATATTTTTAAACATGCAGATTGAGTTGGAGACTGCACTTAAAAAAATGAATGAAGAGTTTTGAGGTTAGGACAGTTATCTGTGATATATAGAAAACAGCCAAGAATATCAAAAAGCCTCAAAGCACTGTGCTTGCAGCACTAACCCCACTGCCCTATCCTTTTGCAATCAGTTGCTACTGAAGTAATTAGGGCTTTTGTCTAAAGTAAAAGACTTCTTAGTGTGAGCAGCACAAAATAGTATTTACTTATAAACACACTGAGAAGTGAAACAAGAGATGCAGGAGGAACACCTGTTTCAGAGGTGTTTTCTATGAACCACAAACCTACTGGTAATGATATGGAGAGCTCTGAAGCTAACAATGAATCCAGTGCCAATACCATTGGGATGTCAGGAGTATTATGGCAAGTTACATCACTGCTACTGTGGTTCACCATCTTTACAGTCCAGGTAGAACAATAACTCTTGAAATACAGCAGCAAAAGGAGATTTTGGTTCTGGACAACTATACTACTCATCTGGAGTATTGTGTCCAGTTCTGGGCCCCTCAGTTCAAGAAGGACACAGGGTTGCTGGAGGGTGTCCAGCATGGAACAACAAAGATGATGAAGGAAGTAGAACAGTTCCCTTCTGAGGAAAGGCTGAGGGAGCTGGGTGTCTTGAACTTGGAGAAGAGGAGGCTGAGGGGTGACCTCATTAATGTCTACAAATATGTGAGGGATGGGTGTCAGGAGGATGGAGCCAGGCTCTTCTCAAGGTCATCTTTTGATAGGACAAGGGGCAATGGGTGCCAGCTGGAACAGAGGAGGTTCCATATCAATATCAGAAGAAACTCCTTCCCAGTGACGGTAACAGAGCACTGGAACAGGCTGCCCAGGGGGGGTTGTGGAGTCTCCTTCTCTGGAGACATTCAAGACTCATCTGGATCTGTTCCTGTGTGACTTGGTCTAGGTAATCCTGCTGTGGCAAGGGGATTGGACTAGATGATCTTTGGAGGTCCCTTCTGATCCCTAATGATTCTATGATTCTATAAAAGTAATTTGTTGTCTGAAGAAATGCATTTCCTTTGAAGAATTTGAAGGTGTTCACTATGATGAACCTCTGAACCTCTCCTGTCTAGCATCCATTTGCTGAAAGATAGGTAAGGCCAAGACTGTGCTTTGGATATAACACATAATGGGAATTTTACATGATCTCTGTAACTGCTACTTTGTGTTATACTTAATAGAAAATTGAGAAACGAGATGGTGAAGAGACACATTACAGAATAATGTCAGAAGATTAAAATACCTAATGAAAGCATTGCATTTTAAACGTTTATGTTATGTCATTCTTCTTGGCTACATCATTGCTCTTGGCTTGTTAGGAGATTTTACTTTGTTCCTTTTACAGGAATGTAAATGAAACTGGGGCTACTAGAACAGCTACACAAAGAGTTAGGTTTGAATGTCAGCAAGTCCCCAAGAGTAGGTAGGTCTGTCATAGAGACACAAGTGATAGAAACCTTTTGGGAGACAACACTGTTGTATCTTTTGCTTTACAATATCTTTTGAACACAAGTGTTGATTTTGGTACAGAGGCAATAGAGGTTGGCTTCTACAGAGGAGAAGCGTATGGAATAGGGGAATAAAGCTTGGTTCATCTGTCTCTGAGCATGACAGAGATAATTTCTGAGCTGAAGTCATGTGTGCTGGTGTAACCAAGTTTTTTTCTCCAGTCACCAGAGTCAGTGCTTCTCTGTTAGAAATACCACAGAACGGTAGCCCTCATCTTTAACTGAGTACTGCTGTTTATGGTAAGAAGTCATTGAAGTAACTGCTTCCAAATCTCCTTTCTTGTCACTAGTCAAAAATGCATATGGAAAACCATTTATTTCTCCCAAGTCAAGCTCTCACCAATAAAATTAAAGAAGCCAGGCAACTGTCATCTTAACATCTGTTCTTTTTCTGAGACGTTCAGGCCTAAACAGTCATGTTCTCATTAGATTTGTCAGGTGTGAGTTGTGCCAAAGAGAATGGCAGTTGGTGTTGAAAACAGGGTATTTCCCCATGCACGGCTTCTGTTCCATGTCCCACATGCTATGGTGTTGTATCGTCTTCCAGAGAGTTACCTCTGATGGATGGGATTAGAGGAAATCCTTGTTTCTTTGGTGATTTTCAAACACTATCAGACAATGATGCCAACTAGGAGTGAATTAATGAGACATTGGAGCCTGGCAAGTAGAAAGTGGCTTTAAATAACCCTGATTAGCCCTTTCTCAGTTCCTTAGAGCATGGGCAGGGCTTGAACAACAACAAAGACCCCACACTCACACTTTTTATTAGTTTGGTGGAAGAAGAGTGTGCTTTTCAGGGATTGTTAATTAAAAGATTTAGGCTCCATTCACACTGCTCCTATCCCTTGTTTCATCTTTCCCTCCTTTTTGTGCAGTTTGTTTGCATTGTGAGAGGTAGAACTGCTGTTATGACAGATAATGTTGACTTTTATAGTGCTCACTCAGATCTTATCTGTGAGAAAAATATAAGCCCTAATTGAGCATACAGGTTTCACTTTTTACGTGATGGCTTCATTAGCCTCGGACTTTTTATTTTAAGTAATTTAAAATGTCTTTTACTCTTTTTAAAATAAGCTTCCACCTCTTTTCTGTCTCTCAAGGGATAGTTCCCCTACATCTTTGTAGCTACTACATTTTGCCTTTTTCAATGAATAAATAAAATAAACCTCTTCAAATCCTTTAATCATGAAGCTGTACTTTTATAAACCTTAAGTATATTAAAATAATTGCATCAGCCTTTCCCAGTTCTATGAAATTCATAGAGAACAGACCAAAGAATCAGCCTAAGGAATAAGTAGCACAAACTTGAGTAAATTGTTTAGTCACAAAATTATCTGCTGTATATCAGGGCACCCCTTTCAGGCCCTTAAATGTTATTTAAACATTCACATGCAGAATCCTATACCTTTTTCCTGAAGGAAAGAGGCTGATATATATTTGTCTGATTCAGTCAAGAATTTTGCAGCTCTCCAGAGATACCCGAACAAATAATTGGAAAGAGGAGATAACTGAAAACGCAGATTACTTTTGGATCTGAATTGTTGTCAATGAAAGCACAGGGGTGTGAGTAAAGAAAACCAGATTAGATTTCACCATCTTTTCTGGCTAACTAAATCATGTGTTTCTTTTCAGGGTCTATTTTAGACAAGTGTGAAGTATTTCTGATTCTTCTTTGAAACTCATCACACATGTACAGAACATGACTTGGTGCTGAGAAAAATCCTTTATTCTCACCTTTAAATGATACCGTACAAAATTAGATGTAAAATGCTAAATAAGGTCTCATTGCTTTTTGGGAAGTGTATATGCTGCCTTACTACAGAGAAACGTGGAGTTCTTGAATACCTTTGAAATACTTTTCATAAATTTATTTGATTTTTACCTGGGAAAGTGAAGATACTGGTGGGGCATTTGAGAGAGAGAGAGAGAGCAAATCCTGTTTCTTTTTGTAAAAAGCTAACAGTTAATTGCATTCTGTGTGCTTTCTCCAGCAAGTACCTACAGCACACTTTAAAAATGAAAATAAGAAAGAAAATTGGGATTGCTGCTTATTAAAGGATTCTTCTATTTTACAGCATTGTAGTGAAGCAGCCACCTACGGTTCATCCTTATGCTGATACTAGCGTTACCAATTTTAACATTATATGCCTTTTTCCACTGGCCCCTGTTGGAACCAACAGCCTACGGCAAGTGCTGCGCTGCCTTTTACTTAATTGCTTCTTAAAGCTAACAGTGAATTACATTAAGTGTAATTTCATTGTCGTTGGATCTTGGTGAGTTTGAGGTGGCACATTTGCCATGGGAGTTCTTTTTCTCTGGTTCAGTGGCTATATCCGGGTGGGATGCATTTCTCCTGGAGTAATCCAGGAGAATCTTTCCTTTGAAGAGGAACAGATGTAGATTTACATATCTGGAGGTCTCTGGCCTCTGATGAGATTAGTTGGTGTTTTTAAACCCTACTGGAAGGTGCATATTTAATAAATGCCTAAAGCAAGCCTGTGTGAAATGGCTGGGCCCTGGGAGACTTTGAATGAGAGGAGAGGAGGAGATGTCAAGTTGCACATTGTGTTACCATCATAATCATTTCTGAAAATAGGCCAACATTCAAAATAACAAATAGATTCAGATTCTGCTGTAAAAGTAGTAAAGGGGGAAATGGACAAGGGAACTGCCTCAAAAGCATTTCAGTTAAAAATTCAGCTGGTTCAGATTCAATTCTGATTTTCTAATAATCAGAGAGTGCTGAAAATGCACAGGTTTAAAAACTGGCTATGCTCCCTGCCCCCTGTCAAATCCACTCTGCTTTCTAACCTGCTTGTTTGAGGTAACTGCGTGCCCTGCAATAGGAATTAGTATATTTTGGTTACTTGAAGTGGAAGGGAAGGGCTTAGGGTAGAACCATAGATAAAGTAGACTTCCATGAAAAAGACAGAGCTTATCTTGACAGCAGCCTTCCTTTTCTTTTAAATAGGAAATAACTCAAAAAGAAGTTAGAAATTCTATGTCAAACCCATCTTTTGGTGTGTTGTGCCTCTCAATACAGCTACGACATGTACGATGTCATGGTAAAACTATAGCAATACATTCTTGTTATTGCTTTATCAGATCCATATCCAGTAAGAATTTTTACATTGTACTCACCGCATTTGAAATCGTGCAGGGAGTTGTAAATGCTTTGTAACTGCATCTCCTTCTTTTCCTTTCTTAAAGGTATAGGGGTTTTTGGTACAGGCATTTCCTTAGCAGCTCACCACCTGTGTCATACTCTGCTGTCTCTTGACGAGTGTGTTGCACAGTAGGTTGGCCTGTAACCTGTAATGTTCTGGAGGAGATGATACCCAGACACCTTCATCTCCTGCATCCATCTGCCTCTGCTACTCTAGCACTGACAGCATCCCTCCATCATGCTGTACAAGACTACACTCTATCAGGCAGTTCCATGTGCTCACTCCTGTCCCCACCACCCTGCAAAGATATCTCTATCCTGTCCTCTGCCGTCTGCATCTCTCATTCATCTCAATATTTTAACTAAAATGTACAGGCAGATTAAAATTTCTTGGGTTTGTGGTGTTTTATTATTTAAATAGGCCTTGTAAAATCTACATAGAAACAGGGTAGCAGCCTCATCTAAGCCACACTCAGGTCTCAGCCAAAGCCTGGAGCGGCAGTGTTAATCCCTCACATGAGAGAGCAAAAAGCTAAAAGAATACAAGAGACTGCTGAGATTAACAGAGAAACTAACAGAGAACAGTGCAACAGAGGAAGGTGCTCAGATCTGTAGATAAAGGAGCTTTGAGAGGGCTCTGAGCAAGGCCCCTCTTTAACTCCCTGTGGAGCACCAAAGGCTCTTCAGGGCTCAAGGGCAGAGCCTCAGGAGAGGCAAAATAGCTGGAGTTAAGAAGACTATTCCCCAACTGAACCACATTTTTCAACTTGTAGATGGATTTTTTTTGCACTGTTAGAATTAGCTCCTGTTCTGGATTTTAATTTCATCCTAGAAAGTGCAGCATACTATTATTATTTTCCAGCATGTAGTGATAATTTCCCAGGTGTGTACAAATGATGGTTTATTGTTACTTCTGTTGGGTTAAAGTTAGCAGAGGGACTGCTTGCCATTGGGCTCTGAGCAGGAAAGAAAGCAGCGTACAGTATTGCTCAATGATGTCTTTGCCAGTGATGATGAAGGTAACACAACATTGCTTTTGGGGAAGGCTTACTCCAAGTAAGTGCTCCATCTATCGCTCAAGTCCCATCTATCACCTTGCCCTTTAAAGCCCTGTTTCTGAGGCAAAAGTGAGACTGACAGTGCACTGGTGCAGACTTTGTGCTGTGGAAAATACTGGGGGCTCAGTCCATGTTTCAGGCAAAGCTCCCAGTTGTTTTCCATGTGCAAATCCCACAGAAGCCTTATTTTGCGTTCTCTCTCACTAGGTTGCAAAACCATTTCAGTTGTATGTTATGGATTTTACAAGCATGCCACTTCCTGAACACCCATATCAGTGAAAGAAAGGCTCCATGTTGGGGTTGCTGTTTTGCTAATGAGTCATCAAACAAAACCCCACAGAACCACAGAGGACAGTTAGAATATGAGTATTATTGTAACAAATAGTCAACATTTGTCAGTCCTGACCACATGGTGACTTATAAATGCAGCACATTTTCCCTATCCTGTAATGCAAAATACCTACAGAAATCTCATCTTGTAAATTATAGTCTAGTTTGCATTTTTGCTAAACTTTCTTGTTGTGGTGGTTTATCAGGCAGGAAAAAAAACCCAATGCAGCACTTTTAGATAAAAATAAATATGACATTTTAAAAAGTAACTATAAGAAAAGAAAAAAGACTTTTATTAGTGTGGTGATACTAAATGTGGTGATACTAGACTGTCTTCTAGATAGAAAAATTGATTGAATGAATCATAAAATCTTAGAATTGAAGGAGTTGAAACAGACTTCTTGAGATCATTTAGTCCAATTCGCCTGTACAGGAGGCTTTCCTAAAGTGGATCACACAAGACCATGTGGAAGTCTCCAGAGCTGGAGATTCCATAGCCTCTCTGGGAAGCCAGTTCCAGGCCTTCGTAACCCTCATGATAAAAAGACTTTTCACCTACATTCTAGTATAAAGTCATTGGCCCTTCTCACATTGCTGAGGAGCACCAAGAAGAGCCAAGTCCCATCATCCTGACTAAATGTCCCATCATCCTGACTAAATGTCCCATCTATCCTGCCTATGTTTCTATGACTTTCATCAACCTAAATCCAAATAAACCAAGTAAACCTAATATCTAATGTCTAGATCATGCCACTCAGCACTTCATCCAGTCTAACACTGAATACCTCCAGAGACAGTGACTTGACCACCTCTGTGGGCAGCCTGTTCCAAAACCAGATCACTCTTTCAGTGAAAAACTTTTCCTAATTTCAAGTCAAAACTTCCCCCGATGGAGCTTAAGACTGTGACTCCTTGTACTGTCTCCAGTGTCCAGGACTTTAACTCAATTCTCTTAAACCAAAGTTCCATCCTCCCATCTTTGTCGTCTCAAAGAACTCATGAGGACTGGTCTTGCCAGAAAAGATAGAGGCAAAGGCAATTATTTCTACATTCTCTGTATCTTCCATAAACAGGGCAACCACTTGGTTCAGCAGTAGGTCCACAGTTCCTCTAGTTTTCCTTTTATCTTTGATAGACTTGAAAAATTCCTTCCGGTTATCCTCGACAGCTCTTGCCAGGTTCAATTCTAAAGAAACCGTAGCTCTCCTCATCTCATCTCTGCATCCTCTGTCAAAATTATTGCATTCCTCCCAGGTCCCTTCTCCCACAAACTATGAACTACCTTCCTCTGTTTGAGTTCAGAATCTCCCTACTTAACCATGCAGGTCTCCTGCTTCCCTTGCCTGAACTTTGGCTTTTAGGGATGCATCAATACTGAGCTTCCAGGAAGTGATGCTTAAGGACCAACCAGCTGTATTGAGACCCCTACTTTCTAGAGCCCTAGCCCATGGAATTTCTTCAAGCAGTTTCTTGAAGAGATCCCTTTTAACCCTTCTGAAATCCAGGGTTGTGTTCTTGCTTGGTACCCTTTGTCTACTACACTTGATTCCAAACCCTCTCTTTTTGTTGTCACTACAGCCCAGGTTGCCCAGAACCTCAGTGTCCTCTGCAAGTCTGTCTTTGTCAGTACTAGGTCTAGTAGAGCATCTCTCCTTGTTGGTTCCTCCACCACCTGAGTTGAAAAGTTATCATCAATACACTGGAGGAACCTCCTGGACTGTCTATGCCTGGTTGTGTAGCCTTCCTAGCAGATCTCAGGGTAATTTAAGCTCCCATGAGGGTCAAGGCCTGAGATTCTGAGGTTCCTTTCAGCTGTCTGTAGAAGGCCCTAACAACTTCCTCATCCTGTAATAAAGAGATGGCCTGTAATAAACACCCACAATAGTGTCTCCTTTGTTGACCTGCCCCTTGATCTTTCCCATGAACTCTCCACCTGCTCTTCATCCCCTCCTAGGCAGAGCTCAATATATTCCAGTTGCTCTCTCACATAAAGAGTACTCCACCAGTACAGATCCATCCATGACAGTGTTCCAGTCCTCTGAGCTATCCTGCCATGTCTCAGTAAGCACTATGAGATCACACCTGATACCCTGATCTCTAGCTCTCCCTGCTTGCTCCCTGTTCTGTGTGCATTAGTGTAGAGGCATTGCAGAGAGGTAACCAAGCATGCAGGTTTTCCCGAAGGGGAGTGGGAGGATAGACCATAGCTGTATACAGCCCCAGGGCAGGGGGAGTGCCTTCTGGTTCTTTCTTAGGTGTAACCTCTATTTGGGAATGTTGACCTGAGAATTTCTATTTTGGACCCCCTAAATCATACAGTTTGGAGCTCCTTTCAGTAAGCTGGCCAGCCTGCTACCAAAGATTTCCTTACCCTTTCCAGAGGGGTGTATTCCACCCCTTTCCCAACAGGTTGTAGTCACTCAAGGATGTCCCCTTGTTGTAAAAACCCAAATCCTCATGAAGATATCAGTCCCATAGCTAGGTGTACATGGAACATCTATTTCTGGCTTCCTGCTTTCCATCAACTGACATAGGAGGGCTGGTATAATCCTCCTTGATTCTGCTCAGCTTCTGATTTGCTGTGTTGTTCATGCCCACATGAAGGAGTCCAAGAGAATAGTAGTCTGTACTTTTGATCAATAGTGACACCCTCTCAGTAATGTCTCTGGTTTTAGCTCCTGGGAGGCAGCAGACCTCTTCAGAATCTCTGGATTCAAAAAGCATACTAGATTCATAACCAGTATGTACCTGTCATATGGACTGTGCAGCAGTGGGTACACTGGGTGGTAAAACACGCCTATAGTATCCAGTCTCATCTATAGGTATTCTAATAATTTGCCCAAGTACTGCTTAGGTACTGCAAGACATGTGAACCATTATCACATCCAAAACTTTGCTTGTTTTAGGAGTGATTAGACAAGTTCCGATTCTGGAGATGCTGCTGTATTGCAGGGTGTTGTCCTTTGGATAGAAATCCTGGTGGGCATACTGCAGCTTTCTCTGTGCATAATCTTTTTCTCCTCTGAAGAAAAAGGGTAAATACTGTTATATGCAGCATATCTATAGGCTTTCTGAACTTCTGGCAAGTTTGCTTGAAGTCAGAATCTGTTCCCTCAGCAGTACTGAGTATCCCTGCACAGCAGGGTCCTGGTTCACGTGTCTGTCACTTCGATCCTGACCCAAAGCGACAGGAATCTTTTTTTCTTTAATATGACACTTCACATGATGCCTCTCACTGCTATTAATTCTTTGCTGTCTTTTCCCTCTTTAACCCTTCTTTGAAAGCCTACAGCTCCTCCTTGCTGATTGCTATGGGTCAAAGGCATGCAGCCATTCGGAATTGAGATCCCACAAACCCCTTATTTTTCCCACGTTTTCTGCCTTTTCCTTTGTGTGGGGCTTGTTACCCCCTATTCCATAAGCTACTTCTTTAAGTGGGCTAAGGCTGATTTCTTACTCCTTTTTCCATTACATTGGGAGAATTATTTTGTTCACTGAGGCTTTTAAATGTATTTTTACCAGTCTAAACTTCACCGAGTCATTGTCAGGATTTTCATTGCTGCTTTTGGCACCAGCCACCACCAAAAAAATAAGACTCTGAGTTACACAAAGTTCCATATCGTTCCCTGTCCAGTGTTACTGAAAGCAGTTTGTTGCACAAGCTGTTCTTCCTCTCCTCTGGAGGGAGAGCAGTATTATTTCCCCCTCTTTATTTCAGAACAGTATGATTTTTTTCAGATTTGTATCCTGCCCTTTTTATTCCTACAGCTAGATTACTCTTGAAAAAGACAGGTCAGTCACTATTCTTTTCCACAGATTTATTTCTTAAGATAACAAAGTTGGTAATAATGTTGATAAAACATTTAACTTACAAGATTGGCCTTTTGGAATGTTCTGCCTTGTAACATTTCAACATTATTGTGGCTGTGCTTCTCAGATCTAGTATTTCTACTTCTTTTGTGATGTGTAGGCAATGCTGTCTCCTTCCTCATTAGTAACACACACCTTGTAGTTGCAGGTTGATTTGTCTGAGTTAGTTTTGATGGAACAGCTTCTATTTTTGATGTTTCCTGTCCATATTTAGCTTTTCTAGGCCATGACTATTGCATTTAATATTTAATGTTCTGCTAACTTTTTCTTGAGATGTTTCTTAATTAAAACACTGTGTCTGCCCAGGAAACCATAGAATTGTAGAATCATTAGGGATTGGAGGGGACCTTGAAAGATCATCCAGTCCAATCCCCCTGCCACAGCAGGATCACCTACACCAAGTTGCACAGGAACGGATCCAGGTGGGTCTTGAACATCTCCCAAGAAAGAGACTCTACAACCCAGTCCTCATCAATCAAGGCAGGCTTTTTTTTTGCCTCAACTTCCTCTGGAGCCTCAGCAGTCTGGACTTTGATACCAGGTCTGCTTTCTCTGTATCCTCTGTCTTCAGGGCACCCAGCTCATGCAGCAGCAGTCCCACATTGCCTCTTGGTTTAGCTTTACCTGCAATGTATTTGAAGAAGCCCTTTCTGTTGCCCTTGACCTCTCTTGCAAGGTTGAATTCCAAGGAGGCCTTGGCTTTCCTAGTTGCATTCCTACATTCTCTCACCAGAGCTTATAATCACCCCAAGTGGCCACCCCCTCCTTCCATGACCTATAGGCTTTCTTCTTCCTCTTCAATTTACACAGTAGCTCCCCATTTAACCACACAGGTCTTCTGGCTCCCTTCCTTGACATCTTTCCTGTCAGGATGCTCTTGTGTTGTGCTTCAAAGAAGTGGTCTTTGAATGATCACCAGCTCTCTTGGGCCCCTTTACCTGCCAGTACCCTGTCCCATGGGATTTCCCCCAGCAATTGCTTGAAACGGCCGAAGTTGGCCCTCCTGAAGTCCAAGGTTGTCATTCTGCTAGGTATTCTGTTCCTACCACATGAGACCCTGAACTCCACTATCTCATGATCACTGCAACCTTCACTGCTTCAACCAGACCCTCCTTGTTGGAAGTGGCTGAGTCGCCATTCCTTTACGCATGTATAAATATCATACAGGTATGGAGATGAAGTATGTGGTTTAGTGGTGGATTTTATAAAATTAGGCTAATGACAGGCTGCCCAGAGAGATTGTGGAGTCTCCTTTTCTAGGGACTTTCAAAACTTGTATGACCTGTCCTTGGAGATCCTGCTCTGGCAGGGGGTTTGGAATAGATGATCCCTAAGAAGTCCCTTCCAACCTTCACCATTCTTTTATGGTGAAGATTTTATGGTTGGATTCTATGATCTTAAATTCTATGTTTCTATGACTTTCAGCAGCAGGAGACTTTTTCCCTGAACCTGTTTCATAAGCTGCAAAATGTTGAGCCTTAAGTTATCAAAAGTTGTACCTTCTAAAATATATTGTTTTCTTGTGTCATGTCCTTTTCTCAATCTTAAATCCTATGTTGGTTGCAGTTGTCACCTCTGTAGTTTTTCGTGACTTTTAAAGGACTAGGCCATGTTTGCTTGCACTGAACTTCACACAGTGTTCAGCAACTGTGGATCTATCTTGTGATTTCCTTGTGAAATCACATGTGGTTGTCTAAATGACAATGTGGTGGGTTTCTGGTTATGAGTGTTGGGGTACACTCTCTTGCCCCAAAGCTCTTATCTAAGACCAAAAACTGATGTGTTAGCCATCTCCCATTTCTCTCAGAGTGTGTCTAAAGGCTTTGTGATACAGTTTTGGTTTTAGCTTTTTTGTTTATTTTACTTGTTTGAGGATTTTTCCTTTTCTTACTGATGGTGGGTTCAATAAACTGTTGTCTTGTTTAGCAAATTTGCTTCTCTGTCTGTTTAACTCTTGGTGAGAGATGATTGTTGTGCTTGAATTACAGGCACCAACACAAACCGATTTGGACCCTCTCCCTAGACCATTACAACCCTTCATATCAGCAGCTATTATTTGCAGACATGTATCTAAAAAAATCCAAAACACAAACAATACCATTTTGTGGTCTTCTACTATGAACTCTTTGTAATAATGATTAACCCACCTAAACTTTTACTCCAGTTACATGGGCTAGTCTAGCATTTTCTTGCTTATGACGTGATGGTGAACCTGATCTGTACCAGTATAGTAATGAATATTGTCTGTGTGTATTGCATATTCATACTGGTTTACTTTGTTCTAGAAATGGGACATTCTTGTGCTGAAACTGTGAATGAGTGCCAAGTCATTCACCTAATCCTTGGAACAATTCCTCTTGCCTGTTTTATTTCTTGATTTGACATTTTGATTGATTCTTTCTAAGCAAACTTTAAGACATGAATTTCCTTTTTTTTTAAAAAAAAAGATTTTTCTCTGATTTATAAAAATATTTTCGCTATGTGTGAAAACAAAAAGCAAGAAATCACATCATCACAGGCTGTTAGGGATTGGAAGGGACTTTGAAAGAGCATCCAGTCCAATCCCTCTGCCAGAGAAGGGTCCCATAGCTCCAATCACACAGGAACAGTCAGGTGGGTTTTAAATGTCAGCAGAGAAGGAGACTCCACAGCCCCCCTGGGCAGCCAATTTCAGTTCTCTTTCACCCACACCATGAAGAAGTTTCTTCTTATATTTATCACAGAATCACCGAATAATCCTGGTTGGATCACTGAGTCCAACCATCCCCACAGCAACAAAAAACCTGAATACCTGAGAGATTGAAAAACACAAACTAACCCCTCCATGCTGCCATTCTAGTAGGATGCGAAGCACAGTGTCTACAAGCTTCTTAAATATTTCCAGGGATGTTGATTCAACTCCCTCCCTGGGAAGGCCATTCCAGTGCCTCACCACTCTTTCTGTAAAGAATTTCTTCCTAAGATCTAATCTAACCCTCCCCTGCCTCAGCTTCAGACCACTGCCCCTGCTTCTGTCAGCAGTCACCAAGGAGAAGAGGCCAACACCCATCTCTCTACAACCTCCCTTCAGGGAGGTGTTGAGGGCAATGAGGTTCCCCTCAGCCTCCTCCAGATTAAATCTGCCCAGCTTCCTCAGCCTCTTCTCAGACGACTGGCTCTCTAAACCCGTCGTGAGCTTGGTAGCTCTGCTCTGGACAGGCTCCAGCATCTCAATGTCTTTCCTATAATGAGGGGACCAGAAATGAACCCAGCACTCAAGATGAGGCTTCACAAGGGCTGAGTACAAGGGCACAATAACTTCCATTCTCCTGCTGACCATGCTATTCCTGATCCAGGCCAGAATACCGCTCACCTTCTTGGCACTGAGCAGAGCCTGGCTCCTTCCTCCTGACACCTGTCCTTTCTATATTGATCAACATTAATGAGATCACTCCTCAGTCTCCTTTTCTACCAATTAAAGAGTCCCATCATCAGTCTTTCCTCATCAGGGATATGCTCCACTCCCTTAACTGTATTTTGGTTAAACGATTGCTCCCATTTTCATTGATAAGCAACCTCTCTTCCTAACTTCAGCTTACACTGTCAGGGCTTGGTAAGTGTCCATGTGTGGGCTGCTGAGTCACTCTGCTACAAATGCTTCATTTTTTTTTTCATCCTACAAAAATTGCTCTAGATTGAAAAATTGAACTCCTTTTTACCACTCTCATTTCTGTTCTGCTTGCATTCCTTCTTTTTTCTGTCTCCTTCTTAAAGCATCTGAGTTTTTAAACACTCTTTTCTGAAAGATATGGAAATTACCTGCAGTTCTAGTTAAAAGCTCCTGGTTTTGTTTTTACTGAGCTCATGTACAAATGGTGACTGGTTCCAGAGCAATCAATGGCAAAAGGCTTGTCAGCTACACAGAGAACCTATGAAACAGTTGTCCAAAATACAACATAATGTTGCAAGGTTGAGAATTGGAGAGGTGTCTGTGCTTCCTCTGAAGTCAGTTGAAGATGTTTTTGTAATTATAGTGAGCTCAGGATTGGGCATGAAGATCACAGACCTTATTGCTGTCTGCAACTACCTGGAAGGAGGTTGTAGAGAAGTGGGGGCTGGTGTCTTCTTACAAGTGACAAGTGGAAATGGCCTCAAGTTTTGCTAGGGCACGTTTAGGTTGGACAGTAAGAAAAACTTCTTTATTGAAAGGGTCAACAGGCCTTGGAGGTGGTTGTGCTTGGTGACCTTGGTAGATTTGTGTAAATGGTTGTACTTTTCCAATTTCAATGCTTCTGTGCCTCTATGCTCATTGCTATCACCCGTGAAGGGGCAGTGAGTCATATTGTCCGAGACAGGAGTCATTTTGCATTCTTCCTGATTAAGACCTGTGTTGTACAGAAGCCCACCAGCCAGAGCTAGCCAAGGTGCTCACATCACTCTGAGCTGCCCTCTGCAGCCTCACAGATCTCTTCTGTGGGTATGTTCAGAAGATCTCCCATCCATCAGGTTTTCCCATCAGGAGAACCATTTGGAAGTTATGCTTCAGCAGCCATGATTCAGAGTACCTTCTGAAAGCAAATAAACAGGATCAGATGGACAGCATGGCAGAGGAAAACCCAGAGGAAGGCAGCAGTGCCATTGTAATTGCCAGCCTGGCGTGTTGATCTTTGGAAGACACCCGAAGCTTTTCAAAACCAGTAACTAAACCCATGCTTAAGACTTGCATGATCTTTATCCACTCCCTGCCTAACCTCTCTGAGTGACAGCATGCCCCAGGTCAGGTGACGGTTCTGGAGTGTAGATGTGCTGTGGCAAATGCTTTCTGCAAGTACCACTTCTTTGTGGTGGGAATTGCTTCATGAGGATACTTGAGAAGATTAACTACCTGTAATGATTTACTTTTAAAGCACATCTTTTAACAAGAGCTGTTTAGTAAAGATGAAAAAGTGTTTGGGAGTCTTAATAAGGTCACTGATGCTTGCATGAATATCACTTAAACGCAAAACTATCACAAGAGCAACCGATCTTTTCAGTCTTGAGATCCATTTGCATCCATCATGGTGGAAAAGAGGAAGTCGTGTGCAATTGCTGACCACATTATGGAAGCTGTACCCAAATAAATTATATGTGAAAAGTGGCACTAGTTGCCGTCTTCCAAAGCATCTGCAATTTTAATTCAGTCCAGACATCTTAGATTCATGAAAGGTAATTTTGTATTCAGTTACATGAGTAAATGCAACTCAAACATATTTGCACTGAACCCTTTCATCCAAAAATCTTTGCTTCACAAAGGAAGAGTAGTTCTGGCTGTTCGCAGGCATAGAGTTAGGACAGCTTTTCTTAAATCAAAGGCAGAGATATTAAAGTTCGAGGTACCCCAAACAGATAACCTCATGTTTCCAACTTGCTTTTCATACTTGCTGGAGAGATGTCCAAGAATGAACTAGCAGAATGGCATTCAAAGTTGAAATGCAGATTTTCTGCAGGCCTTTTATTTCATTTGTGGAAGCTTCCCCTATATGTTTTAAACTGCACATCCTTCCTGTATTGGCTTTGTATGTAACTTGGAAAGCTGTCTGTGCATCAATTTGAAATATCCTAGTGGGTAAAAAGCTCATTCATTCATTCTGCAAAAAAACTACTAGGTGTCTATGAATCCGTGCCATATTTAAATGAAAGGATTGAATATGTATAACAGTACAGAAGCAAAAGATATCTTCTTTTCATAGTTGCATTATGTTTTCATTATTAGCTCCATAAATGCAATAGAGAAATGTAGGCTTGAAGTAATTAAAATATATCGGTATTTCTACCTGCTAATTCATGGGTTCTGCTTTTTTAATTCCATTATATATGTGATTGCATGCGTATAATGGAATGAACATATGTAGTGCACACATATACTTGCAACATTGATAAGAAATTCTATTTAGCAATTTTTTTGTGTTTTATGTGTTTTGTCAGTGATTTCTTCTGGAGAGTAATCCAGAAAAAAAAAATAGCCAAGCTTTCACTTAGCCACGAAACACAGATGATATCCTACCACTGCCATCCCCACTCTGGTGCAAGGACATGCTGAAGTTCTTGTGCCTATTTTGAGTCAGGCTGTTTTTCCAGAAAAGAAGTTCCAGGAATGAATGAGTTAAAGGCAGCATTTGGATCAGTGTTGTGAAACTATATATTATTCCTTGGCCTTAAGTGGATTCTAGCATGGGATGAATTATGTTGGCTAGATATTTTCTGCTGACTGTGATATCCCTGTTGAGCAGCTTTCCCAGTACGAATATATTTGGCCCTTCGCTTTTTTCCCCACAAGCTATATCCCTGTATAAAAACAACTTTATCTCTAAAGAGCAAATAACACCCAGTGCTCATAACAGATGCCAAGAAATGTTTCTGTTTTGATTTTTGAAAATAAAAATTCAGCTGTGTTCAATAAAATTCAGAAGCTGTTTTCCTCTGTGGAAATTAAAGGAATCCAAGGAAGTCTAGGAAGATAGCGACCTTCCTAATTAAAGCAGTAGCAACTGCAGGAATCCAGTTTTTACAACCACCTCTATCTCACTGTGCTGAGAACAAAGCAATCCTCCATTAATATTTTATTTTCTCTTTTCTTCCACTATAACAATGCTCTGTGTTCTGTGAGAGCTCTGGAAAGACATGCAGAGCTATGTTAATTATGGTTTAAATAATTGACACTCTGATTGTGTTGTACTTTCCAAATTGTATGTGGTGTGTCACTGGTTCTACATATAATTACATCTATTTACTGCCATCACTTTTCCCACTTCCACCACAGTATACAGTTGTCCTCGTTGCAAAATCACATGCAGAAACTAATAATGCCTTCGCCAATGACCTTTGTTTTTAAACACATGGAGTACGTGTAGCAGCGGAGGTCTGTTTGCCATCAGAGTTAATGCATGCATCCGGAAAGATCTATTATGAAACAGTTAATGTCAGGGGAGTTGGGAGTCTGCTCCAGGAGCACACTGAGAGTCTAAAGGGTGGGTATTAGGAAATTTCCAGTGTGGTGTGATGATAATTCCTTATTTAACATTGCGTCTACTTATTCATCTTCTGGGAAACCAAATATTTATTATTTGCTGGTTTATAGATTAGTGTGCCAACTACTGGGATTATGAAGTTCCTTGGCAAGCATTAAATCCGGAGATATAGTGTATAAGGTACCAATACCAAAGTAAACAGGCTTTCAGGATTCATCTTCAGGTGTTGGCTGAGTCATTCTGAAAGCCTGAGTGTATGTACATGTTTGGAGAGTCAGTAAGCAGATACTTCTTGGAGTACCTCATTAGGTGACATGAGTGCTCCAAAGCTATTTTCCAGTTCACTGTTTGTCCAACAAGCAGCTAACTTGAAAATTTAATCCCAAGTTGAAAATCAAATCCCATCTCTTATCATGGAGTATTAAAGAACTAAAAACTATTTATGGCTTCTTTGAAAACCCACATCCTTCTGTGGCGTTGTAGGGTGCGTGGATATGGAGTGAATAACTTTCTGAAATGTACACTCTTTGGAGTTGGTTTCTGTCTGCTCTGTGTGTTTGTTCTGCTGCTGGCAAATAGCCTTCTGCCCAACTGGATTTGATAAGGGAGAGGGGTTAGTGTTTGAGAAGGCTACAAGCACAGGTTATCCTCATGCAACTTAGGAAGTCTGTACCTATAACCAATTGCCCCTATCCACATCCTTATTTCCAAGTGAAAGTGAAATGGCTTAACACTTGGGTGATATGCATATTCATGTTTACCATAGAATAAGGTTATGTGAAAAGGCGGCACCTGCAGGGTAGCTGGTAAGCTCACAAATCCACACCTTACTTCATGTTGTAGTGACATGTCCTTAGAACCAAACCATTAATGTTTTTATGATTTGTATCTAGTAATGATTAACTGGAAAAAGAAATGAAGGGAGGATCACTAGAAACCAATTTTGGACCAGCAATGGCTTTCAGGAGTCTGGTCAAAGTCATTACAAAGAACTTGGTAAAGTCAGTGTGTACTTCAGAGTCTTTTGGAATTTGGGGTCATTGGCAGCAAGTGGTTGTTGCCCAGTGACAGTGAATGGATGGAGCAATGGCACTGTGCCAGCATCAGGTGCACCTCCTGAAAAACAGGGAACTGCTGGGTGCTCCAAACAAAATATTTTCAAATGTCGAAACAGGAAGGTGTTAAAAGCTGTAAGGTTTGTGTCCTGAGGAACAAATATGGTGGCAACACCAGGAGCTAACGGCTCCAAAGTCCAGCAGAAGGCGGATTTCATAAAATATTAGGTCAGACATGTTCCATCCTAGCAACCTGAACATTTTACCAGTGAGAAATGGAAAGAGACGCATCCTCTAGAAATGCCCAATGGGATTTTCAGAAGTCTTTAGCAGTTGTCTGGGACTGGCCCATCTGGGAAAGATGTCCTTCTTTAGGACACCACTTGAACATGTGGTAAAACCACATGCTGCTGATGCTCCTGCTGATGGAGCTCAAGTGTTACACGAAGCTGAGCGTCCCACATATGGATGGGCTTAGGAAATGCTAATGCAGAAATGCTTTGTCTTAACTAAGGATCCTGTTCAGAGGCTTCTATGTGTTGGCAGACTTTGAAAAGGTTCATCTCGAAAATAAGGATCATAACTTTTACAGCGATATTTTTGGTGTGTGTTTTAAAAAGAGTGCTAGTCATAGTCATGTTGAATACAACCTGTTGAATATTAAACAAAATCACACATACAACTCCTGTCCTTATTTTTCCTGTGCTGTGTTAGAGTCTGGAAAATTTCTTCTGAACATGATTCGTGAGTTATGTGTGAGGTCACACTTAAAAGGCAAGGAATGCTTCTAATTAACATGGAGGAGCCACAAGAGGCTGAACACAGAAGGGAAATGTTTGTATTTTAGAAGCTTAATCCACATAGCTACAAATTATAATATTAGAACTGAACGGAGATTTTTCATATTGAAAATCCACTTCAAACTGCACTATAAGCTGAAAAACAAATCTTACTTGTGTGTCAGGGGTAAATATCAGTCTTGTTTTCCCTAATTCCTTGGTGTTATTACTGGGTCAGGCTCTTCTCCCAGGCAACTAGCTACAGGATGAGAGGGCAGGGCCTGAAGCTGCTCCAGGGAAGGGTTAGGGTTAGGAAGCCCTTCCTCATGGAATGGGACTGCCCAGAGAGTCCCCATCCCTGGAGATGTTAAAAGACAGACTGGCTGTGGTCCTTAGTGCCCTGGTCTGGCTGATGTGGTGATGTCAGGTCATGGATTGGGCTGGATGATCTTAGATGGCTTTCCCAACATAATCTGATTGCAGCACATTAAAAAATATGAATCAACCGACAACTGAACCAGTTCTGGGATTTCCTAACAGAAAGAATTGATTTCAAAGGTACGTTTTTGGATTAAGGTGAATGGATCAAATAGAAACCTTACTCTTAAGTCAGATGATTGAATTTGACCTGCCATTGTAACAGAAAGTCCTGTAGGATAGTGTCAGTGACATATAAGTTCCACACATTTTAATTTTGTCCTATTTGGGAGAGCTGGGTGGCAAGGTCATGAAGGTGGCAAGGTCAGGAACGGTCTGTATTCCTGACTTAGGTAAAGGCACATCAGAAACTTGTGAGAAATGCCTTTTCCATAAGCTTCCCCACCATTTGTACTTATGGATAATAGCCCTTAGTTACTTGATCCAAGCAGGGAACAAGGAAGGAGCTTCTCACTCATTGAAAACTCCTGATACATTCCGTGTTGCAGGTGGCTTTCCTGGGAAACTGGCCTGAGTTCTCGCATCTCTGCTACATATCATGGTGTTCTGCTTTAGAAGTCAAGTAGAATCTGTGAGACTAATTTGTTTTCTGCAGAAAAGTGTTAAGTTTGGGTTTAAATAGTTGAAAAGTGGCTGCCCCTCCCCTTCTCCCCCCTCAGCAACTTCTTGTTGCTCTCCTCCATCTTGATGTCTGTTCACAACTACATTGCTGCCACTGAGAGAAAATGTTATGGTTTCTGAAGACCTGAAGGAGGAACCATTAAGGTCTACTAATTTGTCTCTGTGAGACTGTGAGACTGTGAGAATTCTGAACATTGAAGATTTATGACACTGAAGTCAGGAAAACACGGTGATTTCAGAGAGAAGCTACAATTAAGAAAATAATGAAGAGAGAAGCTACAGAGAATATAATGATGATGTTTTAGACATTACTCTAAGTTAACTGTAAGGACATGTGACAAAACTCCCTACATCTGCATCTAGAGTTGTTTTCTCTGACACGGTGGTGGGAGTGATTTAAAATGTCTAGTGGTTTGGTTAAACCCTTTCTTTATGTCTGACTCTTTAGCGGGGAGCTCTTGGTTGAAACTGAAGTTCTCTCACCCATGAAGTTGGTGAACACACTGGTGGGACGAGTAGTGATCCAGATAAGGACCCACAACACAACACCACTGCTTCAACCACAACTATGGTTCTTGCTGCCATCATTTTCTGTGACTGACAGTTGCCATGGTTTGTTTGGAAAGCACCGAATCTATGAAATATTCTATATGGCTTCTCCTTTGTTTAGAATTTTCTGGAACAGAGCCTGTGTTTGGGACTGCAATCTAAACCAATCCAATTTATGCTCTAGGTTGGAATTTGCTGTGCAATGGATGTTGAAAATATTCTAAGAATCGTCAGAGTTTGTGGTTTTTCTTCTAGATCTGTTTTCCCAAGGAAATGATCTATATTTTTGTCTGGGTGTTTCCCACTAATAACTTCTGAACCATTTTGCTCACTACATCTGGCAGAAAAGTCAAGTCTGTAATGTTAAGTTTTATGAAAAGAAGTGACCCAGCATGGGGAAGAGATTCTACTGAAAGCTTTTATCCAGAGATCTGTCAGTGTGATTGTATCTCATCCAAACTAGAGACTTTGCAGCAAAAATGTCAGAAATGAGGGCTAGTGGTCAGGACCCCCGCTGTGCTAATCAGGTAACAAAATAATTGCATAGCGTAACCGATTGTTTAGTGAAAAAGCTGATCTTGCTGGGCAGAAACATTCTGCTTTCTACCTTTCTGTAGACTTGAGGGCTGTGTGTGTGGCAGGATTGAATTCTCCAAGATATCTCTGTATTCAGATTGCACTTGAAAGTAGTTCAGAGGTAATAGTCTGGATGTGAGCAGGTAGTGTAAAGTGGTGTTAACATGGGTATTTATTTGTGCATTTATTACTTGCAGAATCACAGAATTTTTGGAGTTAGAAGGGACATCAAGAGATCTGGTCTA
Source organism: Upupa epops (assembly GCA_013397515.1). Lineage (NCBI taxonomy): Eukaryota > Metazoa > Chordata > Aves > Bucerotiformes > Upupidae > Upupa > Upupa epops. The sequence continues at coordinate 161,443 of VZRI01005816.1, read as the reverse complement.
ACAGCCCCTGCCCCCACCAAATCAGGGTTTCCCAGAGCACATGGCACAGGGCTGCATCCAGGCAGGTCTGGGTATCTGCAGAGGAGTCTCCACAACCTCTCTGGGCAGCCTGCGTAAGGGCTTTGGGACTCAGGCTGTAGAGAAGTTTTTCCTTATTTCTAAATGAAACTTGCTGTCTTCCAGCTTGTGGCCAGTGCTGCTTGTCCTGTCACTGGGCATAACTAGAAGACAATCTGACACCATCCTCCCTATAACCATCCTGCAGACATTTACAGGTGGGGATCCGGGCTCCTCAGTCTTCTCCAGGTTAAACTGTCCAGCAATCTCAAAGTTACCTCATCAAGAGTGATGGTCCAGATTCCCAGGCATCTTAATTGTCCTCCACTGCACTCTTTCCAGCAGTTCTTACTAAACCACTATATTCTGTGACAACATTACTCTATTCCTCCCAAGTGGCTAGTCTTGTTTTCCACATCCTGTAACTTTCTTCCTGCCTTCTGAATCCTTCCAAAAGACCCTTACTCCTGCTTCCTCTGCTTGCTTTCTTACTCATAGATGCTTGCCTTCTTACTCACAGGGATGCACCAATCCTGAGCCTGGAGGAAATAGTGTTTAAATGTTAACCAGCTGTCATCAACACATTTGCTTTCTCGAGCTCTGACCCACGGTACTCCATTAAGCAGATCTATGAAGAGGCGAGATTTGCCTCTTCTGAAGTACAGGGATGAAATCCTGCCTGTTTCTTTACTTCTTCATTGCAGGATACTGAACTCCATTATTTCATGATCACTGCAGGCAAGGTTGCCACAATCTTTACATCACCAACTTATAGAGTCATGGTATCACAGAATCATTCAGCTTGGAAAAGACCCTTGGGATTATTGAGTCCAACGATGAACCCAAACTTCACCCATAAACCAGATCCTTCAACACCATGACCTTCAAACACATCCTGGGATAGTGACTCAACCCTCTCCCTGGATAGCCTGTTCCAGTGTCTGACTACTCTTTCTGTGAAAAAAATTTTCCTAATGTCCAGTCTAACCCTTTCCTCTTGCAGTTTGAAGTCCTTCCCTCTAGTTCTATAACCTATGAGGAGAGCCCATAACCCACCTCTCTAGAACATCCTTTCAGGTAGCTGTGGAGAGAGATGAGGTCTTCCCTCAGCATCCTCATCTTCAAACTAAACAGCCCCATCTTGTTCAATTGCTTTTCATAAGATTTATTCTCCAGGCCCTTCACCAGTTTCATTGCCATCCTCTGCACTCAATCCAGCCCCCTGATTTGTATTTTGTACTGAGATGCCCAAAACTGGACACAAAATCTTATATTGTGGTGGTTGTATATTTTCCATGTTCCACATGCCAATAGGTTATGCCAATGCTTTCTTATATGCAGCACATCTCAGCCTTGGAAATGTCTTATAAATATTGTCCATCTGGATTCATTATTGCTGCCTTTTAGGGAAACAGTATTCCTTTCCTCTCTTCCCTCACACCTAACACCAGTCACCATTCAGAAAGTACAGGAAAGTCCTCTCCAGTTATTCAAATTGCTCTCAGGTAGGATCAAATTATCACTTGATTACAAATGGTTTGTGTGTGTCTTTGGTCCTCAGGTTTTTTAGAAGTGACTGATGATACAGTGATACCATAGGTTATGGATACTTGGAAGAAGGCTGGGGTTTATTTTGTGCATAACCTCCATTCTGTGAAAATCAGATGCAAAGCAAGGGCAGTTCTGTGGGCTCCAAGATAAATACGGTTCAGAACATGCTGTTATAAATTTTAGAATGTACTGACAGTCTGATTATGAAGCCATCATTTTTTTCATATTCCAGTATCCACTGTGGGTGTTTCATTCCCATATGTTTATATCAATTAATACTTTAAAGGCGATTTTCCACACTAATCTTTTCATACAGTAGTAATTCAAGGAACACTCCTTCTTTAAAAAGATTTTTATTAAAGAACAATTGAGTAGCTGATGAGCTCTCATTTGGTAGAGTCTTACCTGAAAAGCCTTCTAGATCAGCTTGGTAGCTTTGTTAGTCCTGGAAATGTTACTTTCTGTTCATTCAAATGTCCTCTTCAGTATTTATTGTGAACATGCAAACATTTTCTAGTTAGATTGTTTTAATGGAGAAGCAGCCATGAGTGCTGTAATTCTACATTGTCATTTTCATTTTCTATGCAGCTGTTGCAAAATTAAAAAGCTGTAAAGTTACAAATGGCTTCATATGGAGCAACACACAGCACGGAATTTCCTGCTGGTGGTTCAAATAATACAATTATTGTTAGCAGATGAAAACAGTTAAGAGTCCAAAGCAGGTCCATATTTAAAGAAAGAAAGAAACTCCCTTTTTTTCTGAAAGTATCCTTTTAAAACCTTTTCAAGGAAACAAGAGTAAAACAATGTTGGCATAGGCTTCTTATTCCTTTGGGGGTTTGGCTTACAACATAGATAAAGAAGAATAATCACAGTGGCAGGTAAGAAACCAGTTACAGAAAAGCTTTATTTGAGCATAATACACCAGACGTGCATCTTCGTTATTCTTCTATCCGTCTACAGGGTAAAGCAGCCATATGCTTAGGGACAGCATTGTCTTTCCTCTTTCTTTCTTCCCTGCACCAAAAAGAGAAGTCATTAGGTTTGACAAGAATGGTGCATTTTGTAGTAATTACAAGGGAGCACAAAACAAAACCAGACTGGTTTCACAATGTCCGTGGACATCCTACTACTCCAAAGAACGGTTTTGCATTCTTCAGAGGGGAAACTGATTAATTGATTTTTTTGTAACTCCAATTGAAATCACAGTGTAACCTGGTTGTGCTCAGCACAGGAAGCCTTTGGAGATGCCAAAGTTTGGACAGCAGTCTGGGATATAAAGGAGTCCCAGAACTATTTTGTTCAGTCAACTGTGAAAAGTCATTCAGAAGTGAAACACTCAGCATTCCTTATTTATTTGCATTGAAATATTTATCTGTGATGTGAGGCATCCATAATGGATTGTCAATCTCTTGTGCTTTATGATGAGTCTGGGTGTCCTGCCTTGAATTCCGAGTATTTCCTTCTGTAAATAATTTCATAATCACCGCGATTTTAATCTATGAATATTCCTTGATCTTTGGGTCAAATTTTGTCTCTTTTTTCAGTTTTCTTTTAATTTCCTTTCTCTAGGAAGGGAAATATCAGGCCTTTAACTTTCTGTTTAAAAAACCAACTCGCCTGCCTAAATTATTAATTTTTGTACTTGGAGATTAAAACTCAATTAACCTGAAAATTCCTGTCTTGCTGCTCTTTCCTGATAATTGTAGGAAATTATTTATGTAGCATAGATTAATATTGTTCCATGTTCTACCTGACATTCCAGATTAAAGTATGGCTTTGTAATAGAGATGAGCTGGGACTGAAATACCCTATACAAGAGCTCTAGTACTTGAGAAGCAATGTGTTGGGTTCTTGGTACCACAGCAGCTCCCAAGGAAGTTCATTTTTATTTCTGTCTCATTATGTGCTGGGTGGAACAAAGAGAGAAACAAGCGTGGGATTAAAAAAAATGTAGAGAAAGACAACAAGGGTGTGATAACAGTAAGTGCTGTGTATCCTTGATCCTTCACACTTACTGGCAGGGTGAAGGATGCCACAGAAGTCTTGTTCTAGGTAGAGAGCCAAGAAAGGCTTTTCAAGGTGCCTCTAACACCATCACAGCCCTTCTGAGCTTAATGCTCACAAGCTCTGTGTTTTTATACTGGTCTGGTCCAAGCAGACTACTAAATGTTATCCAGAGTAAGACCTGGCATTTCTGGCATAACTACAGGCTGTAGGTATGTTTTATGTTTTCTGTAGAGCAAAAGGCAATGCTGGCCAACCAGCACAGGAGAGTCTAGTCTGGGTGGATTTTAGCTGAGATTCTCTGAGGTTCTTTTTCTTTCTTTCTCTTCCTTTCTACTTCTTTCATCTCATCTGAGACTGAAAAAAAATAAAGCTTGGAGATAGGAGAAAATAAGGCAAGTTAAAGGAGGTTGAACAGTGGTAGCCCAGAAAACAAAGGGTGAAGGTATATCTGTTCAAGGCTGGCATGCAGCCATCATGGTTATCAGCTTAATAGCACAACTTAACGGGAAGAATTATACTCATGACCTCCTGCTCCAGCTGCACAAGCTTCTGTCGCTAGAGCGAAATGAGACTCTCCATTAGTAGTTGCTTGTCATCACAGGGTACATATTCCTCTCTTGGGCCAACCACTTAACGACAAGATATCATAAACACTTGAACAGCTCTGACTTTGACCAGCAGAGGGAAGTGGATAGATACAAACACTAACTCAATATGTTAGAGAGATCATCAACATATTAATGGCATCATGCATGATTGGCTAAAGGCTTAATGATTACAGGAAAACCTTGAGATTCTCACTGTTGCCAAAACCTCTGTATTGACTGATCATTTCCCCTAAAACTGCTGCTTCTTGCACAGTCACTGTTCTTTGAATTACAGAGCTGCCAGAAAAGAGTATTGGAATCACAAACCAATTTACCTTCTTGCTGAAAATAACTCGTTACTGTGTTATGAGCAGCGCTCATTAAGTTCAATTTTTTTAATTGGACTCTTGAGGGAAGATGACTAGTTAAAAATACCTTCAAGTGAGAGCAGGCAGTAAGTCGCTTTTCAAAATGTGCAAGAAGTGGTGAAACCCTGGCCCAAGGAGTGGTGAAACACTGGCCCAGGTTGCCCAGAGAGGTGATAGAAACACCATCACTCAGGATCAGGTTGGATAAGGCTCTGAGCAACGTTATCTAGTCGAAGATGTCTCTCACTGCAGGGGCTGAACTAGTCTACCTTTAAAGGTCTTTTTCTGCCTAAACCATTCTATAATTCTATGAAAATAAGTGGGGTTTTTCCTCAGAAATAGGAATGGAAATACAAAATTAGCTACTGTCACATAACACTTCCAAAGCAATTGAATGCTGGGTTTCCACATTAGTGTCAGTCAGTATTTCTTAGGTAACATGATAAAAGCAAAACATTTCAGAGCTAACTCTTCTCTAGAGCACTATTTACTTGCTTACCCCAGCACAATGGCTGTTCCTTGGGAATAAAGACAGTTACTGAACTTAGAATTGCCCCTTGGCAGCTTTAGCTCTGCAGGTGTTACCTATCCAGTAGGGCAAGGGAGAAAAATGTTTGTCTGTTTTGGACGCAGATGTTTGGATCATGAATCCCTTTTAAAGAAGGCTTTAAAGACACTTTTCACAGCAATAATCACACTGCTATACCTTGGGTATATGACCAGCCACACTATAGTCCTAAGCAAGCTGAGAGGCAAGCTGTCTTTGGAAAATTTTTTCAGTCCCTTGAAGCATTTCCTTTTCTCTTTTAATGTCAAGTACTTTTTCCAAAGGTCCATTAGTTCCTCTCCACTAGCTGGAGTAGTTAAAGGACACCACTGACTTGCCACCAGCCACTCATAGAAGAGCTGATGTCCTAGAGCCATTTTAACCCATCAACTTTGGCTGTTTCTCTTCTTCCTTTTCTGTACCAAACTCAGAAGTCCCTGTAGAGGTTTCATAACCTGAAGCCTTTGTCAAGTGGTAAATTGATATTCTGTTAGGCTGTCAAAAGCGATTAGAAGGAGGGATCTATTCTTATTATTCTCATTTTTTAATGACTGGTTACATTGCCAGCCTGTCCAGTAAGTAACATCAGACAAGGTCCAATTTACCTCTTCATACCAACATAGGTTAAAACTAGGGAAAAAATCTCCCACTTAGGCCATGCCCTGAGAATTCAGATCATTCCTGTGTTGCTGTCATTTTATTTTAAGGTTTAGCAAAATGTAGCTTCAATATTACCTTTGATGGCTTTTTTCCCTTTGTGTTGGCATTGTATATACATATATTTTAAATAACTATGAAGCTTTAAAATCATCAGTGTTTGAGAATTTAATCAAATTTGTGAATGTGACACAGGCATTTTCATACAGAAATGTTCAACTACTTTCCCATTCTTTGACAAGGATCATCTCTATCATCCTCTCAAGAGGCGTTTAGCTGGGAACTGAAGATGCTATGTTTACCAGCTCTACTTTCACCTTTACACCTCTGTGTAGATCTCACAGCATCACAGCTCATGGGCGTAAACATAAGGACTGGTATAGACATACAGAACTGTTAGATAAGGGAGAAACTTGTTTTGTAACATTAGGAACCAGTTTCTAATCGCAGTGCTGTTTCAGCATGGCCCACTTCCCCATGTGGAACAGTCTTTGGAAAGGAAAGGGAGAGGTGACTTGAAAAGAGGATGGGGAAAAACAACTGGCTTGGTTCACCCCAAAAATTCACCTTTCATGCCTTTTACTTCCATGTTTAGAATGCTGATAGGATGGTAGGGTTAACACAGCTCTTTGTATTGTGATGATTTGATCTATGTAATGATGAGACAAACCAGGTTAATTGCAAGAGAATGTTTGGCAAATGTAAGCGACTAGCAGACAGTCATGGCTGCACAATACAGATACAGAGCACAGAGTTCAGTGAGTGGTAATGTTGTGCTGCATCCTGCAAGACCAGAATGAATGGCACACATTCCCAAGTATAAGAAATTCTGCATAAATAAGACTTTCAATTATTTATGAATAGACTCTAAGTCAGTGATTAATTAGCATTTTAAATATGGTTGATTAACACATTAACCCTATTTTATGAAAACTCTTTTAAAAGATACATATTACATGTGCTTCCATTTGATTTTCATATTTCTGATGTCTTTCATCTGTTAGATTACTGTGTCCTTTAAGGCTTTCTAGAATGTTTAATTATTTACTTTACAAATGCAGGATGTTATAATGATATTTGTAAAGAAAAAGCCAGGATAATGAATATACAATACAGCATTAGCAGCTTCCCCAACTGTTGACAGGAGGTTAGGGGGGTATGGGTGGAGGAAGAAAGAAAATCAAAACAAGATAATAATGTTGCACTAGATGTATACAAGTGAATATGCAATAAGCATTGGGAATAGTGTACAAAAGCAATAACATAATTTACCATTCTGTATGAAAGAGCTATCTGAGGTGCTTTTGTCTCTGTTGAAGGTAATGCTTGGAAGCTTTCACCAAAGAAGACTATAACCTAGAAATGGTTTGCATTGCATTATCGGTTACAGAAGAAAACATTTACTTGTTTAATAAGAAGTTACTTATTTCTATTATTAATTATTCATTCATCTCTCAGCCATTACTGACATAGTAGCTGCTACTGTACCAGGGGGCTGGGATTTACCTGCCAGACCTACTAATGATGATAAGATTCTGATACATTGGCATAGGCTTTATAGACCAAAAAGAAAGGAGGGAAAGCCCCCCCACCTTGCCTCAGTAGCTCGGTTCATTTAACACTGTTTCTGTGTAAACTGATCAAGATCCAGGGCTTTCTAGTAAGCAGTGTACATAGTGTTCTCACAGAGGAAAGTAAAACTATGTTGGGAGGGGAATGGTCAGAATAAGCCTTTTTTCAAAGGTTTCATCTCATGACACACTGAAGACACTGAGCCTTCAGAGCACTCAGCATCTTGTAAGGGTCTGTATTTAAAGCACACATCTGTTCCTCTGCGTTAAATACAATAAGGTACTTGCATGAGGGCACGTGCTTGAACAGTCCGTGTAACCAGCTCTGTCCCCATCCTCATGAAAGACTTTCACAACTCACACTGTTCAAGCTTACTCTTGCCCCCCTACATCATTAAGGGAAACAAGCCCTGGAAAGATCACTTCCAACTGTGCTTGGAATTGTCTAAAGTTCAGCTATGTACAAAACAAACATGGGGGGAAACTGTGATACTGAGAATCAGTGAACTAGCTCTTCAGCTGGGAAATGGCTTATTAGCAGGGAAATCGTTAAGGTACAATATAGATTTATGGACCAAGGTAATGGAAGAAGGACTTAATTGATGATTCTTACCCATCTTAGTGAGATTATTTGTGCAGTGTGAGAAGCACTTTGTATAATACTTGTATACAGAAGTGACTTGTTGATGCCATTGTCCTGCTACTCCAGTTTAAGCATCTGATTCTTCTCTAGACATTTCTCTTCCTGCAAATACAGTCTAAACAATCTCATCTTTTGACTGTAAGATCATGCCCATGGAGACAGCCAGATTGGAGTGAAGGCCCATATCTATAAAATGCAGTATCTGGTCAAGGTGCATGCGTTCATGCTTTAGCAGGCTAGGTGCAAGGGTATGTGATTACCATATATCAGGAGACTTGTGGAGCAAGTTCAGTGAAGTCATTATGATATCATTGCTGGTAGCCATTACTTTACATTACTAGTGGCCATTACTGGATTCTAAATGGACATTGGGAGGAGATTATGGTGAAAGGTGGTAATGGCTGGCACGTTAGAGGTCATTAACATATAAGCATCCAAGATGAAAGTCTATGTACAAAGAGTTAAATAAATGTGTAGCAGCTCCCCCCCAGGGAATCATTCAGGGTATTATGCAAGTTTAAGTACTCTTCTTTATCTAGGCTATAAGACCTTTCAAACTAGGAGGTCTGAGGGAAGAGCTGCTGAGTAGTGGTTTTCTCAGGTGTAAAATGAAGCCTGTAGGCTGCAGCTGAGGAGTGGAGGGTGAGAGTGGAAGACAATGTGTAGATTAAGCAGGTAAATCTGTCAGCTATCTCAAATGCTGCTCAGTGTGTGCAGGTTTTGTGTTCAAGAAAAGAAGGTGACCTTTTAGTGCTTTACTTTGGAATCCAGTCCAATTACTCACTTCCTCCTCAGCTGAAAGGTTTGCTGCATTATTGCTATATTTTGCTTCACTGTCTATTTATCGAGAAATACCTTGTAGAATAGTAATATGCAGAGTGCGAGTATTCTAGCAATGTGAGTGTCTGCTATCAGAAAGGTTTTCCAATACTATTCATGTAAAACATTAGGCAGTGCCAAAATCCTACTGTTTTCACTCACCAGATGAATAAATAATGTAAGAAAAGAGTAAGAGAAAAGGGAAATAAATTCTTCCTCTCTGCTGAGGAATATATATCTTTGCAGAGCCTCCAGAGCTCACTGTACAAGCAATTCAGAAAGTTCGGTGAGCACACAAGGCAGCAGCCCAGCTCTGCTGTGGGAAGGGTCTGTCTTGGCACACAGGAGTCTATGCTCCCTGCTTTTTGCAACTCTACAACTTGGAGTTTGTTTTCAAGATTTTCCATCCAGGACCATCGAAGAGGTACATGCAACAAGGGTGGTCTGTCTGACCAAACTGAAGCTAACCAAGGGTAGAGGATTTTGCATTAATGAGCCTCACTTGAATTATCTGATTCAGGGTGTATGGCCAAACCAAATACATCTATTGCAAAACATTTTGCACCATTTGTATTTGTACAGAAGTCTACCAGATGAAGAGAAGTAGTTACTAAAGACAACCTATCATAACTCAAGTAAAACCAGAGTATGAGGCACTGGAGTGGTAAAGCAGAGAGCTGTAGTTAGGGATAAGAAACAGATTCCCTTTGTGGTAATTCTGTATCAATCTTGAGTTACAGTTAAACTCAATTTCAATTACATGCTATAAATACCCAGGAATCCTGGCCTTGAGTCCTCCATACAAGTGTTGGGCTACATAGCCAGAGAACAACCTGCTCCAATCTTGTCCAAGGGACTAGGTGTTTCTCCCACTGTATGAAGAGCCCACAAGCTTGTTCACACTGAATCTTGTACTGAAATGAAATCAAGAGGGTACTGAAGTGAACACATTGGCCTAGAAAGATTTATCTCCTGGTTTAGGCTGAAGCTTAAGTACTTTAATGGAAATGTGTGATTAAGGCATGGACTAGAGAGAAAGAGGACAGTATGAGAGTATTTCCACATAAACTTTATTCAGGACTCATACTAACAAAAAAGAAATAATTTGGGGGTTTGTCCCATGGTGTCTTTGGTCTTCAAAGGCTGCAAATCCTATAATGAGTTGACAGGTAGAAAATAGGCTGTATAGAAGTAATTTACTAGGGACTACAATTGTTGTGGCTGTGCCCTCAGTGCCTGTTACAGTCCTGATCCAAAGTCAGTTGAAACCAATCGATCACACCCTAATTGCACACTGATTAGTATCGCTGTGCTTGGCAGCATAGTAAATCTTTAAGAACTAGGATTCACTGTGTTTTTTGGAGTAGTTCTTTTCACCATTATGTGTGATTGATAACTCGCAGTGGGATTTAAACACAAATACCGTGTTATTGAGAGACAACGCTGTGTAATTGTTGCCGAGATAATAGATGAAATAGCTCACCTTCTGTTGGAAAAGTTTCAAAGGTTGAAAAGTTTCAGACAGGCATTTTTTGTGCAGATGTAATGAAAGGATCAGCATGTATTTCCCCCATAGGCTTTCATTTTTCATTTTCATCCTTAAGAGAAGCCAGTGGCACTTCCTGGGTATTGTCACTGGCTGAGGCACAAAAGAAGGAGAAAAAAGAAACAATTGATAGGGAAAAAAAAAAGAAAGAAAAAGTGAATCAAAACATGACTTCTTGTTTTCAAGAAGAAGGGCCAACTTTTACTTTATAGTAACAGCTTTGAGATCAGCAGCTGTGGGATTACATGGCAGAGGTTTGTAAAAAAAATCAATAACTGCTGCTGTTTGGAGAGAGAGAAAGAAAGGACAGCTAACTAGACCAGATTGTAACAGTTCTGCAAGCAGTCACAATGCTCACCTTACAACAGCGCAGCCCTGCAAATTATTAAATAATAAATCACAAAGTCGAACAGTCTTGGGTGGACAGAATGCGTTTGACTGTAAAGCAGACAGAGGCCTATGAATTATTCACGTCTCAAGCAAAGATAAAACAAGCAGAGAAGAAATGAGAAGAATTCTTCCAAACAGGTTCTCCTGTACTGAAATATACCTTTTGATTACTGATACATATATGGGGATTCAACCGGTCAAAGTCATGCCAGAACTAAGAAGAAGAAGACAACTGCAGCCTGGGTTTAGTGCTGAGGGAAAATCCAGGCATTAATAAGTAACTTCAGAAGTAATGTGCCTGTGAAATATGATTTTCCAACATTAGTGCATTGGCAATTAAGGAGAAAAAAATGGATCTCAGAGAGTAATTGTCACAGAAGTGTCAGGTTCTCAAGTATTTATCTTTAGTGAGTTAAAACTTTGTAAGAGCTTATTTCAATCAGAACGGCAAGCTGAAAGCTGAAAATGTGCTTATGGAAATGGTGGGAATCCTACATGTTGATGATTTGAAGTTAATAATTTTAAGTTAATAAATAATTATCTAGTTAATCATTTTAAGTTGATCATTGTAAGACTTAGCTGGAATGGGAGGAAAAGAATTAAAGCTGTTCTTCAATATAAGGACAAGAAAACAAGACTTCTCCATTTTGGACTGTGGGGATTTATTACTGGTTTATAACATTTAGGTTATTTGAAAATAGCTAAAGCCTATGACTTGCAGAGGACACAATATCAATCAAAACACTCAGATTCCTTTGAAGTTGGGTAGTCGCTTTTTTCCATAGCAGAATTTCAGGTTTACTGCACTGATGCACAGATATGGTGGGAGAAGTTATGTATAGCTAAAACCCCTCCAACACCTACCAACGTCTGTGTGTCATGTTCATGGGGTGATATTCATGTGTGACTCCAGAACTGAATCTGTTCCATACTCCCAAAGAGATAAATGATTGTAGAAAAGGTCTTTTCCACTAGATTTACCTGAAACTACATTTAAAACTAGATTTGAAACAAGATTTGTTTAAAACTCTTTCTCTTAAAATTACTCTTGTATTTATAGACAGTGGTGATGTGGTTTATGATGAGGGATGCAATGTTATGAAGGATGGAATATTCAGCGTAATGCTGTCTGAATAATTCAGCATAATGCTGTCTGAAGCCATAGAAAATCACATCTCCTTCATTCTTCACTTCTTGAAGATCAAAACCATGAACAAACCTACTTGTGGGAACCTTTCCATTGACTGTCTCTGTGTGCTACCACATTTGGGGGAAGGATGGAGTTGGTGTGCCTCATCTTTCTCTTTGCATGTTACTAAAAGCTTTATTGTTGTAATGAAAGAGTGCAATGAAGAGAAAAGTGGAGGAGGACCTAATTTGAGGGATAAGACACAATCTTGCTGAAGGCTTCTGTATGTGTGCACTGGAGTCCCACCGACTGGTTGAAAATGCCTTTTTCAGTAACTGGAGGAAAATATTCTGTTTTCTAAGCACCAGTTCTTCCAGTGTCAGTATCTGTCAGAGTTTCTCAGGAATGTGTGACCTGATAAAGAACAGAGTTGCTTTACTTCTCCACGAAGAGCAGATGAAGGAACTGGGGTCATTTAGTCTAGAGAAGAGGAGGCTGAGAGGAGACGTTATTGCTCTCTACAGCTACCTAAAAGGAGGTTTTAATGAGGCTGATGCTGGTATCTTCTCCCAAATTACTAATGGTAGCATGAGAGGAAAAGGCCTCAAGTTGCATCAGAGGAGGTTCAGGTTGGATCTTAGGAGAAACTCTTCATTGAGAGAGCGGTTGGGCACTGGAACAGGCTGCCCAGGGAGGTGGTGTTAAACACCCCTGAGGTGTTTAAAATATGACTAGATGGAGCACTTGAGGCCATGGTTGAGGGCTTAGGTAGATGTTGGGATGAAGGATGGGCTTGAATCTGGAGGTGCTTCTATGATTCTGTGATTCTCCCACTCCACTTGGGACCTCCTACCCCACACCTCTTCCACAGTCTATCACCTCATACCTCTTTATTACCAGAGTCCTTTTATCTGAAATACACAGAATTGTTCAGGTTTCTCTTCCAAGTCTCCTGATTTTGTGCACTCGGGGCAAATCCATATGGACCTCCCATGCCCTGGCAGAGATGTATCCAGGCTTTGCTCCTTGCCTTCCAGACTCGTAAGTCCTCCAGCTTTTCTCTGCAGTCCGATCTGAGCCTTGTCTTGCTTTCAGCTGCCTTTACTTATGAACTAAGTGTCCTCATGTACCAATGTATGGTTTTCCCTGAGCTAGAGGGTTACCAAGCCAGCCACAAGCTGACTTTCGTAGAGGCAAGCATCAAGGAGGGTACAAGGAGACGAGGGAACAAGCTATGAAATGTAACTCAGAGTTTTGCAGCGAGTGCTAGAGTTCAGCAATAACCCAGGGTAAAAATGATACAGCAGAGCTGGTAAGCAGTGGGTCAGAGACTGGATCATCAAGTCTAGCCCTCATCCCAACATCTTCCTAAACCCTTGACCATGGCTTCAAGTGCTCTATCTACCCTATACTTTTAATCAGGGTTTTTTTTAAGAAATTAATAATGAATTAATTTCTATTTATACTCTGTTTTTTTAAACACTTCCAGGGATGGTGACTCCACCACCTCCCTGGGCAGCCTGTGCCAGTGCCCAAGCAGAGGACATACTGAATTGATGGTGTCTAAATATTTCAGGTGGACAGCAACTGAAGTTTCTGCAGCAGAAATGCAGTTTACACTTACCAGCTTATTATTCACAGATTGCCATGGCAGAAGAAAGTTTCGGCCTTGCTTTAAATTACCCAATTATGTTTGCCAAGAGGCAGAATCCACACTTGGAAAATTTACATAGAAATTGGTCGTAGCAGTGGGGCTTTTGCTCCTACAGTAGTTAGAAGAGAAAGATGCTCCTTTTCTTTTGCAGAACTCAAAAAATTATTCTCTAATAGGGCCTTCCATTCAGATGTGCCAGTGATATTGAAGTCAGGCTCACACCAGGAATTTAGGTGCTTGTTTTGCTGTATATAGTCAGTCCTCTAGAATATACTATATGTAGCAGTAAGATTTGGCAGCAGAATGTTGTTTTGACTCCTTCATTTTGTTTTTCATTAAACAGTAAGCCAAAAGACCTGACCAAAAATACTGCATGTTTAAAATGTTCCGGTTTTGTTGTTATAGCATCAGGTCTCTGCTACTCAGACACCCTTTGGTTTGTGAGTATTCACTGCTGTTGTTTCCTTTGTCTCCTGGCTCAATTGAATGCTGTTAGGAGGTATTTTCTGGGTTTGGGGCATTATGCAGAGAACGTACATGACTGTAAGTGTAGTTGTGCTGAAATAGGAACTTTTTGATAAAAGAAAGATGAAACTTGTTTTAATACATTTCATTTAATCTTCAAAGAACAAGAAGTCGAGCACCTGCATAATATGCTCTGGTGAGTGCTATCAATTAAAGACTTGAAAAGTGGATATTAGAAGATTATTTATAATACTGTTATATAATGGCTTCTATGGACTGCACTGGAGAAATTAACATGACACTGGAATGGAAATCATGTTAGAATTTGGACTTACTTGAAAGTTGATGAAATCACACTAAAAAGAGTACCATTCAGAATAAACATGAATGACATGGCTTTTTATTGATGTTTAATTCAGAAAAAGAGCTACTGTGTGCCCTGAAAAGCAAAGGAAAAGGCCTGAATTACGCTGAATAATTTGCTTAAACTGAATTTTATACAGAAATTGAATTTGGTCATAGCAACTAGATGACTTTCTAGAAGGGGAACAAAGTTCAAGTATTAGCTTCTTTTTTTTTTCTGAACAGCATTGCTTGTCAGTGGATTTGAAATACCAGGAACTGACTGGATGAATACAGTTAGAAACTTTTGGAGGGAACACCGTGTTTATCCCCCTTGGATCTTGCAAATGTGATTTGCTTCTGACCATCTAAAAAGGTAAAGGCCTTTCAAGCTGTGTGTGGCCATGGTCCTGAAAGGGTTGTCAGAGGTTACATCACTGTTTAGGTTGGAAAAGTCCTTCAAGATCATCAAGTCCAACCACTCACCTAAGTGTATCAAGTCCACTACTACACCTCTATATTGTGTCCTTAAGATCCATATCAACACAACTGTTAAACACATCTAGTGATAGCAATTCAACCACCCCACTGGGCAGCTTGTTCTACTGATTGAAAACCCTTTCAGTAAAGAAGTTTTTCCTAATGTCTCCCATAACCCTCCTAACACACAAAGCACAGGATCTTTTGTAGTCCACATGTCTCCAAATCTTAGAGCTTAATAAATGAAAGACTTTTGAAATGCTAACTTTGCCAAAATCTGTTATTAGACTATGCTGCTAAATCAATTCAAGTGTTCTTTGATGGTTTTATGCCCACACATCCATGTGAAACTCCCATGTAACCTGTCTGATCAGACACGGAAATGGACTGTCTGGAGTAGTGGCAGAGTCCCCATCCCTGGAGGTGTCTAAGGACAGTGCCCTGGTCTGGCCGATGTGGTGATGCTGGGTCATAGGCTGGACCTGACGATCTTAGAGGTCTTTCACAGAATTGTAGAATTATTGAAGCTGGAATTCTATGGCTTTCTGTTTCACTGTGAAGAGCAGGGAATGGGAGACTTACGATAAATTCTCCAGCTTAATCTAGTAACTGTTAAATTCAAGGACCTGAAGATACAGAAGGAGTGAAGACTGTGTAAAATAATACTCTACCAGCTAAGGCTGTCCAGGCTTCTACTACCATAGAGATGATGTTATTTTATTCTGGCACATTAAAGGTATCTGTGTTCTTCCTGGGAGCACTGGTGCTTTGCTTTGCGGACACCTTTAACACAGCTTTCTTCAAAGCAAAGACCCTCTTGCCTCTGGAGTGAGCAGGCTGTATCCTCAGCTGCCTGAGCCCCCACATAAGCTCTCTTGCTCCCGTGATAGTCATGAAGGGATTCTTTTTAAAATGAAAAATATTGTTTAACCTCAAACCAAGTCTTTTGTATTTGAAACAAAGCATTTTATTTCTTTTGGGGAGTTACGCAGCTCTTGATTAATCTTTCCTTTTAATTTAAAGATGTGCTTAAATGAGAACAATTTACCTTGGAACTGTCAAACCATTATTGCAGCATCAGCTATGTTAACATTCGTTTGCTATGCTTTCTTCCCTGTCTACTAGTCAGTCACTGTGTTTTGAGGCACTGGAACAGGTACTGTATTGGAACAGGAACTTGTGAATGCTTCATCCCTAGAAGTGTTCAGTGACAGATTTGATGGGATTCTGAGCAGCCTGGTCTAGTTGAAGGTGTCCCTGTTCATGGCAGGAGTTTGGAAGTAGATTATCTTTAAGTCCCTTTCAACCTAAACCATTCTGTGACTCTAGGACAATTTTACTCAACTTTATTAATAATTTTGATTTCTCCAGAACTTAATTAGTTGTTGGGAGGTGGGGCATTTATTAATATTTAAAGCTGCTGAATTTTATATGTAATCTGTTCAAACCTAATTTGTGATAGGAAAGGGTCCCTCAACACCAAAAAAATGCATAATATTGAGCTTTTGTAAAATAGGAAATATTTTATACTGAAGAATCTGAAAGAATCCTGTCAGCAGGGAGGTTGCCAGTTGAGTCTAGTGAAACATTTATCTTGTGGTCTATAGCTAACAAACGTGGCAGGTTTTTTGTGCACTAAATCATTCTAGGGATGTAAATAATTTTCAGTTCAAATCACTACATTACATCGCTTTATCCACAATACTGGTTTGTTGAAAGACTCTTCCCTTCACTTCAGTGCCTTGGACTAGATGTATAACGTCATGCTAAGTGCCAGTTTCAAACAGTATGTGGAGGGATAGTTTAGAATTGAATTTTTACTTTAATTCTTAATTTGTCTTTAATTAGCAAAATGAACCAAAGTATAGATGCTTTCCATCCGTGACTCTTATTTGAGAGAACCACAAAGTAATTTGACATGAAAGTGGTTCCAGAAACTGGCTTGCATATTTATGTGAATCATCTGCCTTCAAGGAGCTATCAAACAAGTTTGTAGCTGTGTTACAGTGAGCCCCAAGTTCTAATTAGCGAAACAAACCTGACACAAATTTCTTCTTACTGGCTTTTAAGCCATTTTGTTTTGAATCTTTCGGAAGCACTGAAAAGCAGGCCTGCAAGAATTAATAGTGTTATTGTAGCATGTTGTTCTGGCATCCTTTAAATGATGCCTCTGTCCCAGCACTAACCTTTGAGGTTATTATTAAGTCCTGCCACAGCAGAGGCAAAAATGAAGAAGCAATTATTTGCAAGATTAGTTTGTCAGTTTTCCAGAAGTTCTTTGGGACAATATTCATCCTGCTTTACTGCTTGTGATGAAGATTTAACACCAAGTTTTGGGCTGATGGTGCACACTACTGTTGAGCTGTGTCTTCCCCCCGTTGTCAGTGCTAGGAGAAAAAAACCATAACAGTGATGGAAAACAAAATGTGCTCAAAGCCTCCCTTGGCAAATGTGAAAGGAGGTAAAAGCATTATGGCAGGGAAGGTTAAATTGGGCCCATGTCAATTCTTGTTCAGAAGAAGAAGGACTCAAAACACAAGTGTTGATAAATAGCTTCTCTCTAGTCTAGTGCAGGCACTAGACAAAGCTTTAAGCAGATTTACCTGAACTACACTAACCTGAGTCCTCCTGGCTTTTTACTTTGCATGTTCTCTGCTTTGTGTGGTTCCAGAAATACAAACGAGGTCATAGTGATCTTGATAAAAATGTTAAGTGAGGCCATCCCGTCTCCTGTGTTACGTGGTGTTTGCCTAGCACACAAAAAGGGAAATCAATTAAACTTAAAGCAGAGTAATGCTGACTCTTCCTTGCCCCTGCACACACAGAATATCAAGACTATATGAAAGAAGTGCAGAGCTTTCCTTTATGGCACTGTCAGTTTTCTGCACGCATGTTCTTTTGCCATTTCATTAATTTCTTTTCTGTTGTTGGTAGAAGGCCCCATTAAAACCCATGAGAAGAAATCAGATTTCTCCAGCCTCTCCCAGTCTGCACAGTACTGCAGAGGTGACAATGAAATGAATTCTCTGCTTGGCTCAGAAACAAGCTTCTCACTCTCCTGTCTGGAAGCAAGGCAAGCCAAGCTCATAAACAGTCCTCCTGAAACTTTGATTTTTCCAATAAACGTAGGCATACTAGATCTTCCAACTTCTAAAGAGATAAAGCATCCTGTTTCAACACTGAAATCCAAACCCTGTCTGTAGACATCATTGTCCATAACATAGAATTAGAATATTTGAATGCAAACAAACCACTCAGCAGCCACGTGTGTCTTTGTAGAGCCCAGGGTAAACAGGCCAAGAAGGCTGTCAGGGTGTTTGATAAAGTGTGGGAAGCATGGGACGGTGTAAGCTGTCTCATGGGTTTCTGTGAATTTACAAGGTTTATTAATAATATTTATGGAACCAGAACTGTTCCCTGCTGGAAAGGAGAAGGTAGGTTAACAATGTGCAAGTAGATGCATCGTGGTGATGATGATGATAAATTACTGCTTGTAGGTCTCAATGAAGATGTGGTAATGTCCATCCTTATGGGTAGTGTAATGTTACTTCTAAAGAAAATCAATAGATGTGTTTTTAAAAAATCAAGACATGATTTTAAAGAACTTTTTGTAAGCCACTAAAAGTGTCTGTGCTGGCTGAGTTGAAACATATATCAACAAACAAACACTCCTGATTCCAACTCTTGTTTTTATTCTTTGAAAAGCTGCTAGTTTCATTACAGAATTTGTTGGGTCACCTGAAAACAAAAATCCCAGTTGATCCATAACGCTGCAACTGATGGATTTACAACAAAATCCATATCCGTTATTTTATGTACATTTTGTTGCTTAAAAAGAATATCTTAATATAACAGCTGATACTTTTTAAATCCACATTGAAACAACTGTTGGATTTTTATACTGTTGTAAAACTCTTTGTAGGGTATTCATAGAAAATGTTTTATTAATTGCCATATGTTTATTGATTTCTCTTTCATGTTGGTTCTTTTGTTCTTTCTTTGTAGTGGCAAAAGATCTTTCTGCATCATCATTTGCAAGTTATCTAAAATGTCAAAGGTGTTCTTTTGAAGTTTATTATAGATCACATGCTGTACAGGCCTTGACTTTGGCATATTTACAAAGAAAGTACATACTTTGCAAGCTCAGAAAGCAATTGGGGCTGCATTAGTTAAAACAGGCAGAATATTTTCTTACTTTTTGCCCCTTTTTCTTTCATTTAAGAGGAATGTAAACAATCCTCTGTGTTAGAAAAACTGATGTGTCAGGTAATTGTTGTTTTCTTCTGCCCATCTTACCATGTCTCATGTTAGCATCGTAAAACAGATTGTATGCAATCTAGGCTTAATCCTCCTGGCAGGCATCTTACATTAACACTCCATCAATAGACCTGGGGAACTAGGAGGGGAGAGGTGGGCAACATTTACTGTGCTGAGATCATTCCTTTTTCCAGTTCAGAATCTAAAACATTTGGCACTGCGATACTAACTGAAGCAACAAGGGCCTGTAAAATCTGTTTGTACCACAGCTACATCTCTTTAGATGGCAATTCTGACTGTGCCAGGCTTTGCCATATTTCCTCTCCTCTGGCTGCTTGTAAAGAGCTCCAAGCATTTGGATGTGGGAGGAGAACAAGTGGCCCAATAAAAAATAAAAGAGTTAATAGTGCTATTCCTTGAGTTTTAAGCTAGCTATTGATGTCTAAGTCAGCAGATCTTTTCCTTTTGAAACCAAAAAGTAAGTGGTTGGGGTTTTTTTTAAACATAACCAGGAAAAACCGGTGCTTTGATCTAAAGGTGGTTCAAATGAGATCCACACAGAGTTAATGCCCAAGCATGTCAAACTTCTTTTTCTCCTTAGCAGAGAACTAAGCTCTGCTACCTCAGTTGTCTGAAAAATCTCACTATGAAAGGCTTCCTCAGCAAACGGGCCGTGTTAAAACACGTGTGGGTGCTGTCTGCTAACCCTAGTGTGTGTAAGGGACAAGATCTCAGAGTAAAGTCTGTGATTTTTGCTTTTTAACTTTTTTATTTTCTGATAATTAATACTTAGAAACCAAATAAACTTCCAGTGAGTCACACGCAGTGTGAAGTATATGCAGAGCTGTCAAAGCAGGGGCCCGAGGAGAAGGCTAGCTAATAGGGAATGCTGATGTACAGGAACATGGGTACAGCAGCACCAGGATTCCCCCATCATTTACATTAATTGAGATCAAAGGAGCTATTCCCAATTTGCACTAACCTGAGATCACTTAATCCATGCATGTGTAAAAAGAGAGAGATTTTATAGGGTAAAGGAAGAAGAAATGATACCGTGAGCACTTTGCTGGCTTGTCTTAAACCACTTCTTTTTGCTCTGTAGCTTACCCTGTAGAAAAGGTCTGTTGAGACACTTCCCTAGGTTTCAGCAGCAGGGAATGCTGTTTGTTGAGTTACTGTCTTCTCAGGTGAGGGAATTACTAAAGAGAAGGAAAGTCCAGAATCCTTCTTGATGGATTCCAATCATTAACCCCCACCTAGTGTTTTAAAAGCATGCAGGATCTTTCTGTGGAAAAAACTCTATGGCTTTGTATCAGTTAAGGCTTTAACTCTGTCTTTCATTTGGGTTTTCTTGTCTTTCTGGAAATGTTGATAAATGTCACGTTAACTTCTGAGGTTCCTGAGTGAAAGTATTTCAATGATGGGCCATATTTCTCTAAATAGTACCTGGGCAATGACGGCACTGAAAGACCCGCGGTATACTCTTGAGAAGAAATCAGCGTTAAAAATGAAAAGCAATTAATAGGATCATTACAACTGGTAGATTTTATGGCTGCCTATAAAGATGAAATATAAAAACAAATTAGTAGCCTTTTGAATTTAAAAAGAGCTCTAGTAGCTGAAGAAGACACAAAATGGAAACATCTGCTGCTGGCAGGCAAGGTTAGAATCAGCATTTCACCCTCCCACCAAAAGAAAAAAGTACCTTTGCCAGTTGTCATTCTGGGCCTCCAGATCTGCCTCTAAATTGTTTTCTTCCCTTGTCCTTGGAGGGTGGAAATGACTGAAGAAAAAATAAAAAAGAAACAGATGATACAACTGCTTTTTTGAGGGAATAGATGTTCTTCTGCATTGAGGCACTGGCTGGAGGCTTAAGAGACTGAATTTTCTCTTGAAATAGGAAAACCTATTTCTGAGACCTTGGTGGTAAAATTCCCCTTCCCTGAGGCAAGAGAAGGTCCACACGTGCCATCCATCACCTCATTCCCTATCTGGGAATGCTTGGATTCAAGGTTTTCTGTTTGCATCTCAAGGAGAGTTTGAATATTACCCTTACCAAATAAAATGCAGCTCAGGTCTCTCTGTATCTCTGCATCAAGTACCTGAATCTCAGAGGAAGCAAACTAAATTCTAGCTTTTTAAAACAGAAGTGGAATAAAAGTTTGACCTATTTTAAAAGGACTTGATGAAAATAAAAGCATTTGTCATAGAATAGTAGAATAGAGTTACAGGATAGAGTAATAAAATCATGGCATGGTAGGGGTTGGAAGGGACTTCTGGAGATCATGTTGTATTAAGTACCAGTAGAGCATGGAATGAAAGCATTAAGGGGTTGAGGAGTTCTGCTTCTTCCCAACACTGATATTTCCAGTCATTTCATTAGGGCTTCAGGAGGAAATGTGAGGGTCAAGGGAGATTGAAGGGGAGAGCGACTGGGGGGAGCAATGTTTCTGCTTTCTACAGAAGTGAGTCGTACACAGAGAGGACAACAATAGCAAAGGGTCCTGTGCTGTCCATCTTCAGCAGGGCTGTCGTTTTGATCTGCCCCTCTGCCTTTTGTAGTGCTCATCATCTCCAGGCACTTTGTGCCTCAGTCACACAGCAAACCCCATCTGCTCCATTTAATGATTTCTGTTTGATGAATTTTTCTGTATTCATAAAGGGAGATGCTGTCACAGGGGACAGCCTCAAGCACACCCACCCCTACAATCTTTATCAAGCTCCCAGCCATAATCATTCAGACTCTGCTCCTAATATAGCAGAAGCCCTGCAGAACTGGGGTTCACTGGCAGCAGACTTCTGATTCCTTCATAAACTGTAATTCTGGTGCTGCAGGTTTAATTAAGTACGTGTCAGTTAATCAGCCACTGAAAACATGGGCCTCCATTGGGGAATTACCTGAGTGAAAACAGACCAAACATGAAGAGGATCCCTTGAAACTCCCCTTGAAATGCCAAAATGGAAAGAAAGTTATCAAATAAAATCTGTTTGCTTGTGGCTGTACTGTGACAGCTTTGTTAGTCCTAACAGATGACAAGGATTATTCAGTCAATATAGATTTACCCTGAGAGTTTTGCTGTTTTCAGGCACCTCCAGGAAAATGACAGCCATTAAATATGTACAAAGGCCAGACCAGGACCCGTGGCCTCTAGCTTTAAGCTGCTGCCTTTTCTGAGTTATGTCAGGATCAATTTTTTCTAATAGATATCACTTATCCTACACGATAATCAGACTATCATAGCCCATTGATTACATGACAGCCTGATTTAGGTCTGGTCTAGAAGATAAGAAACACAGCGAAATCTTGCCTGGTTCATCAAGGAATTAAAATCCTGGTTTGGGACTTTTCCTGGAAGTTACTTTATACGCAGGAAAGACAAGGGAGGTGTTTTTCCCAGTTCCTCTCCCTCATAAATCACCTTCACTTCATCACAGGGAGCCGCAGCCCAGGGCTTGGGTTCATCACCAATGTCAAACCTTCTAAAGCTAGTCCTGTTAATTACCACTGATTGGCACTCAGCAAAAGCTGTAATTTCATTTTGAAGGCTCCACTGGTGTTGACTGCACCGTATTTATGAAGATCCACAGTTTGGGATCCAAGACAGGTGAGCGTTAGACGTGATCAAACAGAAACCTGCAGAACTACAAAGACAAGCGCTGTTACAAGCTAAGTGAGAGATGACATTTTTATATTACTGCAGATAATATTTTTATTTACATTAACAATCATTTCTTGAACTATCTAGCTGCAAGCAATACTATACTTGTTGTGGTTCAGGGGTTGAGATTCCAGTTTTTTGTGATGGCATTCAAGAAAGGTTAAGGCGTTTATGTCCAAAACAGAGAATCATAGAATCACTGAGGTTGGGAAAGCCCTCTGAGCTCATCCAACCCAGCTCATGACCTGACACCACCGCATCAGTCAGAGCAGGGCACTAAGGATCACAGCCAGTCTGTCCTTAAACACCTCTAGGGATGGGGACTCCACCGCTGCCCTGGGCAGTCCATTCCAGGGTCTAATCACACTTTCTCTGAGGAAGGGTTTCCTAACATCCAACCTAACCCTCCCCTGGAAGCTTCAGGTCCTGCCCTCTTGTTCTGACACTGGTGTCCTGGGAGAAGAGTCAGACCCCAGCCTGACTTCAACCTCCCTTCAGGATGTTGGACAGAAGTCTCCCCCACCCCCTCCCCGCGACTCTTCTCTTCTCCAGGCTAAACAACCCCAGCTCCCTCAGCCTCTCCTCATCAGACTTTCCCTCCAGTCCCTTCCACAGTCCCTTTGCTTCTCTGGACCCACTCCAACCCCTCAATCTCTTTCTTGAAGTGAGGGGCCCAGAACTGCCCCCAGCACTTGAGGGAGGCCTCACCAGTGCCCAGTACAAGGGGATAAGTATGTCCCTAGTCCTGCTGGCCACACTATTCCTGTTACAAGCTGGGAGGCTACTTGCCTTCCGGGCCACCTGGGCACACTTCTGGCTCAGATTCAGCCAGCTGTCAACAAGCACTGCCATGTCCCTCTCTGCCAGGCCGCTCTCCAGCCACTCATCCCCCAGCCTGTAGCTTTGCTGAGGGTTATTGTGGCCAAATATATGACCCTGCCCTTCTCCCTGTTAAACTTCATCCTGTTGGCCTCTGCCCATTGACTCAACCTGAAAACTGTGCTGAATGAGATCAAGATTGCTGGGGTTCTACTGGTGAAAGCTAAGCAAATGACCTCTATCTTGTATGACAGTCTTCTGTGAGGGCTCCTTTAACCTGTCATGTAGGTATTTAAAAACAAGCTTCTACTTCCCATCAGGATTGGAATGAATCTTGTACATGTTCTTCTACAGAACAGTCTTTTCTCCTTAGGTCTGTGGGTCCTACTGGAAATCTTACAAAGGCTTGTCACAATTGTTCGTATAGATAGGTCACAGATCTGACTAAACATAGGATAGTATATTTCCTCGCTTTGTTCTACAAAGTGCAGACAGACATCTGAAACTACTCCAGTGGTGCATTGCTTTTTAAAAGAGGCTATTGCTGTGGTTGCCCCATAGCAGGGGTACAAGTTTAGATGAAAGATAAAGGGTCTGTGCGTCCCGTCTTTAAAAACGTGGTTTGCTCTGTGAAATGTACTGCCAAAGATGTATGATAAAAGTTTCACCTCACGAATAAGTGGATTTGGGGGGTTTTGTATGGTTCCATCACCTAGTAATATTTTGTTTGTAACTTGCATCGAAAGGAATATTTAGAAGTGCGCTTATTACAAAAAGTAGTAGACACAAACTACAAATTCAGTGGTTTACATCCTGCTGTTCCCTTTTCACTTAGAATCATAGACTCATAGAATGTCCTGGGTTGGAAGGGACCTCCAAAGGGCATCTGGTCCAACCCCCCTGCTGTGAGCAGGGACAGCCTCAACTAGATCAGGTTGCCCAGAGCCTTGTCCAGCCTCACCTTGAGTGTTTCCAGGGATGAGGCCTCAACTCCCTTCCTGGGCAGCCTGTTCCAGTGTTCATCCAGCCTTGTGCTAAAGAACTTCTTCCTAACAGCCCATTTCAATCTGCCCTTCTCTAATGTGAAACCATTGTCCCTCGTTCTATCACTCCAGAGCTTCATAAACAGTCCCTCTGCAGCCTTCTTGTAGCCCCCTTCAGATCCTGGAATGTTGCTGTCAGGTCGCCCCTGGACGGAGCCTTCTCTTCTCCAGCTCCCTCAGACTCATAGCAGAGGGGCTTCTGTTGTCCTTCAGGGTATTGCAAAATCTGAATTTTCCTGTGTAGGGTTTTGTATTCTTGAATTTTCAAAGGCAACTAGAAAAGCAGTACTATGTATATTTCAGATATTTCTGGCTACCAAATCCTAAGACACAGCGAGGTAGCACAACAATCTTCTGCTTCCTGACCACATCACAAAGAAAACAAAAGAGAAATAAAAAGATAACAGATCTGCCTACTTTGCTTAGATTTCAGCATTTTAACCCATCCAGGATTTTAACTCATTGCTCATGCAGGTTCCTAACTGACAGTATGGTAGTTTCCAGAGCAAAATAAAAATGTTTATATCCAGATGTGCAGCAGGAACAGCTACCAGATCCTTTTGTGATTATTACTTTTTGCAATGGTTCCTTCATCTTTCAATCTGTACCTCTAACCCAGAGTGCAATAATTCTCAGCCTCACTGACAATATTATTATGACTGTAGATAAAGTATCCATGGGAGATTTGCGGGGGGTTAAGTAGTTTATTTTTACCACAAAGCAATTTGTAAACATAGCAGAGGTCTGATTTCAGAAAGGAAGGTGGTGATAAATTGATTTTATTATGTTAAAGAGCTTACTGGTGTTCAGCAGGGAATCTCTGGTTTCACTTTTCAGGCCCAGTTAACTCTATTTTCTGTAGCTTTTCCCCCCTTTTGTTAGTTAAAAAAAAAGATCAAGAGTTATAGATCACACCAGTGTATGAAAGCAGATAAAACTGTACTACAGTAAACTCCATTAATATATAAATAGAAACACTAATGAAAATTTCACTACTATCAAACAAATCAGATCTATGTTTCATGCGAGAAAATACAATGAAGTCCAAATATTATGGGGGAAAAAAGGCATTTTTGTTTCACTAAGGTGTACATGTTAAATAATCAAAGGATTTAACATGACAATATGGTTATAGATAGTTATCTTAAGTGCCTTCTGTGGTGAGGAACTGAAATTAAGAACTTGAACAAAACATGATACATGAAAGTGCAGGTTCTACAAACACTGGGTTGCTTATTAAAACTACTTTGATCCCTCGTTTCTTTGATATCCTAGGTCTTATAAAGAATTCACTTTCAGGGGTAAATATAGGTAGTTCAGAGAGACTTTATGACATACTGTACATACTGCTTTTCCAGAGACACTTTTTAATTACTTAAGGAAGAAAAAAAAGAATCAGCTAGAGAAAAATGCTGATCGAGTCACTATCAAGTGATGTTCATTTCTAACTGCTGATTATTTTGGTGTAACCTATTTGAATAATGTTCTTCTTAGAAGCAGGTCAGGCTTGGGGATCTGAACAGAGCTGCTAACACTCCAGATTAACAGGATGAGGCATGAGTTCATGCAGCAGATTGGGTATCTGCTTGTCCCTAAAGGGATCACATATCTGCCCGCTTCTCTCAATGTTGCCCCGGACCTGCTGGAAAAGCTGGATTTTTGCTGCTGCACACTACCTTGGTTCCCTGAGCAGGACTGCAGGGAATTCTCAGAGAAGAGAAGAATCAATATTAATAATGTTTATTTTCTTTTTCAAATCACTTTGAGACCCTGTTTCTAAGTCACTGAGGCTTGCACGAGACTGCAAGTAGTTCCGCTGAAAATATCTATCGCTATTTGCAAATACGCTGCTCCAGTTTTTACCATTACTCTTTAAATCTACTGTCGGCAAATCCAGGACAACCTTACACACCCTGCCCAAATTCTTGTGTTTCAAATCACACATTTTCTGTGGAGGATTTTCTGCATAACCTGCGTAACCTGTGGTATGCTGTGAGGCTGAGCGGTGGGAAAGATCAAGTTCAGGGAGTAGACTGTGATTTCTTTGTAATAGGCCAGACCTTCATTTTATAAACGTCAGTGGTATCACCTTCTAGCAGCCCAAAAGGTGTTCAGTGAGTATTGTCAGACCCAGGAACGTGAAATTTTGCATCTAATAAACCTCTTCTCCCCACTTTTGGAATGTCATGTGGACGAACAGCTATGGCTTCTGTTTTGAGGATCTAGAGTTTATCGGGTAACAGAGAATTCTGATTTGGAATTACTCAATGAACTACTGCATTGAAGTTTCAGGGGAAAGAATTCTTATGCTGTTTTGGTCAGAAGTGCTCAAAGCACAAATAAAATGCACGGGACATGATTCTGATGCTCAGAGTACCATGCTGTCAGGGCCAGGCTCAGATGCCAAGTGCACTCATATATTGACTTTGAAATATGGCTGGGACACTTACTGTTTGCTTGTGTTGTCTAACAGTGCCAAACAAATGAAAATCAGGAATCTCTAGAATGTGTGCAAGGAAGGGAAACTGCCTGCGCTGTTTTTTTAGATGAAGTCTGTTCCTTTCTACTTCTGTGTTGTTTTAAAAAGTGACTTCAGACTAAACACTTAAAGCACCCTCCAATTCCAGTCATAATACGTTTTTAATGATAAAACTGAACGCTTGCTGTCAGAAAACTGCTGCTTTACCAGAGCTGGCCCAGTCACAAAATGTGGCTGTTTCAGTCCTCCAAGGTTTTTCCTCCTCTCCATATAGGGACCGCATTTGATTGGTCTTTTTGTACCATCATTTACAGCTACGAGAAATTAATACTTTTTAATTAAAGAAGTTTAACAAACAGATATTGGACACCATCTGGATGCATTTTCATGTTTCCAAAGCCCAAACAGATCCCTTAGTCCAGCTTCACTTGTGAATTCTTTACGAGTCCTTGCTCCAGTTCCTTAGCTGTAAATGCTATTTTATATCTTTGAGCTGAGACAAAAGCTCTGGCAGCAGCAGAACACCTATGGCACCCAATTAAGCAGCTCTAATTCAATGCATCCATGTGCACCAATTACACACAGAGGCATATGGTGAGAGTGTAAATCTCCACACAAAAGCTTGGCAAGCCATGTGTCTGTATATCAAGTGTCAGCTCCAGCAGACTGCAGCATCCTTGTGATATTCCCACACATGCCAGTGTCTCTCCATAAAGGACAAGGCTATACTTTGCCTACATCTTGAAAAATAATGTTGAAATCTCATGTCTTTCCTGGGTCTTCTCATGTTTCTTAGATCATGCTGCCTTTCATTAATCAGTTACTCGTCCAATGGATGTAATGGATCTATTAATCTAAAAGGCAACTATGACTCAGCTTAGTCATATGTTGAAATCTGTGGGAAGATGTTTGCTAAAGCTTTATGAATCTGCAAATCACTCCTGTGATCTAATTCTATTAGAAGTCTTTTAAAGCTAGTTATTAAACTCCTTCTGGAAAGGATTGATAGATTTATATTTACATCTGTTTAATCTTTTGTTGCAGTTCTTAGAATAACTTGTTCAAACAGGTGTCTGCATTCCCTCCTTACATCCTGCAGTGTTTTGGTGGATAGCAGATAATGGACAGCTAGAAAAAGAGAGTTTTGAACCTGGAAAAAGATTATTATTTTTATAATTATGAAGTCTGCCTTCTATCTTCAAATACTGGTGATCAAGAATTCAAGATGTCCCTTTGAAAGACTTATAAACCCCTTCAGATATATCTAACCATCTCACCTGTAATAGAATCCCTTCTGACACAGAAAACACGGCAGTGCTGCAGTATTCCGTGAGTTGTTATCTCACTGTTTGAGTATGCAAACTCCACATTAATTAATACTTTAAAACACACATAATTTGCCATTTTCTGATAGAGGGGAACCAAAACAACCCTCCTGTAAATGCAGTCCTGCTAGGGGTAGATCTTTGGAGTGCACTTCACTCTTTTCCCCTCTGTTTTATTTAAGTGAATTAGATCAAACATTTGAGCACAGTCTGTAACTAATATTGTTTCCTGGCCTAAACAGATAATTGCCCTTCTGGATGTATAAAAGATGTCTCATGGAGCAAAGTGAAATATCATTAATAAAGGAGAATGATTTACTCATGAATTCTTCCAGAAGTAAGATTAATAAGCCATCCCCTGGTGTTAGATATAATCTTCAGATCTCTCTTCACCGCATGACTTATTTTTGCAACAACTGCACTATTCAATCATTAATTACTACACTCCGTGAGCAGTTTATCTGTGCTAACGTGCATGCGATACACAAACAACAACTCTTTTATGTGTGATGAAAGAGGAGGAGGACAAGGTAGGATCTACAGTGGGATGTGAATGAAACAAAATGAGGCTGCCATATGATACAGACGTTTTCATTCCAGATATAGCAACCTCAGTTAGAAGCCATCTCTTTCCTAATGAAAGCAAGATTGCATTTCAATTGTGGAATAATGGTTGTAAGGGAGAAAGCATGTGTGTGGGCCTTGAAAACACATCTGCTGTCTTACCTGTTCTTGTCAGAGTGGGGAAAAGGAGACACAGCTTTGACTCTTACCTGTAGTTTAGCTCTGCTAGTACAGGATTCTGTGTGAGCAAATGCATTTTGGATTTACAGCTATTTTTACATGGTGCAAGCCTGAGTGCAGACTACTGCAGAGATGAACGGGGAAGGGGATGAGAAAACTGCTTTGTTTAGCAACTGTTGGATGAGTCTGAAGCCTGCATGAACCATATGGATGTTGGCAATCTGAGTGAGTTGGGGTGCATCGCCCTTCCCCCTTTTGGTTTTATTGCTAAAAATGATACGGCAGTAAACCAAGCATTTTGCATACCACAGGGTTTTGTCATAAGTAATAGAGCTCAGCTCCATTAGCAGTGACAGAACAGCATGCACCACCCAGTCTCATTTGGAGTTTGTCTTCCAGCAAATTCCTCTCACTTTCACTTAATCTTTAAGAAACTGACTTGCCAGACAAGTATTGAACTAAAGTAGTAAAACTGTCATCAAAGAGGAGACTCATGAGTTCAGGATATAGTAGGTCTGAGAGACCTGGACCCATAATTCTAATAAAATAATAAAGATTATCAGCTTCACATAACCTGTCATGAATGTAAAATTCATCTCCTATCTTAAAATCCGGTTGGTTTTCCTATGCAGATAGTCACCACTACCCCTAGGGACACGAATCAGTGCTGTTTAATGTGTTGCTTCTAAGAACTCGCAACAAGAGATTTCTCGTATTTGAGTTTTTCTCTTACTGTGAGTAGTGAAAGCCATCCAATAATTCACTTAGAGCTGTGTGCTTGTGGACATTAATAAAGTGCTCATGATTAGGAGGTCATTGTCTATTCCCCCAGTGTTGCCTAACAGAAAAGCATCCGAGGGAGAATGGAGCAGGGAAACCCAAATCCAGTCTCTAGAGTAAATTGAATAGTCTGCAGATAATCCTGCATCTGCATGGAGTGGAGAGGAGTGTGAGATGAGTCCTGTGCAAAGGCCAACGGAGGAAAACAACAGTGGAGGGAATGTCAGGTTTTTTATAGGCTTTCTTTTGCCCCCCCCCCGCATAAACTTTTGGTGAGAGAAAGAGCTCAAGACTTCCATAATGGAGAAAGATGTCTGGTGCAGACCTTGAGAGAAGGAGGGAAAATGAAAGCATGTGGCTTTACATGATTGTTAGTGTTACAAAGAGATAGTATGAAACAGGGAGAGTGAAAATTAAACACTGGAAAGACTTGCTTTTCATGTTACAGGATTTTGAAGTCATTAAAAATTGTTTTCAAACCCATTTTTATTCAGGCCAATGTCTACATGTAGGGAATCTTTCTAATGATTGGATGTTGCTCAGTAACTGGAAGGATAATTGTGTAATAACAGTTGCCTTAAATGCCATGTTCACCTCTCATCCAGTTCTCCAAGTACTTTATAACAATGAATGTAGCAGTATAGTAGCATTCTCATTGTTCAGTTAAAGCAAGGCATGGTGTGTAAGCAAGCCTGCAGTGCCTCTGGGGCAAACCCTCTGCTACATGCTAAGGTCCCACAGATGAGGCATTTTAAGCTTTTGTATTTTTGTCTATTGGTGACAGCATGGCCAGTCCTCCCACAAATTTAAAGGGCTCTGCAAAATGGCTCTACCTCACCGGGCTCTTCTGGTCCTGGCTGTCATGAGAGGGACAAGCAGGAATCAAAGCTCTGACATCTAGTATGGCATGCCACAAGGCTGGGGGTTTGAGCTGGGTGATACATACCTACCTCAGCCATTTTCATATCCTCTGCTAATTAATTTAATGAGAGACCATCCTTCTTCTCTTTCTTTGATTTCTTAATTTGAGAGGATTCCTGAAGGTTTTCCTTACTGATTAACTACCTGAACAAATTTTAACTGAGCATGCTTAATTACTCTGAAAAGACCTGGCTCCTGCCTGGTGAGGTACCTGATCCCAGTGGCAAGGAAGTTAGCAAAATGAAAAATTTCTGTTTGCAGTAGGAGTCATAGTACTTGCTGCTTCTCCCTGCCAGTAGGTGCAATTGTCATACAGTGTGATGGTCCGGCTTCTACTGCCATCCACCCAAACCGTGTGATAATTAAATACGTGCTGCAGCTATTGAAGGACTTTGCAGCTATGGGGAAACGTGCCCTAGTTTGGATCAAGAGCTGCATTCAGTTCCATAACATTTATGCAGGTTCCCACAGTAATACCAAATCCCTCTTTGTGAATGAGAGAACCCTGGTTTAGTTCATATTTACAAACCACACTGTCATTACCACTGATGCAGTATCAGCTATGATAATTATCACTCTGCCTCTAGCTTCAACAGAGCAGACGTTTGTCTGATCCGTGTGGAGAGTTGCCAAGTTGGCTTGTGGTATACTTGCTGAAATTAGATGGCTTTTTTCAGCTCGCGTTGCACCAACACCCCCTCATGTTAACTGTGAAGGAATTAGTGTGGTTAAAAAGACATTTCTGATGTTGTCTTATGAAATTCGAGTTCTGAATTATGAATTATAGTAGTGTGACTTCTGTTCCGTTTACCGACTGGGTGGAATGTAACGTTGAGATATTTTGAACCTCTTTTTGGCAGTTGCAGCTTGGAGAAGGTGGTAGCTGTGGATAAAATTAGATGATGCTCTCATGTTAACAAACTGAAAGTTGCAAAGTTTGGTTTTACAGAGTAAACTTTCGCTCTTCCAAACTGCACAGTGATCTACTCTGGTCTGTTTGTATTTTCTCCACGTGCAATATAAAAATCTCTTCCCTTTGTTTGCTTTGAGAAAGCCTTCACAAGGAAGTCTTGCTGTGCTTTAATTTCTTTTCAGCAGGGGAAAATAGAACCTATTTGTTGTTCAGAAGAGCAGGTTTCTCTAATGAAGTTAGTTTGTGCACATGTGTGTCAATAGTAAGGATCTGACAGTCCTTAGCACCATCTTCTTTCATTCCAGATGCAGATTCATGGGTGTTTTTACTAGTGGTTTTAGTGGGAGAAGAATTAAGCCAATGCTTCTGAAAATCTGCACTCAGACATTTTTCAGTGTAATAACCCAGGACTGAGCCCCATGGAGAGAAATCAAGGAGTCTTGTTTTCTCTGTATAATTGAGAGAACCTCTGCAGAGCCAGAGATACAGACAGAAGAGAAAGAAAGATAATCCTGGTTTTGTGCAGTCTAGCCCAATAGGTATGTTCATCAGTAGTTCTGGAAATACAGTTAAATTTTTGAAAGTCAGAATGCAGATGCTGGGTTTGTAAGTCAGAATGCAGATGTTGGGTGCTGATCGTCAGAGTAAGGCTGCAGCACTGAATCTCGAGTTGGGGAAATGTATGCGCTGACCGACCTCTTGAGTTGCTTTTATGGTTCATTTTCATCACTGTCCTTTATGCTGGTCTCAGTGGGATTTTGGAGCAGATCCAGCCTAAGCAGCAGAGGAAGGGCAAGATATCCCTTGTGGGGCTGTTACGGCTGCATGTGAGCAAAGTCCCTTAATGATTCAGATGGATTCACCTGGGCTTAGAATGGGAAGAAAATTCGCCCTGCAAATAAAGAGCGATGACCAGTGCAGCTAACAGAAATACACCGAGCACAGGTTCAAGCAGTACCTGTAGTTATCATCTGTGACTGCAGAGCCAGACATTCAGAAAAGCAGCTTCTATATTTTGGTAGCCTGTAAACTTACAGATGATAGCAGGCATTAATCTAGTTAACACCAAAACCAAAGACATCAGTTATTCCATGGAAAATAGAGTTATGTCCTATAGCTGACATCAATCACTGGAGCAGATCGATGTTTTTCAATAAGAAAATGAATAAAGATATCAATTATTGCCAAAATGATGTTTCTGCTGGAAATGGCAGCTATTGGCAACCCTTTGCTTTCACTGAAAACACCAAGACTGAAAATTCTACACTTCCAGCCTGTCAGCTAAAAGGTAAAAACCTTTAGAGAGAAACTTTAGGGAAAACATTGCTTCCATTAGTGTCTTTGGTGAGAACAGAAAACATTTCCTGCTCCCTGATAGCGTGTATTAAATTAAGAGCTTTCACCTGTATTTGAGTTGTTGGTAGGTTATGCCCTGCTGTGAGCACTGAGGCACAAGCAGCTGTGGTGGGATGTGCCACGCTGGCAGCGCTGTCTGGGATCACCAACACAAGTGTTTTCCATGGACAGGAGGATCAGTTCAGTTTCAGTTGTGTGAAACTCCAGCGAGTTAACTTCATTGTTGTTTCTCCGGATTCAAGTGTAACGGGCCATGAATCAGTAATTTTTATTCACAAAAGCACTTATTGTATATATTCAGCTCCTCCTAACTGTGCTGTAAGAAGCAATGCCTATTAAGCTTCCTAAACTAGTTAAACTAGGTCAGGGTGAGGGGAAAACTGGACCAATGCTATGATTAAAAGGTACCAGTACAATGATCCCAGATAGTATTGTTGTCTTTGTTCCCACGAGTCACTGCCTACACTGCCTAACAATATGGTTATTTTAGCTCTGTGACTTCTTAAAAAAAAAAAAAAAAGAAAAACAAAAAGCTTTGTCCACATCTTTACAAAAACATGATCAGACCTCTCTCCCCTCTTTCCTGCTAGATTATGTGCTGCTGCTCCTTTGCTAGGGAAGCACTGTGTGCGTTTTAATTTTATTCTGTCTCTTTTGCCCCTTATTTGAATTACTAATGTCCCTTCCATTTCCTTCCAAGGGTCTGTATGTCCACTAGTAAGGGCTGCATCCATACCAAATGCAAATCAGCAGCTCCCCTGAAACCTTGCCAGGAAAATGTTTGCCAGGGTTTGTTGTTTTTTTGGGTTTTTTTTATTGGATTGATTCCCCTCACCCACTCCCTCTCTCCTTTTTCTGGTGGGAGAAGAGAGCAAATGAAGCACCCAGGATTTTATGATTGGCCCTAATCAGTTTTCATAACAATGAAAGAGTCCCTATTGCATAAATATTAAATTTTTATGAAGATTTTTTTTTCTGAGGCTGTAGGTTTAAGACAGCCTCGTTACCAAAACTCCTCTACTGTGTGTCAGCTCTCGGTGAGATTCTGAATATTATAATTTCTATATATGCTGCTCAGGTGTCATTTAATATTGATACACAAAAGATTCATTCCCTTTAAAAATAATGTTCTCATTGTAAGATTTATTTGATGTGGTTTTGTCTTTTCTCACATAAAATAACGCATCTTTCAGAGGGAGATAATCCATTTCTTCTTGTACGTGTGGCACAAAATGTCAGCATCCTTCCTGTCATTCCTAGCCTCAGTGAGGGGCAAACTGCTTGCGTTAGGAGCAGGGGGGAAATTATTAAGCTTTTGTTTTCAGAAATGTGCCCCATAAACCTGAAATGTTCAGGGATTTGCAGCTAACACTGAAAATTCTTATTTGCCCTCCTGTGATTCATGAATTCTTAATCTTCATCTGGAATTTTTGTCCCTTGAATCTGGATCTTGCAGCTGTAGTCCTTGTGCTTGCAAAAGATGCAGGGTCACCCTCCTGGTATTGGGCCTGTGTTCTGCTCTTCCTTTCTTAATAAGTGGCTCTAGACAGAACCTACTTTTTAAATGCTTCAGATCTCTGTGACTACTATAAACACTTAGGCACTGCATTGCTTAATTGCAACCCTCTACATAATCCCACCATGGGTTTGGTGGAACTGCGCAAATAAACAAACACTGAACCACATCTACAGAGATGCTAACGTCACACTTTATCCAGTTCTACCGAAAGGAGTGCAAACAACTCCTTCAATTCACTGGGAAACAAGCCATTGCACAAGGAGTTTGCAATCTAAGCTTCCCTGGAAGTGGATTTAGAGCACTGCTGTTCCTGTAGAGGCTCACTAAAACACTCTGAAGTCTGCTAAGGGCCTGGCAGGGCTAATTCTGAACTTATCTTCAGTATTTGGGAAAAAAAGGGGTTCATAGAGGAACTTGAATGACAAGATTTTATCAAAACACTAAAGCACTATCAGTGATAGGAATTCGACTCGAGGGAAGAGGCCTGACCTGCAGCAGTGCTGGCGGAGCAGAGGTTCAGTGAGAGCTGACTGCTCCCTCTGCTATCTCTTTCCAAAGGTGATGGTTATGTGGACACTTCTCCTTGTCTTTGAAACCCAGAACTTATCTGTAATAACAGTATGAACAGTGTGTCATAGTCATGTACCTTTTGCAGGGTTTCCTCGTTCATCTTGAAGTTTGGAAACTGAAACAGCACCACTTTTCATAATAATTCCTTTTAAAAGACCTTTACTCATCCTTCATTACTCTTGTTGGGTTTGAACCAAACCCCACTGATCATGCAAAGACTTGCAATATTTGACTATTAATACTATGAATATTTCTTTAATGCTAATTATTATTTGAAGAAATAGCATTAAGAATATTGTTTACAAACAAGAATATTAATGAGTATCAAGAACATTAATTAAAATTACATTAATTAATACTATTAATGATTTAATTTCTAAAGCCAGCTTTACAATTTACAGGTATGTTGCCTGAAATTGCTATAATTGTCCCTAAAGGTAATCAATCACTTTTTCTGAAAACAGTTAAGGTAATAAAGGCCTCAGAATAGAATCTGAAGGTTTTAAACATTCTCGTGGGCTATTATGAACTTGAGCCTTTTATCTGTACTCTTCGCTGACATCTACAACTGTTATATATGTTAATCCCCAGCCAAATGTCTTCTATTACAGCAGCCAATGGGGGTGTTGTGCCCCTTACTTGGATATGTTTTACAGTTGTTTCCTTATGCCAAGAAATTTCAAACACTTAATTCTTAACATAAAATGCAGACTCTAAATATATTGAGTCAAAGGGCAGTATGATCATGAATGTTTTGGAAAACATATGAAAATTATGGCCAGCATTATCAGTGTCCGAAGGAACACACTGGATTTCTGGTGCAAATTACACATTTGGAGAGGGATTCTTTGTTTTTCTCTACAAGAGGAATTCATGATTCTTACACTACTGCTGAGCACTGCTCCATGGGCAAGGAGAAGAAATCAGGCAAGTTACTGTGGGTTTTGTTCTTTGAGTCTTCCAGTAATCTCCTTCCAAAGTGAGTGCATGGCTTCATCAGTAATGGGAGTGGACAGATATCTGGATAGTTGTCCAGGTCTAGTATGGCTCATCAGGTTTGGGTCAAAGTCATAGGCAGTTCAAAGAATTGGGTTTTGCTATGAAGTACCCTATTTGTGGGGCTTTATGAGAACTCCTTCAGGGTGTTGTAGAGAGGGAGAAGGTCCTCCCTGAGGCTCCTCTTCTCCAGGCTAAATACCCCCAGCTCCCTCAGCCTCTCCTCCTCAGACTTTCCCTCCAGTCCCTTCCCCAGGCTCATTGCTCCTCTGGACCCACTCCAGCCCCTCAATCTCTTTCTTCAAGTGCCCAGAATGCTCAGAACTGCCCCCAGTACTTGAGGGGAGGCCTCATCAGTGCTCAGTACAGGGGGAGAATTACATCCCTAATCCTGTTGGCCACACGATTCCTGATCAAAACCAGGATGCCATTGGCTTTTTGTGTCACCTGGGCACCCTGCTGGTTCATATTTAGTCAGTTGTCAACCAGGACTGCCAGGTCCCTCTCTGCCAGGCCCCTCTCCAGCCACTCATCCCCCAGTCTGTAGCTCTGCATGGGCTTATAATGGCCAAAATGTAGGACCCTGCACCCAGCCCTATTAAACCTCACCCCTTTGGCCTCTGCCGATTGTCATGTCCTGTTTCTTGGGGAGGTAGAATTTTGGACTTTGGAAGAATGGAGATACAAATAGAAAAAAAATAGAGGGAACTGAGCTGGAAGAGAAAAAAAGGAAAGGAGAAGGAATGCAAGCCTAGTACGAAGTCCAGATGAAGAATCTTTATACACTTGGCACTGTTCTCTACAAGTTGTGGTTGACCAAATCCAGCCCAGAAGAAGTTTACTTAATGCAACAAGGTGTCGTGGCTGGGTGGGTACTGAGTAAGGTCTACACTTATTCTAGCATAGAGTTACTGGAAGACAAGCAAGGCTTTAGCCTTCTTCCTCTCCCATCTCTGATTGAGAGTGCTAATTGTGGCACATGTTCCCACCGTTTGCAGTCAGTCTGCATAGCTGTGTAACCAGACCACATTTAGCACAGCTTTGTGTCTGGTCCCATTAACTCATAATAACTAGACACAAAAATACTACCTCTGCTCATTATTGTCCCAGCTCCATTGGCACCAACTTCCACCCCACGTGGAAAAATGCAGGGAAAGGAGTAGGTTAGTGGATAGAGCACAAGGCAGAGGAAAGACCTCTGGTTGCTCCTTGCTATGGCTGATAGGCTTCTTTAAATCATTACATGAAAATGTTGTCTGTTAATTGCTTTCAATTACAAATTCAACAGGAGGTGAAAGGGTGATTTTCTATATTTGTTGTTGAGGAGTGGAGCTACAGAAAGACTAACACCCAGGCTCCCAGAGGAAATCTATGGCAAATCCAGGAACTGAACACTAGTCCTAAGTCCCCAGTCATTCCTTTAACCACAAGAATCCTCCATTCTACCGATAGACTCTAAATATGTAGTGATAGGATATTTATTTCACAAATATTTAGGGTTCCTAATTACTCCTTAGGAATCTGCAACATAAGGATGACTCAGTCAATTCTGCAATTCCAGAGCCCTAGCCACATACTCTTAATTTTGTTATGCCCCTCAGAAGAGTTACAAATACATGACTATGTGAATGAAGCCTTTTAGATTTGTGTGTCTGATCCCGGTGGCTGACTGCACTAGTTAGACATGCATGAGCACATGCCAAAAGTGCATAGAGAATTATCTCTACTGCTTCCTCCAACCCTGCAAGGAAAGCAACTAGAGTTGTCACATTACTCAGCTTCCTCCACGTGAAATCATTGAGAGAAGGATTTATCAAAGCAAATGGGTCTTCTGACTACTGAACAGTGTCGTTAAGTTAAAAGTCACTAAATAACACAACCACTTGTGTTTATTGAGCCTTGATCTCGAACTGAAGCATGAGAGCAAAACTTCTGGCATTTAGATCTGTTGCCCTGCATAAATCAGCAGCAGTTTCTGTAGCAGTAGGGTTGCTCCAAACTGTCTTTGTGAAGATCTTGGTAAAGGACAGTTAATTGTTTTATTCTCCCAAAGACAGAGCCATATTCTGCTCATGTTCCAGTTGTTACCCTTCTCCACTTTGTGCTGATAACACTACATCTGAAATAGTGAATCCAGTTATGTTCCTGTTCTGTCCCCTCGTCCCATCCCTGCTCAGGAATGATGAATTGCAGAGGACTACCATGATGGTCCAGGACCACAGTACCTGACTGCAAGATCATTTAGACGTAGTATTGAGGGATGTGGTTTAAGGGTGAACTTTGTAAAGGAAGGTTGACCCCGAGGGTCTTTTCCAACCAGAAGGATTCTGTGATTCTGTGAAGAAGCTGAGGGAGCTAGGTATGTTTTGTTATAGGTAATAGGCTAAGGTAGTTTCTTTTCTTGGATTCTGTTGCAGGCCATGAATATTCAGTTCATTGACTGCTTTGTGTAGTTCATATTCAGAGTTTTTTGTGTGATTTTGCTCAATGTCTGATTCTGCTGTTTCTGAGTTAAGAAGTGATTTTAGTCCCCTCTAATCAATAGGACTATTTTTGGCACAAAGTTCTGGACTAGAAAATCTGCAGATATCTGCAATTGCAAATCCTAAAAGGGGCTTGATTTCTTTCTTTTTTTTTCTTTTATAAAACACCCTCCATGCTTCATGAATGAGCAGAAAAGAAAACTACGAAAGGTGAAGGACCTTGATAAAACCTGATTACATCTCATCTTTCAAAATTCATATACTAGTTTCTTCCCTCTGCACACATAGTGTGTTTCTCTAAGAAAGGGACGGGTGTGTGATTTCTCTTAACCCTCCTTGTGACCTTTTTCTTAAACAACCCTATTGTCATCTCACTTTGTTAACTTTAATTGACACTGAAAGAAAATTTCTTTTACCAGAAGCCAGACAGATCAATATGAATTTGCACTCTGTTGAGTTTATTTCCTGGAGTTTTCTTGAGAACTGTAATAAAGCTCTGTACGTGATGGAAAGCACTGAGTCTCTGCTGTTGCTCTATGCTTGCTGTGCTATGTGGGTTACCAAAAACATTTCAAAATAAACTAAGAAATTATAGTGCAGTCATTAGGGAGGAAGGCAGCCCTTGAAAGTACTTCAATTTACATTGCAGAGATGGAACTGCTCCTCCTTTTGTGCTCGATTCAGGATTCAGAGGGATAATCAAGTTGGACTATTACTTTAGACATTTTAGGCTGTCCAATAAAACCACTGCTCTAATTAAACCAGAGAGTAAATTGCAGCTTTCAAGCACCTAGATCCCCAATGTGTAAGGTGGCATTAATGCACCTCGAAAAGCAGAAGTAAATAAGCAAAAGGATATGTTCTATCAGGGTTTCATTAGACATTAGAAATCATGGCCAGAAAGAACACCATGACTTTAAAAGTAGGAAGGTCCATTTTTTCCTGAATGGATAACATTTGGCTAAATACTGTAGCTTGAGACAGGATTTATTAGGTGCAAGTGACATTGCAGAGCCTCAGGCTTTAAAGTGGCCTGAGGAAGTACAGAGAGAGTATTTTTCTTTTACCTGTCACCACTTATTTTCCTGAGCTACTGGCCAGTACTGTGGTATTTTCAGCTAATGGGAATTAAATAATACAGCTGTAATACAAATGTTGTGTCTTGTTGCTTGATCTTACGTGGTAGTCATTAAAGTTTAAATAAAAATCTGGAAAGAGAGCCATATTTAAAACGGTTAAGGACTCTCAGCTAACTTTGGATTTTTATGGCCTTCTCATTATAGCTATTATACACTAACACAACCACTAATGAAAGGCTTGGAAACTTTGCGTGGGATGAGGCTCTTTTCAGGCAGGAGGAGGAAGTGACTGTCTGCTCGGAAATAGCTGAGCGTGCCAGCCCAGCACAGACCCCACCTGTGTGTCTGCTTACTTTCCTAAACTAATTTACAGCTCAATTCAGCTTGGTTTTTGTGCTGGGATGCTGTAGAGGCCACCCTTGTAGCAGGTGGGAACATCATCCAAGCTGCCTGGGAGCTGTCACAGTCCTTTCACATCTCCCAACCCTCTAGGGCACCCACTTCTCCGCAGGAGCATGGCTGGATACTACCAAAGGGAAAGGCTTGTAGAGTCCTTAGTTAAAATCCTTCCTACCCTCTGGATTTATGGCAATGTGCTCCCAATTACACCATCAGTACCATTTCTGCATTAGCTTTTGGTAAAAAAACATTTGCTCAGTGTAATCCCTTTTGCTTTATTTGCTCACTTGTGAAAATTCTACATCTCAGAGATGACAGTTGTCGTTGTTCCTAGTCAGATGTTTTCTGTGCTCCCAGAAAGGAAGCAATTCCATTTCTAGCAAGGCTTCACACAACCTGTTTCTGACTTCATTATTTGTAAAATAAATCTCCTCTAGAAGTGAAGAGGGATCCTTAACTTCTCTTTCTGGACACCTATATTTCTGTGCCCCAGGGTGCTCTCTGGGGCTTACACTGGCCAGCAAGAAGCCACAGTGCTTCTCCGTGCCTCCATCTGTCAAAGAGGCATCACAGTTCCTACCTCCCCAGTTAAGTACTTTGAAGATTATTGATGTTGCAGCATGGCTTTTATATGAGCATTTGATTCTAATATTTCTTCCTTCCGCAGTATGTTTTATTCAAGCAAGCTGCTGCTTGCTTTCCTTACAGCTAATAGAGCAGAGAATCCTTTATTGTGGCTGTTCCCTGTTGCGGTCTGAGAGGTCTGTTTTGATATGTCAGCACAAGAGGCTTTTGATAATTACAGATTTTGTCAACCACTTTGACTGCTAATCGAGCTGCAGTATGGATTATTGCCTTATTCGTAACACGAGCAGTTCTCCAAAACACACAGCCTGAGGCACAGCTGCATTGCGCAAGACTTTAGGCCACTTTCTTTAGCAAAGCTGTAAGGAACTGGAAATAAGATCTGTAAGGATCTGGGGAAAGTTGAGTAATCTTAACCGTGGGCACAGAGCCCTCCTCCCCTTAGGGATGCACCCTCTCCCTAGGTATTTTCCTGGTATGTTAGGAGAGAATCTGCTCACTGGTATTGAACCAACAAATGAGTTAGCCAAAGGGTCAGCCAGCATGTTTAGGGAAAAGACTATAAGGTATCTGTCCCCAAACCTGCCTTCTGACGAAGACGAGTACCTCAACAGGGAATAGTGGTCAGTGTCATAATTTGAATGCAAAATTAAAGACTATTGCTGAACATTAAAATATTTCCTCTAATCCCCCTGGGATGCTGTATGGAATTCACTGCACTCCGTGTGAATGGCAGAGGGACTATATTTATACCCGGTAAATTGGCTGGGTGGTCTCCTGAGATTTGAATTGTTTAACACAGAAAGCTCTTGATTTGAGGATATTTTGTAGCATCCAGTGGCAAGATCCACTTGCAAACCCCTCAAGGGATGTACTCAGAAGTATATGCCTAATTTTGCATCATGACTGGCTAGAGAAGGATACAAGCCAGACATGCAAGCTGCATGACTTGAAGAGCAGTAAAAGAATATGAGATATAAATTTAAAAAAATACCAGAAAGAAGGTCTTATCTTTCAAGCCTAAAGAATTGGACTGAATATTTTGATTAGTACTTCCTCCCTTCATGAAATCATCCTGTTCAGTTCAACAGAAATGTTTCTTG
The DNA here is from genome assembly GCA_013397515.1 of Upupa epops. NCBI lineage: Eukaryota > Metazoa > Chordata > Aves > Bucerotiformes > Upupidae > Upupa > Upupa epops. The sequence continues at coordinate 119,597 of VZRI01005816.1, read as the reverse complement.
AATTATGTAAACATTTTCTGAGGGAAGAAAAACTGAGTACTGTGCCTTCCCTTCCAAATTAAATATTTGTATTTCTTCAAAAGGCATAATTCAATCTCATTTTTTCACTCGTGATTATTACTACCTAAAATATTTTAAATTATATGTGTTTTACACACATATATCTATATATGAATATATGCCAAGTGCAGAGTCCTACACTTTGGCCACAATAACCCTGAGCAGTATTACAGCCAGGTAGAGAGGGACCTGGGAGCACTGGTTCACAGGTTTGTGGGTTGGAAGGGACCTCAGTAATCATTTGGTCCAACCTCTTAAAGCAACATACACTTGAAATGAGCTGTCCCAGAACCCTATCAAGCTGAGCCTTAAACTTAAAGTTAAAAAACTTAAAGCTGAGCAATCCACCCCTTCCCTTGGAAGACCATTCCACTGTCCAGCAGCATTCATCATGAATAACTTTCCTCTAAAATCCAGTTGATCTCTGGATCAACCTGTAACCATTCCCCCTTGTCCTTTCTACATGACTCCTTGTGAAAAGGTAGTCTCCATTCTCCTGGTAGCCACCCTTGATGGACTGGAACATTGCAATAAGGTCTCCCCTAAGCCTTCCCTTCTCAAGGCTGAACAGACACAGTTCACTCAGCCTTTGTTCATATGGGAAGCCTTTCAGTTTCCTGATCATCCTGGTCACCCTTCTCTGTCTGGACCCTCTCCAGTCTATCTGCATCTTTTTTGTATAGCAGGGACCAAAACTGAAAACAGTACTCAAGGCATGGGCTGACCAGTGCTGAGTAGAGTGGCAAGATGACAGTGTTATCTCTGCTGGTGATGCCCTTGTAATTGCAGCCCAGCATCCCGTTGGCCCTCTTTGCTGCACTCTGTTCGCTCATGTTGTGCTTGCTATCCACCAAGACCCCCAGGTCCCTCTCTACCGGGCTATTCTCCAGCCAGGTGGATCCCAGTCTGAGCTGCATTTGAGGGTTGTGCATTCCCAGGTGCAGGACCCTGCACTTGTCCTCATTGAACTTCATGAGGTTCCTGCTGGCCCACTCCATCAGCCTGTCCAGGTCCTCCTGCAGGATGGCTCTCCCTTCAGCAGTGTCAACTTCCCCTCTCAGTTTGGAGTCATCAGCAAACCTCATCAGGGTACTCTTCTTCCCAGCATCCATTTATGAAGATATTGACAACTGGCTGAACAGGAGCCAGCAAGGTGCCCAGGTGGCACAAAAGGCCAATGGCATCCTAGCTTATATCAGCAGAACTAGGGATGTCATTCTCCCCCTGTACTGGGCACTGGTGAGGCCTCCTCTCAAGTGCTGGGGGCAGTTCTGGGCCACTCACTTCAAGAAAGAGATTGAGAGGCTGGAGTGGGTCTAGAGGAGCATTGAGGCTGGGGAAGGGACTGGAGGGAAAGTCTGTTGAGGAGAGGCTGAGGGAGCTGGGATTGTTTAGCCTGGAGAAGAGGAGACTCAGGGAGAACCTTCTCCCTCTTCTACAACATCCTGAAGGGAGGCTGTGGTCAGATGGGGATCAGTTTCTTTTCACAAGCAACTAGTGACAGGAGGAGAGACCAAGGCCTGAAGCTGCCAGGGGAAGGTTTGGGGTTGGATATTAGAAAGCCCTTCTTCTCAGAAAGGGAGATCAGACCCTGGAATGGACTGCACAGGGTAGTGGTGGGGTCCCCATCCCTGGAGGTGTTTAAAAACAGACTGTCTGTGGCACTTAGTGCCCTGCTCTCTGAACGGGTGATGTCAGGTCATAGGCTGGACTTGATCTCAGGGCTTTTCCAGCCTCAATGATTCTGTGATTCTGTGAACCTCGACAACAAATGAAATATTTCTTGTACCCAAAATGTTTGTACATTTACTACAAATGATTCAGTTTCAACCAGAGTGAAAAGTTTTCCTGATTTTCTCTGCCTAATAAACTGACCTAACTGATACAGCCCCTACCTTCACCATGAGTATCTCAGTTTGATTCCTCACGTTTAGTAGTCTTCACATTGCTTCAACAGCACCTCAGCCTGGTTATACTTTAGACTTCCTTGGAACTGGGAGGAAGCATATGAACCGTTAAATAACAACTTCTGAATTTAGACAGAGCTGAGTCTTGGTTTTGCATATTTATTTAACTACCTGGGCAGGATTTATTTATTTTCTTCACAAAAATGTTGCTGGTAACTAAGGCACAAACATTGAGTCACTTTGTGGTTTGTCCGCTTTACATGGAAATGTTGAGTTGGTGTAGAATCCCCTTTGAAGCATTCCTTATCTTCTTAAAATGTTTCTGAACAGAAGTATTTCAAAAGGATATTTTCCATCCACTAAAGAGAACATCCTCACAAAATGCAGTTCTGCTTGAGTAACCTAGGAACCCTTTATGAAGGTGTAACTCAGGGCAAAGATGAGGGGAGGGTGGCAGATGTGGTCTACCTTGACTTCAGTAAGGCTTTTGACAACATCTCACAGGCAAAGTTAAGGATGCTGGGTTGGATGATTGGATAGTGGGTGAGGTGGAACTGGCTAAAGGACAGAACCCTAGCGGTTGTGGTCAGTGGGACAGAGTCAAGCTGGAGGATTGTGCCTAGTGATGCTCCTCAGGAGTTAGTACTGGGCCCAGTCTGATTCAATATATTCATTAATGACCTGGATAAGGGGACAGAGTGCCCCCTCAGCAAGTTTGCTGGTGACACAAAGCTGGCAGGAGTGGCTGACACATTGGAGGACTGTGCTGCCATCCAGTGTGACCTGGACAGGCTGGAGAGAAACCCGATGAGGTTCAACAAGGGCAAGCACAGATGCTGTATCTGGGGAGGAGCAACCCCATGGATCAGTACAGGTTGGGGACTGACCTGCTGGAGAGCAGCTCTGGGAAAATGGACCTAGGAGTGCTGGTGGACCACAGGCTGATCAGAAGCCAGTCATGTGCCCTTGTGGCCAAGAAGGCCAATGGTCTACTGGGGTGCATTAAGAAGATTGTGGCAAGTCAGATCCTTCTCACTCTCTTCTCTGCCTTGGTGAGGCCACATCCAGAATATTTCATACAGCTCTGGGCTCCTGAGTTCAAGAGGGTCCAGCACTTAGCCACCAAGAGGATCAGAATGCTGATGNGAGAAACCCGATGAGGTTCAACAAGGGCAAGCACAGATGCTGTATCTGGGGAGGAGCAACCCCATGGATCAGTACAGGTTGGGGACTGACCTGCTGGAGAGCAGCTCTGGGAAAATGGACCTGGGGGTGCTGGTGGACCACAGGCTGATCAGAAGCCAGCCATGTGCCCTTATGGCCAAGAAGGCCAATGGTCTACTGGGGTGCATTAAGAAGATTGTGGCAAGTCAGATCCTTCTCACTCTCTTCTCTGCCTTGGTGAGGCCACATCCAGAATATTTCATACAGCTCTGGGCTCCTGAGTTCAAGAGGGTCCAGCACTTAGCCACCAAGAGGATCAGAATGCTGATGCATCTTCCTTATGAGAAGCTGAGAGCTGGGGCTGTTCAGCCTAAAGAAGAGGAGACTGAGTGGGGGTCAACGCTTATTAGTATCTGAAGGGAGACTATCAGGATGATGAAACCAGGGTCTTCCCAGTGGTGCCCAGAAACAGGACAAGGGGCAGTGAGTTTAAACTAGAACTTAGGACATTCACCTTGAACATAAGGGAAAACGTTTTTATGGCAAGGGTTACAGAGCCTTGGAACAGGCTACCCAGAGAGGTTGTGGAGACTCTGGCTCTGGAGACATTCAAAACCTGACTGGTCATGTTTCTGCGAGACCTGCTTTAGCAGAACCTGTTCTGCAGGAGGGTTGTACTAGATGATCTCCAGAGGTCCCTTCCAACCCCTGACCTTCTGTGATTCTATGGTTCTATTAAATGAATCACTTTTAAATGTGAATGGTAGCAGGTAAAGGAAAAAACTGTATTAAAAGAACTAATGAGAAAATGACCCAGGAGCTGCTGTAGAAGTAGGTGGTTTTGAATGTCTGAAATTAGTGAGGAGGTGTGAGCCAGGGTGCTGAATGATCTAGAAGGATTACTTTCATGTGCTTGAAGGAGATGAGAACTCAGGGTTTTTTTGCTGAAAGTTAAAACATCAAGACTGTCCTGTAGTGTTGACGCTACTTTTACAACTACTTAATGTCATGTTGACATTAAGCTGCATTTAGTAATGCTGAGCCGGAAGAGGATGGCCAAGCACAGGCTCAAAAAATAGCTGCTCTTGTCCTTTGCTCCTTTTAGCTGTGGAGAACCTAACTTTAGCCCAATGGAGATGATATACATGGTTCTGTGTACACGCATGTATACATATGCATCCAGGCTCAAATTTTAAATCATTAAAAAGCCACTGAGTCTCAAATTAGAAGAGAGGACAGAGGAAAGTTCATGAACTCCAGCTAGCCTGCAAACACAAGGGACAACAGCTTTACCTCTCCCTAAGTATGTCAGCATGCTGTGGCTCAGCAGGACCTTCAGGGTAACCATAATTACAGACTTCTGCTAATGGAGCTTCATCTCACACTTATCCTTGGCATGTAGTGTCCAGGGTCAGGCACCCCAAGTCTGGCAGAGATGTCATGTTTTAGTCAAAAGCAGACTTTGTCATTTAAAGAAATTTAAATTATGTCTTACTAGCACAGTTCCTTCTTCAGTAGGATCTAACATAGCGACAAGTGATGCATGGCTTGGTCCAGTCTGGAGGATGCTAAGGCAACGTCATCATGGGGCAAGAAAAGGAGCTATCTGTGTCTGAATACTTCTCAAAGCCCAGCTCTGATCACTGCTCAACAATCGTAGAATATTTGCTTCACCATCTCATGGGATCAACCCACAAGTAATTCTGCTTTCCTTTCATTGTAATCAGAGCTTAGCAAAACAGGACAACTTTTGTTGGCAAGCAATTATTCCACAGTTCAGGTTTCGAAGGAATGGCTCAAGAGCAGATAGTATATTTTTATCTGGCAAATTTAAATAGACTGTGTTTTTTTTAATTTTATTTTTATTTATTCTCTTAAAATGTGATACTAGCTAATGTTTAAAAAAATATTAAGAGAAATTACTTTCCAAACTTTGCACAGTGAGCCCACCGAAAAAATTGGGCTAGAACAAAATCCCAGGTAGGCCCAGCCTTGTACCAGTGGCTGCAATTATTCCTTCTCCAGCCAACTGGTTCAAGTGTCTTAGCAGATGTTGTGGTGGAGGGATGATAGCAACACCAGGGCAGCCAAAAAACAAGCTGAGATAGGAGCATTTCTGAGAGAAATGTTGCTAATCTTGATCAAGTCTGAGAACAGAAGATGTTTGAGATGAATTCTTTGTTTTTAATCCCACATTCAATAACTGCATTTGTGGCCAACATGTCTGTCGTAAATGCTTTTCTTTTCTTTCTTCTGGAGACTTAGGGAACTGCTTTAACCTGGTCCTGGTAAGATTAGCATGGTACCCTTTCAATTACCTTCAACAAAACATGCCAGTTTTCTATAGCCTATTTTTAGGCTTCCAGCTGTGCCTAAGAATTGAAGAGTTATTAAAGAAAGCCAAGATCTGACCAAATGTGCCTGTTCTAAATTGTAATATAAAGCACTTATAAATGTAAGGTTTATCATCCTGCAGTTATTTCTTCATTTAAATGTTCCATGTATGTATCTTAATGATTGTGATAAATTTGAGTGAGGAACATAATTATAAAAATCATTTCTTTCTATGCCAGATTGTGATTATTCCAGATTGTAAAAATAAAAGTATAACACATCTGTGAAATACCTGGCAAACTTTGGCAAACCAGATGTTAGACCATCTAGTACTCATTTTAGAGATACATACAGAAACGAAAAAATGCATGCGGACTTACTCTGTGATGATGAGGATGCTATTGCTGTAATATTAATGTGGTTTGCTTTTCATATCTCCTGCAGCACGGGCAGCGTGAGTATCTGAGTCTGGTTCCCATTTGTTTTGCTTGGAATGTGTTGGGCTGTGCTGAATATCTTCCATTGATATACGGTTTGTGTCTGTGTGAGAGCTTCCTTAATGTGTGGCATGGGGACAGGCTGTAGGTATATGCTGTAATTAACTGTGCAGCTCTTTGGGAACAGCTGTTCCCTATTGTTGTTGCTTAATGTTGTGCAGCACAACAAAGCCTTAAGGCAGCACTCAATAGTATTTATAGAAACCCGTTAGCTGCCCATGAATAAACCTGCAAAAGAAGAGGAAAATACTGATCATAGTGAACATGAGTTGTTGTTAGAGTTGGAGAACTCCAGCCATCTCTATCACTCAGTGCTGTTAAAGGCTCCTCCTGAGTAGGTCCAAACTCTTTGAATCAGCAATTGAAAACCCAAAGAGCAAACTCCTTTCCAAGGCAACACTTTGCTCTTCCCAGCCCACTGCATTTTTAAGAGGAAATAAAAAAAACTTCCATTGCAATCGAGACTTGGTGCCAGGATGTATATAGGAAATACTATTTCCTGCCTGTGCTGGCAAGTGTAGTTATTAAACCGCTTCCTCCAAGAGCCAAACTTCTTTGAAGAAGAAATAAAGTTCAAAGCCTTTTTAAGAGACCATTTGTTCTTCTTATGTGCCTAACCTGGGTATTCTACTGTGAGCCATAGAATGGAAAGAGTTTAATCTCTTGAAGATGGTCTGGCTGTTGCTCTAGGTCACCAGGTTCAGAGCAACAGGAACAGGCTACAGCAACTGCACTTTTAGGAAGCTACTTTCTGGAGTTGAGAGATTTTGTTGTGTTGTTGCTAGAGCTGAGAATTACTGGGCAACCCCGAGACCATCAACCACCTTCTTGCAGGACAGACAGTGGTTCTGGACTGCTTGCAGAGACAAGGCAGTTTTAGCTGCCATGTGTCTTTAGTTGGATACTGGGCAGCTCGGAGATCCAATTCCATTCAAATGGAGCAGATGTAAGGCAGATAACTCAAAGCACTTTCTTCATTTTATCAAAGTCATCTCACTCTTACTGGAATTCTAGGTTTAGGTTTTCAATGCCAATATTTTGTAATGATAACGGTTGCCCATCCTGTTGTGGAGCAAAAATGATTCTGTGTGACTAATGGCCAGTCAAAACCAAGGTGGGAAACTGGGACAGTAATCATCAAATGATCTACAGGACACAAATTACTCAGAAGCTGAAACATTTCCAGGAATCATTTGCTGTTATTGCTTGTGATCCAGCTTTTCCTGAACAGTGTAGAGACAATTAGTTGGGCAAAAACCTCCAATAAGGAATTCCCTACAGTAAATCTGATAAAAGCAGTAGGAGAGGTTTGCAAAGTGAACGATTTTGCAGCCATGGAAGGTGTTTATAGCAAGGTGCATTTGTGAGGAACTGCAAAAGTGAAATGTTTATATTGGGCACTTCATCCTCTTTGTGTTTCTCTGTGAGGATGGGCTGTGTTTCATCTGTTCTGTGCTGCCAACATGGATAAGAGAGTTTTATGTGATGTCAGATCTGAAACCATGAAACCTGTAGACAGGTTCTGAGCAGTGATGCCTCTGGCAACTGGTTTCAAGGCAGACCTTATGTAGAGTGCCTGAGGTTTTAATAAGCGTATAGATGTCTGAACAGCACATAAAGAGCATGGGAGGTGACAGGCTGACCCAATCACTTTCTTTAATTGGGATCAAGTTACCTTTTCCATCTGGACAGATGGCCGTGCTGGAGATGTAGGAAGCAAACAATGCACTGCTGTTGTCTGCACACTGGGTCCTCAGCAGCCAGCAAACTGGGACCTGAAAAGTAAGTTCATGATGATAGAGGACATGCATGGCTGAGAGGGCACCAGAATGTGTAAGTCAAGCTTCCAAAAGAGCAAATACAAATTACTGAGAGATCTTTACAGAGTGTGTTTATCGAAGGCTGCTCGTCACGTGTGAGTTCTACACACACCCAATAAAAGATTGTATCAATGGTGTTTGGTTTATACTGGTCCAAGTCTAGAGCTATATCTTCAGGTAGTGCTGTCAAGCACTTCAGTAAGTGATTGAGTAGTGTAGAGGGGTCTGTTGAATCACCACTTTCCATGCAAGGACATTAACTTCACTTTGGAATCATTTTCTATAAACAATGATGTAGCAGAAGTTGTTTATCCTGGCAGCGTGCTGTGTGAAAAGCCAAATTAAAAGCAAAATGACTGGGTTTGTGTATGGTAAAAGTGTGAATTCTCACTTTTGCTTGTTGCCACAGTATTTCAGACATCTCAGTCAGTGCAATGAGTGTCCCACAGAAAGGGTGGCAAATGCTGAAGTAGTTTACCAATGTTTTTAAGACACTGACTGTGTTATAGACAGACCTTAAACCTCAGCATCACAGACAGCACACAACTGTGAGCCAGGGAAAGGTACTGTGGAGAAAACTCAGACAACGACTTGAAATCCTGATTTTGTTTGGAGGAAAAAAATTCCATTGAATCTATTTTTTGTTAACCAAGTCTCTGAGTCAACCTGAACACTTAAAAGTTCTAACTTAGGACCCGCAGTGCAGAGAGGGCTGATGAGATGTGCTTTCTTCAACCCTCATCTTGTACTGTTTTGCCAAAACATTCCCAGAGCTGAATTGGACTGATATGAAGGGAAGATCAGGTTTGGTTTTGTGAACTCTGAGGGGTTTGATTTGATAAATATTTGCTGTTTCACTGCACTACAAAATCAAGCCCCAGAGCCTTACAAAGGTATTTCAGGAAGTGTCATTTTCTGGGCAGATTTCCACCACAGTTTCAGTTATGTTTGTATTAAAGTCAAATTGATTTTAACCTACCTTATACATCTTGAGGTAGCATTTTGGTCATTTTTGAGGGTTTTGGGTAAGCATAAGGCTTACAGGTCTGGTTGAAACCTCTGATCTCAAGCATTTAAGGAGCAGGGGTTTAAAGAAAGGGGTCAGTGTTATGAAATTTGACATAATTCCTTTCAGCTGCTTTAGGTGACCATAAAAGCACGTTCCTTCCCTCTGCACTGGGAATTGGAATCTTCCCTGCTTGGTGAGTGCTGGTTAGTGATGGTCTGACCAGCAGTAAAATCCAGCTGCAATCAGAGTTTCTGGGTTTACATCTATTTCTGCTGCATTATCTTCTTCCTAAAGAACACTTCAGACCTGCACATCAGATGCAACTGGCATCTTCCTCAGAAACTCCTTTTTTGAAATGATAGATCAGCTTCAAAGCCTAAGATTCGTATGATACACTAGCATGGTTTAGCTAGCTTTCCTGCTTGCATGCATGTCAAATTGTCTTACCTTCTCATGTTATCCAAGTTAACCTAATCAAGGTTAAAACTAGTGAGATGCAGACTGCATTAAATTCCACCAATGTATTTTAGAAGTTCAGTTTAAGCACACTTATCTTTTGTTAGTATTTAGTATTATTTTATTGCTACAGAACCTGAAGGCTCTGCTTGGGAATGGGAGCCTGTTGTGCAAATTGTGATAAACACACAGAGAAAAAGCCACCCCTGCCCCAGCCAGACTGCAGTTCTGCACATCACAACATCTGACAACAGCCTGAAGCCTTTGCCTCTCAGTGCTAGCTTCTACCAGAAGAAATTTGTGGAAAGGAATACTCGACCACAGCCTGAGAATCTCAGTCCTGATTCAAAATGAGAACAGATCCATTGTCTCTGCCTATCTGGACTGTATTTTTTAAAGAGGAATCTCATACTCAGGCCACAGAAAGGAGTTCCTGTGAAAGGTGACTTCTTTTATCACTGGCTTTTGGATGTTTCTTGTACAGCTGGAACAAAGATGTTTAATGTTTAACTCCATCTGCTACTTGCAGAGGAAACACATTGACAGTTGGTCCAGTTGTCATCTTCTTGCAATCAGTGGAAGGAATCAAAGTAGGTATGACAAGTACACTGGTTTTAGTGGAAGACAGAGGGAAGAATTGCTGGATTTATAGATTTGATTGGTGATCCTAGTGCCACTTAATGAATTAAAATAGCTTGTGTTTTCAGGTATCATTAACTGCTCTAATTGAATTAGTCTATGATCCTCTTTTCTGGACCACAGCTTTACTGCCCTAGTCACATCAAAACCAGATTACAGACTCTGCGTGAATTCTAGATTTATACAATTATTGTTGTCACAGGCGAATGCCAGTCAAGTTACTTTTGTTGCTTGCAGAATAAAACATGTCTTGACACCACAGTTTGCTGAGTTTTGTTTGCTTTCATCATCGGAAAGCATTTAACACTTGTGTGTCTGACCAATGTCAGGAAGGCAAAATCCAACCATGAATTTCCTACAGTGCATCTTGTCTATCAACAACAGACAATATCTTCATTAATGATATTGATGATGGAATAAAGAGTCTACTCAGCAAGTCTGCTGATGGTGCCAGACTGGGTGGATTGGCCAATTCACTTAGTGGCTATTCAACTGTTCAAGAAGATTTGGACAGGCTAGAGAGTTGGGCTAAGAGGAATTGAATGAGTTTTAACAAAAACAAATGTAGAGTCCTTCGTTTGGGAAGGAATAGTGGGAGGCATCAATACAGGTTGGGTAGAGAACAGCTAGAGAGCACCCCTGGGGAGAGGGATCTTGGAATTTTTGTGGATAATAAACTAAAAATAGATCAGCAAAGTACCTTTGTGGTCAAGAAGGCCAGTAGGGTGATGAGATGGATCAAACCGAGCATGTCTAGCAGATCAAGGGAAGATATCCTACTCCTTTACTCAGCTTTATTGAGTCCACACCTGGAATAATGTGTCCAGTTCAGGACTGTCCAATTCAAAAGGGATAATTAATCAAGAAAGTTTCAATGCAGAGCTACGAGGATGATTGGGAGTCTGGAATGACTGTCTTATGAAGAGAGATTGAGGAAACTGGGACTTTTTAGTTTGGACAAAAGAAGGACAAAAGAAGGCTATGAGGGGATTTAATTGCTGTCTATAAATCCGTGAGGGCTGGAAGCCAAGAAGAAAGGAGTACTCTTTTTTAAATCGCATCAGACAGGACAAGGGATAGTGGATGCAAGCTTGAACACAGGAAGTTCCAGACCCATCTGGATGAGTTTTTGTGTAGTGGACTTAGGCTTTCAGCAGTTATGCTTTTCAGCAATCTGTACTCTGCTTGAGCAGGAGGATTGGGCCCAATGGCCTTTGAAGGTCCCTTCCAAACCTAACAAACTCTGTAAACAGTTGTTGACTCCTAGTTCCCCTGCCCAGTGTACTAGACTTGTGAGTGCTCTTGTTCATACATAACAAAGGGTGTTTCATAGTGCTGACTCTTGCTATAAAGAGAAAAAGGGTTAGGAAGAAAACTCCATGTTGAACACTAAAGTGACAATCCTATTCAGACTAGTGTGCCGGGTGATTCACACTTCCTGTGCCACACCATGTAAAGTGGGGAAATGAGGAGAATGAGACAAGAGCTAGCATGTCAAATTACGTGAGCAAAAAGATGTCAGTGGAAGTCAACAGACTACAGATTCTTTATTCCTTTTGCAGAGCTGAAAAAGTGTTAGTGAGCATCAAGAAGAAAATAAAAGTGCCAAAAGTTTTAAGCAGAGCTGTTGCTGAAATAGTACATCTCTTCTTTCGGCAAACATTGATCTATTTTTCACATGTAAGCTACAGAGTATATTAGCTGTATATATTAGCTAAGAGAGTATGAGTTCTCAAAGGAGCAGGTGGTTATTCCCAGCCTGGACAGCACTTTTTAAACATTAAGAAATCTATACAGCTGTTCAAGTGAATTACCTGGGGTTTGCTACTGCAATTTGAAAGCACAGTGTAGACTTAAACAGTCTGTGCCATTAGCACCAACACCCCCACCCCTCCCACCCCCCAAATTAG
>VZRI01005816.1:2781-107794 GCA_013397515.1 Upupa epops | reverse complement strand
AAAAATTAGAAGTTTCTTCTGATAGGCCCCCCTCATTCTCCATGCACTTTAAAAATGACAGTTGTCATCCCTATGAAGATTAGAAGATCCATGTTGGGTATGTCACACACTTTGATGGTAGTATTGCCCCAGGCATTTGTCATCCAACCTACAGGGATAACAATGTGTAACGGTGGTGCTTTTCTCAGAACACAGCGAGTATACAGGTATTATTACATTTTACAATTACCACAGGGAATGAATCAAAGCCTACAATAAGCAAATGTACTCTGTATTATTGCCCTGCCTGGATAATTTTTGTTCAGCACTATCTGATCGCATTCCCATTAACATTCGTTGTTTCTCTGTGTGGAGTTTTATCTAATTTCGCTTTATTTCAGTGACTTGCAAAGGAGATAAATGGATTACTTCAGACTAATTGCTACTTATTTAAAAAACCATCAAGCTTCTGCAAGAGTTTCAAACCAGTGGTTTAAGCTAGCTTTTATTATCTGGGATATTTGTCTTAAAGCATTAAATCATCGTGGCGTCTATTATTAAGTCATTTTTCTAAGGCTGCTTTCAACTATGCCCTTACCTGGTCTGCCCAAATTTTTAACATAGTTAAATAGATTTTTATCACAGTTCAGGAGATAATGAGATATTTACTTCTTTTTGTATCTGTATGGGTTGGAAAGGCCCCTGAGAGTCCTTGCAGCTCCATGGGTTTCAATCAGAAGTGCCTGACAGAGAAGTAGAATAAAAATAAATACCGCATCCTCTTGGCTTCTCCACCTTTATATGGCAGAATAAGCAGCTGCATTATTCACCTAATTGGAGGAATGTTACGAGTATGTTTAGTTAAATGAACAAGTACTTTGTAATGCTGGAAAAGTAAGCAAAGGATAAATGACAAAATTAGCCCAAGTTATCTAAGGTGGTTTAATTCACCAGCCTCGTATACTCTTTTGTAGTAATCATTACAGGATGTGTCTGTACGTCACAACCACTATACAAATTCTGTGTTCAGCAGCATATCAAATTCTCAGCTGCCTCAGTACTCTTTTCTGTTCCCAATACCACTGAACAGTGAGTTGATGGAGTCTAATTCTCACGTATTCATTCACCCTCACTTTCAGTGGGATTCATCATTTCATCCCTTGGTGCAAGAACAAAATGTAGCTTCCTATTCACAGAGTCACAGAATTATTGAGGCTGGAAAAGACCTCTAAGATTATCAAGTCCAGTGTATGACCTAGCATGACCACGATCAGCTAGACCAGAGCACTAAGTGCCACATCCAGTCTGTCCCTAAACACCTCCAGGGATTGTTGATCTATAAAACGTTTGAGATTGTTAAGGTTTTAAAACACACTTTCATCCCAAAGCATTGAGGCATGCTTGAGTAGGAAAAGGCATTGGCGTAGGCCACCTGAAATTAGGCTTCAGCTACACATAGTTTAGTTTTCTTGCTTGTTCTATTTGATGCTTCCTGAAATAGATGCAGTGTGGTAGCTGAGCACGTGGTGGATGAGCACAGTTCTGATTTGTTGTTGGTATCAGAGGAAAAAACAAGGGACAGGAGTTAAAATATTTATAAATCCTAGGCTCTCTGAGGGACCTGCTGACATTTTACAGTTAATATGTAGTTTTCCAGGGATGTAAGGCTTTACTTGTTGGGTGAAGGCTTCCACAAAAGTGGACAGAACATGAAGACCATGCAGAATCTGGGGTGTGGATTCTGATGAAAAGCATGTTCTGTGTGAAAAAGTCCTTATTTTTACAACCAGCTACCTCAAAAGACTCTGTGAAAGCCACAAGACATAATTAGATCATGGAATTTGATCCCTGCCAAATTCATAATTTAAGTCAATGCTTAAGTCACATCTCTAATGGCAACAACGTAAAGGAACTGCCATTAGTGCATGGAACTAATGCTTTCATGTGCTAATACACTGATCACTCAATTCCCTGTTAAAATCGGGACTCAACAAATCCTACCTTGCTCCTCAGTCTCTTAGAACTTATCTTAGAGATGGCTTTTTCTTATTTCAGTTTCTTAAAGAAGGAAAAAAGCCACTTCCATAAATACATACCTTTAAGTCCACCTCGTGTCTGATGTGACAGTAAAGTTTAGAAAAAGTGTGTTTTGCCTATGGTTAAGCAGCTCTTTGTTCAGGACTTCAATAGATCAAGCTTTCCAGCATCTCTATTCTTCACAGGTACTCTCCATCTTTCACAAATATAACAAAATAAACACGAAGGAATATCATCAAGAAGAAGATATGCTGCTTGTGTAAGTAATTATGTCCCTTGTTAGTTCACTATAAAGTAATCTTTTTCTTCCCCCTTCTATTTACATTTCTTAGTGTAGCCCTGGAAGGTATTTTTACTTAATTTTGTTTAGAAATTTTAAAAGCAAGAGAAAGGGAGGGATGATTACAGACTTTATTTAAGGGTTTGATTTTGGTTTCTCTCTGTTCTTATATCAAAGATAAAATGGAAGTAGTGGTGTCATGTTCAGGTAATGAGATTTTATATTAAAAAGAATAAATTAAGCTCATAAAGCAAATGGCAGGAGGGACATGAGGAACCATTTCTAGCTCACAAAAAGGACTTTATACATTAATGCAGTGAGCATCAAGAGTTATTAGGAATTGAAATTCAAAGCTCAAAGGATGTCAAGTGCTTCAAAAGCAAAGGCTTATTTTGTATTGTTTATATTTAGAAGTGATATGGAGCTCCCTTGAAATATTTTACCCATGATGTCAAAAATCAAAAGCATTATGGGGAAAAAAAGAAAGGAACCTGGGACATTTCCCTTGCAATCAAGGATTCTGTCCCTGAGCACACCGGTGACACACCAGAGGATTCCTCTGAGGTACAGGTTTGTACACAACACTGCTTACCCAGAAAAAGGCAAACATCCTCTCTGCTTAGCTGCAAGTTGTTGAAAATTCATAGTACGCGTAGAGGGTTTACTGTCATATTCCCTACTTCTTCTTTGGAAACCCAAATCCTGGGATATGTGTATGTGGTCATTTTTCAAATGGATATTATTTTGAAAAAAGCTGGGTGACATTTCTCTTTAATGGCTGATTTTTTTTTAATGTCAGCTACATTTTTAAAGAACGAGGCCTGGTTGTAACTAGCCTCGGCACTGCTACTGTACATCAGACTGTACTATTTGATCATTAATTTATCACAGTTCTAGCAGTTTGTTTGACAGGTGATAGTGCTTTCATCTAATGGCTACACAGCAAGTGTGTGGTGCACTAAAGAGTGGATGCCACTGACTAGAGGTAGAAATCAGCAGACAACAGCCACTTTGCAGAGCTTTATCGATTTACTAGAATCATTTAAAGATATGAAACAACCAGAATAATGAATGACAATTCAGCTCACTTGGGTTTTTCTTATGGTTATTTAGTTTGGAGTACATTAGTAGAGTTTGGTTGCTAGTGGTGGTGTGATTACTGATGTTTGCAGTGGTAGAAGAGGTGCAGAAATTGAGGTACAATTCTGAATATTCGTACTAGAAAAGTGTGGGGGGAGGCAGTGCAGCTCAGGAAATTGTGTGAGGTGAATGTCATGAATTTTCAGCCTCTATACTAAGCTTTTCTTAAAACTGTCTGGTGACAACATGATCTGAAATAGGTGTAAAAATATGAGCATTGCATTGTCCAAAATACAGCATCTTCTGCAAGTGATGCCCCCCTGCAATCTCTACTTCTATCAAATTATTTAAGCAAATTATGTTTAATCTGTTACCCTTCATTCCATACTTTGTTCATACCAACACGCTTGTAAAGCAAGCTGTCTGCATCACATGCTCTTGAAGTGCTAGTACAGACTGGGGAGCTCTAGGACTCCCCAGTCCTGAAGCCCATGGCTACAGCAAACCTTGGCTGAAACCAGACCAAGAGGTGGAAAGGGTACTTCGAATTTTAAACTCAGTGCCAACAGACTCCTGCCCCTGGTGTTGGACAAGTCATCTTAGGCCAAGGTTCAAATGATTGATGGAAGTTAATTAGTTTTCTGAGGACTGGTTGCTCTTATTTCCCACCAAAGTCAGTGGAGAAACTCCCACAGGTTATAGTGGGAGCTGGAAAGTGGCCATGCAATGTTGTGGGACATCCAGAAGAAGCAGGATTGCCTTTTGTAGTGGAGACAGTGGGAGTTGCTTACAAACATGAAGGAAACCCAAATGCTGCCAAAAGAAATTTTATTTTCCTCCTCCTTAGCGGTCGTTACAAAAATCAGAAGTAAATAGTGAACGCAGAACTTTGTCAAACATTTTCTGTCTTTATTTCAGCCATACCTGGCTGCGTGCTCATGTTCTGCCTTTTCTTCTTTCAATTGCAAGTCACCCCCATATTGATGCCTAGAGCACTGCCATGCACCTCATCTTGAGTGAAATGAATGTAATTAATCTAAGGTTATTGCTATCTCTAGGTTTGTAATAGCTCATCAGTGTTGATGGGGTTGCATAAGGCTTGCTTCTGCAAGGATCCTTTTCCTTGGTTTCCCCTGTCAGCATGTCAACACCACTGCTCTGGGTGAAGATAATGGTGCTTTGTTCAGGAAGAACTGGTGGGATTGCCAGCTCCATGTTAGATGGACCACAGGCAGAATGGTGTCAGAAGCTGATATGCAGTAAAGCCTGAGATCTAGAGCTTTACTTTACTGAAGCTATGAGAACTTGCCCTGGTTAAAAGTCAGCACGGGATTCCCAATGTGGAGACAACTCTGCAGGGGCCGTGGCAGAGTTTGTACAGGGTTGATTGTAAAGTCTTTCTGCTGTAAGCTTTGAGTACCCATGGTGTCAGTCTGTCAAATTTCCACACATTAAATCTGTTTGGTTAGTTTGGAAGGAAGTTCTGTAGCTACGCCTATGTACAATCTGGTTAAATTTGATGGCTCTTAAAGTGTATGTGGTGTCATGTGCTCTGGTGAGCAGTTGAAGTGGGACTGTTGCAGTGACAGATTTAAAAGAAAAGAAGAGAAGCAAATAGATCTGTGCTTTCATCTGGCCTTTTGGACGGAGGGAAAGCTGTGGATGTTGTCTACATGGACTTTGGGAAGGCTTTTGACAGTCTCCCACAACATTCTTCTGAAGAAACTGGTGAATCATGGCAGAGAGAAATGTGTCCTTGACTGGGTTAAAAACTGTCTGGCTGGCTGTTCCCAGACTGTTGGGATGAATGGGGTAAAATCAAGCTGGTGGCCGGTCACGAGCAGTGTCCCTCAGGGCTCAGGTTTGGGGGCCGTCTTGTTTAATGTCGTTATTGGGGACCTGGACGTGGGGATTGAGAGCATCCTCAGTCAGTTTGCAGACAACACCACACTGTGTGGGATTGTTGATCTNTGGGGGTGCTGGTAGACAGTTGGCTTCACATGAACCAGCAGTGAGTGTGCTCGGGTGGCCAGGAAGGCCAACAGGATCCTGGCCTGGATCAGGAATTGCATGGTTAGCAGCGGAAGGGAAGGTCTTGTGCCCTTGGACTCAGCCCTTGTGAGGCCTCATCTTGAGTACTGGGTTCAGTTCTGGTCTCCTCATTATAGGAAAGACATTGACATGCTGGAAAGGGTCCAGAGCAGAGCGACCAAGCTCCTGAGGGATTTAGAGAACCAATCATCTGAGAAGAGGCTGAGGGAGCTGGGCAGGTTTAGTTTGGAAAAGAGGAGGCTGCCCTCCTCTGAAGGGAGGTTGTAGAGAGGTGGGTGTTGGCGTCTTCTCCTTGGTGACTGCTGACAGAAGCAGGGGCAATGGTCTGAAGTCAAGGCAGGGGAGGTTTAGATAGGATTTTAGGAAGAAATTCTTTACAGAAAGAGTGGTGAGGCACTGGAACAGCCTTCCCAGGGAGGTGTTTGAGTCACCATCCCTGGAGGTATTTAAGAAGCGTGTAGACACAGTGCTTCATGACAGGCTAGAGTGGCAACATGGAGGGGATTATTTTGTGTTTTTCCATGCATCAGGTAGTTAGGGATTTGTGGGTGTGCGGGTGGTTGGACTCTGCAATCTGGTAGTACCTTTCCAACCATGTTTGTTCTGTGATTCTCTCCCCTAACCATGTAGTGCCAGTTAAGAGTTACTCAAAGTCCTGAGTAAGCTGCAAATTGTGATCTTCCTTTCTACTTGCCTTCCTGCCTGCAGAACCACAAACTAAAAATACAGTTCCCTTCATATTCTTGCTTCAGCTTGCCAATTCTCAGCTCGGCTCCTCCTCCTTCCACCCTTTGAGTGCCAGTTTGAGAAGCTATCTACATTTTTGGCTATCACATTTCTGCAAGGCAGGATGGGGTTCCTCTCGATTGTTAACAGTTTCTTGCCCGAGTTAAGAGCCTAAATGCTTGGCAGGTGGTCTGAAAGAGCAACTGCCATGTGATGGGACCATACCTTGCCTTATCTTCTAGAAGCACTGCCTCTAGTTCTGGAAAGTCTTTTCTGGAAGATCCTGCTCACACGGTTCAGTGTTAACTCCAGATGCTTTTCCAGTGATGGAAGCACCATGTGAATTTTTCCATTCTCAGCTGCACAGGCAGGTTGGGCTCAGGAGACCAGATTTGCCTCTCCGTTGCTGCTGAAAACAAGGAATAATTTAGTTGGAATGAATGAGGTCTTCTCAGTGATAGATCTACAGAGATACACTTAGACCACAGAGATCAAAGCCTGCCCTTCCCTCATTTTTTAGGCCCTGTTTCAACCAATATGCAAACTACGTTCTTACATTCTTTTACCCTGCTTCTAATTCCCACAGTTGAATTAATGGTTTGAGCCATGATTAATATCCCCCATCCCTCCATCACAAAGATCCTGAACTTCTGTCCCCAGGGCTGCCTGTTCCCACTCTTGCCACTTCTCTCATCATTTGGCAGGCAGAGGGGGTGGGCAAGCTCTACTCACATCAGCTTGTCACTGCTAGTTTTTCTGCCCATGCTCATCAGAGACTAAATCTCTGGAAAACATCTGTAAACACTAACAACAAGTAAGATTCAGATTTGTTGCGGGAAGGAATACAAAGCAGAGAGTAACAAACACTTGGTTGGTCTCAGCTGCCCGATGTGGTGCAATAGAGACTGGGATCAAGAAGTATGCCCAAAAGCTCTTTGTCTCACATTAGAAGGAGCAGTGCTCCCCACCATCTGTCTCTCTCTATGAATCTCTGCCTCATCCCCATGTAATAAGAAGATTTATCTAAGTACTTGCTGTAACCCTACAAGGAAGCCCAATAAATTTTGCCTTTCTAACCATCACTGGAAGGGTCAAATTTGGCACTGTTCAGCACAGTTGCTTGTGTGTAATTATTTCTTGTTGCTCTGCCACCATCTCTTCCTCCAGCAGTTCAGCAGCATTCATAGAAATATAAAAGCCTCTGTGACATCTCAGAAGAGGCTGGCAGCTGCCAAAGATGGATTTCAGGGAGCTCTTTTTTTTCCCTTATACCCCATGTGCAGGACATTTGGCTGTAGGCAACTGACCCTGTGTGTGTAATAGCCCATATGGGCATGTTGGAGATGCTTGTGCAGCTACAATGCAGGTAGATTTACTGTGGGCTGTTTCCCACCTTCATGGTAGAGCAGACTTACATATCCCTGACAGCTAAATTTGTGGCAACACCTGTGTGAATGATTGTTTGTGAATTAATTATAGAAAAGTAGAGGGAAAAAGTTTAAAAACAGGAAAATGTTTGTTCTTTGTCTTATTAAAATCTGAAGGGAGAAACTTAATAAGGATGCAGCTGAACCATGTTAATTCAAACCCAAGTTAAGCACTCAATCTTCAAACCTGTTCTTAGTAAGGTGAAAATCACTTTCAATTTGAAATAGATTATTTTTTAGTAGCAAAAGAAGTAATTTTACTTCTCCATTCAAAACAGTTACCTGAAAATGTTGCCCGGGTAGCTCGTTGCAGTGGATGTAAATCTCCTTTCTTATTGTTGAAAAAGTAAAAGAGTTTCCATATTGTAATTACAGGACAAACAAAATCCTTTTGAGGGTAAAATAAAAGCTAATTTTTCTAAAAGTAAAAGAATTAGACTAAGTGCTCTTGGAATTTCTCTCCTGAGCACCCACACTTCTTGAGCAACTCGTAACTGTACACAATCAATTCCTCCAAACCTGGTGCTCATCGGTGAGGTAGTGAGATATTTCAACAGTGATTTATCTTAACGTTCAAGAAATGGGAAAAAAATTTGCTGTCTACCCCACCGTTTGCAATCATCACATAAGGGGAACTTCACTTTTCACTGGACCGTGTGAGTTACTGAGACACTTCAGAACTGCACCCAATAGCACCAAGAGCAGCAGATAGATCTGTCAGCTGTTTTGCTGAAAATGGTGGATATCTTCCCTGGAAAATTCATAAGTTGCCTGAGGCAAAATTTCACAGTGGAAACAGTGAGATTTCTTTGTACATAACATTCCTAATGCTCAGGAAAGTCTAGGTTCCCCCTCCTGTCAGATGAAAATACCCATGAAGTAGAACATGATGAATAGGCATAGCCGGGCTCTGAGAAATGCAGTTTCAGAGGTCCTCAACCATATCCTGACTGCAGCCCATCCAAGCCACAGTGAGTGGCAAAGGAACGATGTCTTTAGGACTTACTCTTATTGCTTATTCTCACATGTAGGTGCAGGCTAATATGAGGTCTGATGATGACTTCATGCATCTCTTCTTCCGCAGGTCCTTAGTGGTGGAGTGAGCAGTCTTTCTGGTGTGGTCCCTTCAAAGGGCTGTGTGGGAGTGTTCCAATCAGGAACTGGAGGTGTCCTGAGTCATGTATCATAACATACTGACTTTAACTAATCGTATTCACACCTAAGAGGAAAGCTAATCAGACCTGTAGAGAAAAGGGAAATCCACTGTGCATATCAGTGCATGTAGGTCCCCTGGTAGGGCCTCAGAGAAAGGGACTGCTCTTCTCCCTGCAGAAATGATCATTTGAACAACATAGCTTGGCACTTTTCCCATCCATAAGTACTTTGGAGGGTCTAAGCTGGCTTTCTGCAAATATTTGTGAGCCTGATTCAGGGTCCTTTTTTTGTTGGGCTTTGTTTTGTCTGAATAAGAGCTGATGATGTTGGTGTTCACCAGGAAAAAAACGTTCTCCTGCTTTGTTCCTATGTTTTATTGTTTGCTTATAGATACAGTGCAAATCTGGCTCTCTAACTTTCTCCTGGAAATAAAGATTGCAGGTCCAGAGCAGCCGGAATTTAACAAAAGGTTATCTCTGCTTTCAAGCTCCTTTGCTCTTAAAGCATGGTATATAATTCCAACTCAAAGCTGTTTTGGAAAAACTGCTCTGAAATATTAGTATCTTGTGTTCAAAAGGATGTTCAGTGGGCAGTTGCCACTTAAGATTTGCCCAGGTAGAGCCTACTGCAATAAGAGAACCTTAGCTGCACCAGGGGAGGTTCAGAGGGATCTTGGGAAGAACTTCTTCCCAGAAAGACTGGGGAAGCTTTGGAACAGACAGCCCAGGGAGGGAGTGGAGGCACTATCCCTGGAGGGGTTCAACTAATGGACAGATGGGGTGTTTCAGGAGACGGGTTAGTGGTTTGGTGTTGTAGGGCTCACTTGGATGGTCTTGAAGATCTTTTGCAATCTTGATGATTCTATGACTCTATATGGTTATAACACCTCTTTACATGTGTTCTTGTTGCTATTGATTGTTTTAATACATTGCAGTCTATAGTAAAAAAAACTCAAACAATATTTAAATCTTTCTTAGCTGTCATTAAATTAAATACTTATTGCAAAAAAGGGAATCAGAGGTGTTTCTGAGAGTGAGGTTTGCTATGGGCTTCATAAGCGTTTGGAGTTGAATGGCAAATTTGCATAAAAACACAGAGGACTCCAGTGACTTGTGGGGTCTTGAACAGTTTTGATAATCTATTTGTTGATGGATTGAAAAATTACTGACTTTACTTATCGCTACCGTAGGCATGAAAGTACCATGTGTGCAATTCCACCAAGGAGGATTCTCACACAGTTTCCGAGATTCAGCTTTTGTCAAATCTTACGCTTGGAAGCCTGAAATACTTGGTGCCTGTGTAATACGAAGCATTTGTGTGTTTGAATTTAGCTTTTTCTATCAATCAAGCAAAAGTTACTTTAGATGAAATCCTAGACCCAAAGTGACAGATTTAAGATAAGACTTAAATCTTCAGCTGTGACTTAAGCTAAGTCATATCTTCAGATAAGACTTAAGACTTCAGCTTTGTACAGATACAGGTCAAGTTTTGAACTCAACATCATACAGTAAAGGTTTGTGTGAGATTAGGATTAATGGGGCGGCTATTGAACAAGCTCTTGCATGTGTAGGGATTGCTGCTGGTAAATCAGCCCTGTCCTTTGAACAGCAAGAACGAAAGCTCTTGACTCAGGCTGCCATCAGTTGTGTTTTATTTGAAATCTGGTTGGAAAGTTTGTAATGTGACTCAGTCTGTGCAGCAAAACCAACAGCAATTTCTGGTGAAATTCCTCCTAACAGGCACTGTCTGTCATCTGCTGTGGGGTGGGGCTTTCTTAGGTCAATAACTGGTGAGAGGCCCCAGGGAGTGAGAGAGACCCTGCTAGGAAGGCATGGGAGTAACAGGCAGACTCAGTAAAACAATGCTTGTTTGGGCATCTATGAAAGTAGGAAAACCTTTCAGACTTTTCTCTAGTGTATTGTTTTCTCACATGAACCATAGGGCAAGCTCTGCAAACAATATGGATAATATTGTTTGAAATAATGTTGAAAGCAGACACCTAATTTTATCTCCCAGCCACTGAGCTACAGTATATTTACTTTCTTTTGTGACCCAATGCGATGCTCTCATTTACAACTGCATGAAACATAGTGGTGTAACCACCATGGCCCTCTTGCTCAGTGTAGGGACTACGGATGCTCATGCCAAACTTGCTTGTAGCTGGGAAATAATAAAGCAGAGGGAAAGGCTCTAAACAAGCCATTTGAAGCTCTCTCTACACTAACCCAGCTATGACTCAAGGAAAATGTTTGTTCTCTTGTGAACCTGCATACCAAATACAGGCACAAGCAGAGAGGCTGGACAATGANGAAGTTCGATCCAATTTGATAAAATTCTTTATAGCTTCATTGTGTAGTTTTGGATAGTTCTTGTCTTCATAGGTAGCTGAGGATCACCAGAGAAATTCTTTAACAATTTCTGCTCTCTGGCTGTTTCAAAGGGCTACCATTCCAGGTACCCCTTATCCCTTTATTTCTGAGGTGGCATGGTGAAAATCTGACTGGTCCTACTAACCTCAAAAGAGATTGATGTTTCTTTTGGCAGAGTTAAGGTAATAGTTGTAGCACTGAGTATTTTGTGCAAGGGGATGTCAGACTAGGAATCCAAAGTCCAAATCAGATCTAAGGGAAGAGGCTTATTCTTGTGGCCATCCAGTACAGTATCTAGACTGTATGTGAAATCTGAGAAGTAAAGAAAGGGAGCAAGAAAAAAAGCATTTAATGAGTTGAGTGAAGACGAAAAAATTCGTCTTAATAGAAATTAAGTTCAGAAAAAAAATAAACTAATGGAAATCAAACGTGTCCAAGACAGTTCAAGGTGATATCAAAGTAGTTACTAGACAGAATGATATGGGGAGAAATGCTAAAAACATGAAAGATACATCATTTAATTTTCACTTTTGAGAGGTTACAACTTCAAAAGAATCCCACTAAGCCAAAATAAAATGTTTCTCCTTCATGCTGAAGTGGTTTGGCCATAGGTGCCCATGTTCTTTTTCAAATTTACTCTTCTGGTGGATCAAGTCTTCCTAAAGCTCACTTCAGGCAGCCACTCGAGCTTGTTCACCTCAATTAGTGATGGCCTGCGGTGCACTGAAATATTAGAAGGAGCCTATAGAGGAATTCATCACGAGCCAAATGGGTTCCTGCCTTGGCAGGATTCCTCTTACTGGTTTATGAAGATAAAAGGAGGATAGCTGAAAGTTAGTATTCCAAAGCAAGTGACTTGGATCTTAAAATATTTGGTGAACTCATTCAAGAATAGCACATTCATGTGAAAGTAGCTTCTGCATATTGCAGTCACGGTCAATGAAAGCTGAAGTGTGATGCTAGCCAAGAAAGCAAAAACTGCCTGTGGGCTCCCTTAGCTTACACACCTAGCAGCTAAGCCTGGCATCGTCAAGTCTCTGGGGAGCAAGATCTGGAACTTGCAGACTCTCTTGGGTCAGCTCTCCCACCTCCCAAAGTCATCAGGAGAGTTGCAGTGCACACTTGAGGAGTACTGATGTGACTCTTGGGGACCTCACTGTGCTCAGATTCAGTCCTCCCCAGCTGCCCGTGCTGAGGCTGTCATACTGCTCAGTGCAGGTCCGCAAGTCAGCTTATGGATGATGTAGCAAATATTTGGCTCATCTTTCAATCAGAATTCCTGTTTAAGTGTCTAAAACAGCTGATATGTTAGTTAGTGAGGTGCAGAGCACCCCTTTAGCTCTCAGCTGTGCCATCATTGCACTGAGCCAGGAACTTTGACTGAAGTCTGATGCTGACTGAACACAACCAATGCACGTTCTATGCACAGTAACTACTTCTGACTGGTTATATTGGGCTGTTTGCAGGGGCTGAATGCTTTTGGAAACCATTTCCTACGTAGGAGTTTGTCATAGCTAATAACTCTGAGCAGGCTGTGACTGCCAGCAGCTGCTGACCACATCCTCTGACACCCAGAGCTCAAAGCACAGAAACCTTTGCTAAGCGTCAGTGTGACATGTAAATGCAAACATTTGTGGAGGCTTAGCAGGTCCTGTTCCTAATCAGGTGATTCCTTGTTCACGACCTCTATGCCAAGATGTCTGGTGGAAGTGCTCCGGCTCCAGTAGCTTACGGAGGAGAATGGAATTTTGTCAGCAAATAGTTTGTTGCTTGAGTAAAAAGGCAAAGGTACTAGAAGTGGACATTCACTGTGTCTTGGACAAGTGCAGGCAAACTGAGATTATGTTATCATTTCATACACTATGGTAAGTGTTTTAGGGTTAAATTATAGAGATTACTATCTGCAAGCTGAAAATGTCTGTTGCTATGCCCTTAGTGGAGGGATACATCTACATCGGAGTGCAAAACAATCCTCCTATGTTGTATTTATCTGCAATTTTGAAGGCGAATGAAAAGATGAATAATGTATTGGACTTGGCAGTCATTTGGAAAACTTAACGTGTTTAATTCACTGGAAGTATGAAGTGTTTCTTTCTGTCGATTTGCAGTGACCCCAGGCAGTTTGGTAAATCAGTCTGTGTCCATAATGCTATGGCATTTCTTAGTTTTCCAAGGAAATCAGGCATGGACATCTGCCATTCCGTAAAGAAATGGGAGAAGATGTCTACTGATAAACTGGTGCCAATAATTCTCAGCCAGTGGCATTAAGCACAGTCTGTTTGCCATATAATTCTTGCGTAACTCCCATGCATGGTGTTTTCTGAGGTTTCTCTGAAGCTGGGTGATGCATGTGGTAGTACTGGATGAACACGAGCAAGCTTGCACTCAATGCAAGAGGAGAGCTTGCAGAAGTGTGATTCCAGTTGCCATTGCCTCTTCCATGCAGCAAAGGGATTTCTTCTTTAATGGCCTAGAGGAAAGCTCTAGCTCTTCAATTTCAGCTGGAATCTTGTCTTTGTTTCCTGCCATTTTGATGTCTGGATTTAGTAGCACACCATGTGATTGTACTGGGCTTGTGAAACGTACATATTGAATTCAAAAAATCTGCGTGTTACCATCTGTACCCTGCGGATATCTCAAAAGAGGGGATTCAGAAACTGGAGGAAGAAAGGTTTCATGAATTTTCCAAACTTTTTCCTTTAAGTGCTGGGAGGTTTTTTTAACTTGAGTGACACTTAGGGATTACTTACACCATCCACTGTAATTTAATGCGTAAAACAATAAAGAGTACGTGTTGTTCTTTGTGTTTCCATACCAATGCTTTCCTTATCTATTTTCCCCAGCTTGCAGTAGAGTTGCTCTCATGTGATCTTACTCCACAAGGAGGCATGTCAGAGTGGCCCTGCACACTGCTTTACACCACTGGTAAGCACTCGTCAGATTTGCTTTGGTCATGAATGCAGTTCTGCAATGAACATCTCCCCTCTCTCTTTTGTGTGTTTCAACAACGGAAAATTCAGAGTTTGCCAGCTGAACCAGGATTCAAATCCATAGCTTGTTTGTTTATTCAACACTGTTATTTCAGCCCTAATATTGATCCATAGACACTCCAAACTACACTCACTGGTAAATGTGTCTGTGCAATATCTGCTAATATCAGCAGGCTGATATTGCAAGCTGAGTGAGGGGTGGGCTTTATTAGTCATCTTCTAGATTTTACTGTCTTCATGCAATCTCAGTGCAATATTTTTCATGTGTTTGAAGACCTTTGCAAAATCAGGTACTGTTTCTTTGTAAATATTCATGTGCATGTATTGCCAAAACACCCAAACCACTGTGGCACAGCCTGCACCTGCATATATGCATTACCCAATTCCTACCCCTGTGACTCGGCACCTATTCCACTGTTCTGCTGAAACATTTAGTGAGAGAAAAGGAAAATAAGTAATAACCAAGGGCAGACTCATGTTACAGAGTAGTAATATCTTGCCTTATTTTAAGAGATTTAGTCTAATTTGTCCTTTAGCTTTGTCTTCATTGGATGGTTTGTTCCATCATTAAATTGTTGTCCAAAAGAGATTTCTCTCTGTGTGTGAACAAGGAGTCTAGACTGCCATTTTTAAGAGGAATTTGCCATTTTATACCTGAGGAATACCTTTCTTACATCCCTGCAATAGTCTCAAACAGTTTTCCTTCCACTTTCTCACTCTGTAGTTTTGCCTTTACCTTGAGATACAGGTTTGGGCTCCCTTCCAGGAGCAGTACTTCTTTGTAATGGATGTGATTTGTCTCATGTGGGAATACAGAATGAAATTACCAATAACATACTTACATTCAATTACAGCTGTTTGAACGCAGACATAATTTAGCCCCTCAATGGGGAAATCCTCTCTGCCACATTCAAGGAAGGGTTACCAATATGTGCTCACTAGTAACATGTCTGCACATACCCAAACACTGTAAGGAAGTTAGGTGACACAGATGATTTTGACTTAGTATATTGAGGCCTGACAGCTTTGCTTAAACACACTCAGTTCCTGACCCTGTTGTTCAAAGGCAAACTGTTGAGCCATTTAGATGCTTCTGCCTGTGTCAGAAATCATGAGGAGCCCTGTTATTGGGAGATAAGTGATCTGGACATGGCCAGAAAATGAGAAGGACACATGGTCTCAGGCTACATTGAGAAAAAAGCCATCACAGACCAGTCTGGGGATGAACTAAATGAGTACCTTCGCCTTTTAAAATGTCAGGCAGGATAACACTGTAAAAACAAGTTACTCAGACAGTTTATCCCCGAAAGTAGAGTTTCAGCTCTGAACATGAATATCAGGCAGAGGGTACTGGTGACCTCTTGTTCTGCCAAACTGTTCTGCGCAGGAAAATGTTGAGCTTTGGCCGTGGAAAGATCAAGTAAATTGTTCTGTGAATGTGAGGGAAGTCTGCCATGTGGGTGTGCAGAACTTCACCTGTGGCCCTGCTTCAGCAGAAGGAAGGCAGGTGGGAAAATGGGGAAAGTCTTTCATCTGTGTGCACCCACCAGCCAACTTGCTGAGGGCAGCATAGGGCTAGTAGTTGACTAACAGACATGACAGCAGAGTCGCTCTGGGAGTCCTTAACCATCTTGGCCCATTAAAACTGCATGTAGGCACCTGTTTTGGCCACTGCTGAGAGGTAAAGAAAGGTGAATATTTCTTGTGCTTTTCCTTTAGATGTGGAGGTCAGGCTGCAGTTGAATTTGTAGCTAGAGACATTGGAATTGAAACACAGATGTAGGCCAGGATGTGAATTATCAGTTAGACAAAACTCTGTCACTGTGGTGTGAATACCTTGATTAGTTATTCTTCTGTTCACAGAATCACAGAAAGTCGGGTGTTGGAAGGGACCCTGAAAGATCGTCTACTCCAATCCCACTGCCAGAGCAGGATTCCCATAGGACAGGTCACACAGAACCAGTCCAGGCAGGTTTTGAATATCTCCAGAGCAAGAGACATTACAGACTCTCGGGGAAGCCTGTGCCAGGGGTCTGTCAATCTCACAGTGAAGAAGTTTTTTGTTCTGTTTATGTGGAATCCCCTCCACTCAAGCTTGCACCATTGCCCCTAGTCCTGTCATTGGGCATAACTGAGATTATGATTAGAGTACCCCAGAAATCCAATGGAATTCTGGCATACATTAAGAACTCTGTGGCCAGTAGGTCTAGAGAGGTTCTGCCCCCTCTACTCTGGTGAAGCCACTGCTCCCATTTCTGGGCTCCTCAGTTTAATAGAGACAGGGAATGCCTAGGAAGTGTCCAGTGGTTGGCAATGAAGATGATCAGAGGCCTGGAACATCTGTCCTACAAGGAAAGGTTGAGAGAACTAGGATTGTTTAGCCTGGGTTGAGAGAACTGGGATTATTTAGCCTGGAGAGAAGATTCAAAGGAGACCTTATTCATCTCTATGAATACCTGAGAGAGGATAGAAGCAAACTGTTTTTCAGTTGAGCCCAGTGGCAGTATTAGAGACTGTCATCATTTTCAAACTAAAACAGGGGCATTAGGAACAAGGTAGAACACATAAAGTTTCATAGAAATAGGTGAAAATGTCTTTACCATGCAGGTGACAAAGCCCTGGCACAGGCTGGCCAGAGAGGTTGTGGAGTCTCCTGCTCTGGAGATACCCAAAACTGCCTGGATGCAGCAGCCTGGTGCACTGTGCTTTGGGCAACCCTGCTTTGGCAGAGGGGTGTTTGACTTGGTGCTCTCCAGAGGTGTCTTCCAGCTCTGGTGATTCTGTTATTAATGTCTGCTTTCCTTCTTAATATACTGGTCTGCCTCCCAGAGAATATGTAAGAATTGAATATAGTCACCTTTATGGTTGGAGTCAACTGACTGGAATGATAAATGTGGCTCAGAATCTGTCAGAGCCCACAAAAGACCCAGAACCAAACTGATTTCCTCCTCTGTGAATACGCAAGTCAGACAAATGTATAATGCATCCAACTCTCTAGATGTGTCTGTGCAGCTTCCATGCTGGGACTACACTCGAGGCTTTTGAAGTTCAGCCAGTAGCCACTGTATTTCTGGTTGGTTAGCACTTGCTAAAGAGCAGCTCAGTAATACCACAATGAATTATAATTTTTGCCTGGGGAAAGAAACAGAGAAAACAAAACCCAAGCAAACCCAGTAGCAAGCCTTTTGGAGTAAGTATCATTTTATAAAGGAAAGATCTAAAAAGATCAGACACTATCTAACGTTTTAATTCAAGTGTGACCTCAGAAACAGAAACGTTTTGTAAATCACAGAATCACAGAAAGTGGTTGAAAGGGACCTCAAAAGATCATCTAGCCCAACCCCCCTGTCACAGCAGAATCACAGAATCAGAGATTCATTCAGGTTGGAAAGGATCCTTGGGATCATCAAGTCAAGCCATCAACTTACTCTACAAAGTTCTCCCTTAAACCAGATCCCTCAACACCACATCTAAACAATCTTTAAATAAACGCAGGGATGGTGACTCAAGCCCCTCCCAGGGCAGTCTGTTCCAGGGCTTGACTACTCTTTCTGTGATGTTTTTTTTCCTAATGTCCAGTCTAAACCTCCCCTGTTGTAGTTTGAACACATTCCCTCTTGCTCTTACACTAATTGCATGTGAGAAGAGACTGGCATCAACCTCTCCACAATGTCCTTTCAAGTAGCTGTAGAGAGCCATGAGGTCTCCTTTCAGCCTCCTCTTCTTCAAAGTAAAGAGCCTCAGCTCTTTCAATCATGTATTGAAGTAGGAGGTGCATGTTAAGAATGACTTGAAAGAAGTTAATGGTTTGAAAACAAAGTGCTTGGAGAAATCATAAAACAGTTCAAGCACTTTGTGTGGTGCAAACTACTACTGTGCAGTGACACAGACTTTGCAGAGGTCTTTGGAATTTTATGTCCAATGATGTCTGAGAATGTTTACCATTTCTTTTTCTTTCCTCCATTCACTCCCCTCTTCTCTTTTCCTTCTAGTGCTTGATATTTTGAATATTTTTTTTTTGACTGGCTTTCTACCCGTTAATTGTGGCTTACCCAGTCTGCTTCACCTGCCATTTCAGGAGGCTGCGTCAACACCCCACCTGGCAGTGTTGTTTACAAGCAGTTTTGCAACCTTTCCAATGTGCTCCCTTATTTTTGGGAATGCGTAGCGTAATGCTGCCACATGACATTTTGAGCCTGAATTGGTGTTCCTTGTGGTATCTCCTCAGGCCTGTTATGCTTTGGGTGTTTGCATTACCCGTCCAGACACCCACGTGTGGTGGGGTTATTTTTCACCTGTGACTGAATGCCAGCTGTACACCAGGTGTCACAGGAATATGCCTAGGACTCCCATTGATTTCTTAAGTACAAACAATCATTATAGCTGCAAAACAAATAGACAAACAAAATATGTGGGAATGTAGCTTAGAAGATGCTGCTTGCTTTTCCTTCTGAAATGCACTACGTGCAGGTTTGAGGTGTAATATACAAATGGCTAGAAGGTTGTTAACAAGAAAGCAAAACAGGATACCAGTAGGCAGGGATCAGCTAGCTCTTTGGTTCTTTAAAAATAGAGAACGGGAAAAAGTTATGGGCAACCATGGGAAGTTGTGTGATTCCACAGTACCTGATAAACCCCCTACTGTAATTTTGACTCAGCCCAAGTTTTTCCTCTCCATACTGCTGCTATGCTATGCTACTCTTGCACAGTCCTCTCACCCCAGTTGGCTGCATCCTGTGTAGAGTTTGTGGAATTAACAGACGTGTGCCATGTTCTGTGGGATAACATGTAAGACTTGTTCTCATTCAGTTGTTTCACTTGATATATTAGTTATTTCTCAGGAGAAACCTGCGTTTGGAAGAACAGGTATTTGAAAGTTTACATCAAAATTTCGCTGAATTTCAACATCCAGATCTCAACATCCTGAATCCTGGGTCCTTTCACCCTTCTAATCTCTGACTTTACTTAAAGGAAAATTTCCAAGATCTGCTCCAATGTAAATGTCATCTTTATGGGAAGAAAGATGATCCAGTACTTCCCTGACAATTCTTCCGCTTTTTTCCTTGTCCAGCTTCCTTGGGTTTAATCCTGGGCAAGAGGAAATGTCCCCATCCATGGTGGGGATAGAGCTGGCTTCAGCACTGCTCCTCAGTATCCAGTCCTCTTCCAACAAGCCCAGCTGGGAGTTTGAGTTCCAAAATAGCCCAGCATGACCACAGCCAGCCTCACAGCTGTGACCATGAGATGTCATAGTTGCATGCCGCTGCACTGCAAAGGATGAGGTGACATCAGGGCCAGTACAGAGTGGTGCTAGCGTGGAGACCAATTGTGCTGCTTCAGACAAACTAATCCTTCCTTAGTGTTCCTGCTTTGGTCCTCCCTCTGTAAAAAGATCAATTTCCCTTCTTTCTGGAGGTCTTCCAATGATAAATGCACTGGCGAGTGTGACGCAGATAGCCACTGCATGAGCGGAGAATTACTTACGTATCCCATTGTCCTTACTGAGACAGGAATGCTTGTAGGTCCTTCCTAGGAAAAGTTCTGGTGTTCACTAGAAATTGCGTGTTTTAAATAACTGTTTGCAATAGTTTGTGAGGAGTCTGTAGGTCATCAGAAGCACTATCCAACAGCAGTGTGCAGTGTTGGCTTTGGTCCTACTAGCTCCTCACCCTTGGCCAAGCCCTCTCTGCAGCAGTGCAGTTCCTGCTAATGCTGACAGTTCTGGGTGCACTGGTAGCATTGCACAGTCCTCCAAGAGTGCAGGAAAAAATCCTTTCTGGAGTTCATGCCATGATATCACAATTCGGGAGGGATAATTATTGACTGCACACAAGAGCAGAGTTTTTTCTTCCTCTGCATGCGAACTGCAGTTGATGTTGTGCTATTTTGGTGTTGTTTTCCGCTTAACATTCCTCTGTAAGTGTAGCTCCTCTGAGGCTTGAAAAGAGACAAAACTGAACCAAAGTGACTTTGTTTTCTCTGTGTAAGAGGATGGACGCTGAGTGATAATGACATATTTTGCGTGTGAGCAGCAGGTGCGAGACCAAGCGTCTACTGCAGATTAAAGTAAATATGTTTTTTTCTATTTTTAACTGATATGTGACAAAGAAAAAATATTTAAATGCCAATTTCCATGGGTTTTTTTGTGTGCCTATAATTATACACCCTAATGTGCCAAGCGACTACTCACTGCAGTTCAAATTTACATAGTAAAGTTGTGCATAACAAGGCAAACAAGATAGAGTCTAGCATTCATCTCTGTGCATCTGGACTGCCTCCACCCAGCAGTTACACTACCAACAAATGAATGTTTTCTGCTTTCTTGAGTTCATATAAATAGCTGTAAATTCCTATAATTAACTATGATAAGTCACTCCCCACTACTAAAACAAAGACATGTTTGTTTATCGGTCATACTTGCATCCACCACTCTTCAACATTGCAGTGTCGACTGATGTTTTCTTCAGTGTGTTAAACAAGGCAGAAATATTCCTGTTGGGCAATGCCAGAGTCCCCAGAGCAGCCTCTAAAGCCAGAGCACAGGGCTGTCGCCTGCTGAATGCTCCACTTCTCTGCTGATGGCTCTTTCTTTTCCTTGCCCTTTATTGCAACCTCTCCAAAATCGAGTACTGTTTAGGTGAGCAGCTGAGGCACTGGGGATCATGGCATGGCTTGGAAACAGAGGCATAAACTCAACTGAGATATTGAGATGAGTTTTTATAGAAATAAAGTGGTTTCTAGGAACATCTGGTCTGCCCTGTGTCAGATCATTCGTGGCAAATCTGGCCACTCAACTAAGCTGTTAGTGATATCAAATTTTGTGGCACTTTTCAGCTGAAATCTGACCTGGTTGTGTGGCAGGGAATTGGGTTTTATCGAGGGTGGGAGGTTGCAATATGTTTGTTTAATTTGGTTGGGTTTGAGGCTTTTTTGAAGGGCACCAAATTTTGCCACAGAGCCTGACTTTCCTTCTCAAAATACATCTTTACTTTATAAACCTACTGCCTGTGCTATGGGGAAGCTCTGTTTCACTGATTTCATATATCCGTTGTTTTCTGCATGCTGGGGTCTGTGCTCAGGTTGCCTCTGCTCTGGCAGGACATGTATTTCATGGCTTATAATGTCTCAGAACTAATACTGCATAAGAGATGCTAACTACAGAACTAAGTTAGGCACCCAAGTTCCAACTCCCATGAACTACTGAATAGGAGAGGATAAGAGGGCAGGAAATACAGCAGTGACAGTTTTGTTTTGCCTAAATTTTCCATGGAGAATTGTCTCAAAAGTTATATCAAGTTGGAAAGCCGGTCATATTCCTTTCCTTGCCTGGGAACAAGGTTCCTCAGGAGTGGATGAACAATAGTTGTGCTAGCCAGAAAGAGAGGATACTCTCTACTCTGGCACCTTTATGCCATCTTCTTCAGATTGTGGGCCTGTGAGTTGCATTATGAGTATAGCTAAAGATTAGGTCTTTAGAGAAAATGGCTGTAACACAGAACTTTGTATTTGCTGTATGAAATAGATAAGTGGTTAAGTACCTGAAATAGCACAGATGCTCACAAAGTGCCCTGTGAAATATGAGGGAACTGATACTAACCAATGAAAGAATGAAATTGTTTTCTTTTGACATGATTTCTCTGAGTAGCAAAAATAAGTCTTACCTCTAGGTTTTAGAAGTAGACTAAGTGTAGCTGCTTCCTTCCGTATGGATGTTGTTATACATCACTGCCATGCCTGAACAGCACACCAAGTGGATTAGACGGTAAGTGCTCTCTTAGCCATGCAAACTCCCTGTGGGCTGTGAAGATCTGAATGCAGAGTTTTGTGTTTATTTTTGCTGCCTTAAAGGCTGCTGGAACTCATTCCCAGGTCAGCAGAATTAGAACAAGCTAGCTAAGACTTCACGAAAACAGTGGGTTTGTGTAGAGGACCTTTGGTGAAAATTGGAGAAAATGAAGACAATAAGGAGTTTATTAGAGTCCTGAAATAGTTAATTCTTACATATCCACCCCAGACCAACGTGCAAGTCACTCCTACATACCCAGAGTGTCCTTATCACTTGGCCTCTTATCAAAAGTTATTAGTATCACACTGGTATTTCCAGACTCCAGAGCAGTTCTGGCCTTCTTACACCAGGTGCTGTGTACAGTATGTGGCCAGAGACAGAATATGTTGTTGCATTTTGAAGAAAGACAAAAGGTAGCAGATGGAGCCATCATTCCTCCTTTTACATTGAGAAACTGAGGCACTAAGAGATGCAGTCACTTCCCCCAGCTAGCCCAAAAGGCTGCAGGATTGCTGCTTGCT
Source organism: Upupa epops (assembly GCA_013397515.1). NCBI lineage: Eukaryota > Metazoa > Chordata > Aves > Bucerotiformes > Upupidae > Upupa > Upupa epops. Next base: position 85,392 of record VZRI01005816.1, on the reverse strand, counting down.
CTGATGAAAGGGCAACTGGTGCACAATCGCCTCATTACATCCTATAATGGGCAGAGTCAGCATTACGTAGAGCTCAGACTGGAACTGAACAGTTTGTTTTCAAGTTGAGCTAACCTTCTTGTAATAAATGCAGTCTCCTCTCCTGCTCCTCTCTAAGAAATGTATAGATAGATCAATAGAGATTTTTCAGCAGTAAACTCTGCCTTTGGATAAAAGCAATTGGAGTGGTTGCTTAGACTTTCTGTCAAGTCCTGGTTCCATATTCTTTCCAGGAGGGAGAATAGAAACACCACAATTAGAGAGCATGAGCTTTTTTCTCTCCTCAACCTAAGCTTGCCCTGGGACCAACCTATTTTACACAAGCTCAGTACAGCTGCTAAACAAAGAACTGAGAAAAAGGCCAACAAACAGCAGAGAATAGCAAAGACACACTCAAAATATTACAGCTCAAAATACCACAGTGCCTCATTTGTCTGTGATCTGGCTCTATTTAATGGAACTCCTTGCATCCAATTCACCTTCTATTTTTATTAATCTTTGTGCTTTTCTGTTATAAAGACGTCACAGCACATGGCTCAAGGACAGGGCACATAAGAAGTTAAGAATGCTTTTAACTACTGCCCATTGATTACTGATCTTGATGACCTTAAATACTACCTGGGAAAGGCTATCAAATTCAATTGGCTGCAAATGCATTAAGCTTAAGGCAAGTCAAGGTTTGGGTACATGTGAATATTTTTTCTTAGAGGAGGTGCCTTTGCCATGAGAATATGAGCACTTGCTATCCAATCTCCAGCTCCAGTGGGAAGTACTGGCAAATGGCAATGTGTGTGACCCCCCAGAGCTCTGACCCAATTCCCATTTCACATAATTTGCTATAAATCAGGAGAAATGCCACTGGCATCAGTGAAGTTGCATTGGTCTTGGTATTTTTTGTGATCTGAAGATGTAGGTGAGCTCATTTCCCCTCTATGTTTAGGAGGAGCAATTTCATAGGGACTTCAGGGGCTGTAGCGTGTGAATCCACTGTCACCTCTTCCTGGACCATAGTGTAGTCTTCAGCCTCCAAATTCATTCTTTCCTGCTCTCTAGACTTATTTAATTTACAGCAGTTTACATACCAGTTACCACACATATTTTGTTTGGCACCATTTTTTTCCAAAACCTTTCCGTTAACCTAAAAATATAGCACGCTGAAGAAACCACCTCATTACCCCAAAAGAAGAACTTCCTACTGAAACTCGGGGAAGTATGTTGCAAGGTATTCATTTTAACTGCAGTCATAAAGTCCTAAAAACCAAAAAAATCTGGAACATGCAATTAAAATAATTGTAGGTGTGCAAATGCCTGCCTCCTAGCAAGGAATTTAATAATACTTTAAAAACTTTATTTTGGATTCTAGCAAAATACACAATTATATCCATACAAACTGCCATTGCGTCACTTTTTGGGGTCATGGAGAAGACTTCACCTACTGCTATTTCTACTGCATGCCATGCTATTCTTGCAGTTGTTACTTAAGAGAGCAATGTGCTCCAGTGTACACTGAACTGAAAATGACACATGCTTTCCTAGTGAGGTTGTATTTACTATTGATTTATCTTGCCCTAGAGAGTTTTGGTTAAAATTCCAGTGATAATTGTCCCTGATTTATTTAACTCTTTCAAAAGTGCCTCCTAGTTCCCAGCAGTGCCTTGATGCTAGAAAACCACGAAATGCTAGTTGAAGCAATCAATCCGCAGGAGACTGATTCATATATTTGTCATTGCTATGGTTCTAAAATTAAGCAGAATATGTACTTTGTGCATTCTCTGTGGAAAAGTTTGGATTTGGAGAAAGTTTCTGCCTCCCCACTTTCACCTTTCCCCCCCATCCCCTCACTTTCTGGTTCCAGGACTCCATCTTAGCTTTCATCTTGTCTGCATTTGGTGTACTAGCACATGCTGCTGAGGAAAAATCAACCTGAAGCTTGCAACTTGGGAGATTTCAATGAGAGGAAGCTTCATATGGATTTTCATGGTCTGCTGCTCTGGAAACACTTTTCTCATTGTTTGTGACTGTTGGAGTCAGGGTTCGAGAGGAACAAACCTCAGAGGAGGCTGGCTCTTAAAATATCACGGAATCACAGAATAAACATGGCCGGAAAGGACCTACTAGATAACCACGTCCAGCCATACCCGCACCCATAAATACTTGCTGACGCCAAGAGATGGGTACCAGAGTTCTACAGAAGCAGGAACTGTTTGGTCTCTTTTCCCTTTTCAGGATTTGGACATTAAGGTGTTGCCTCAGTTATGTAAGAACACAGTGACGAATCCCCAAGCGTCTTTGTGTGTATGTCTTTTATGAGGGAGTTCTTTTTTCTAAGGGGGTGGGGGTGAATTAAAATGTTTTGTTGCCTTTTTTCCCCAAATGGAGTAAGTTTATTTCTCTTGCCTTCAATTCATAAGTGGTTTTCTCAAACCCTCCCTTTATGTTTAGCACTTTAGCTAAAATTAATTGCTTAAGATGTATTCAGGGCTTTCAATGCATGACAGTCATTTGTAAGATTAATAAGAAAAAGAGATAAGAAATAATTATATCAGCAATGGGAGCATCATCTAAACTTTCTTCATTATATTGCAAGCTCACAATTAGTGATGCTTTAGCAGGCCTTTTTGAAACCGATAACACACCTACACTGAAAGAAGTATAATTTCATCATATTCCAACAGAGGGAGAGCAAATTAATAGCCTTGTACAATTCTAGTCCATGGAAGGTTCTTCTGCTACTTTACAAGATCTCTGTTGCACCCTAAAGTGTTTCAGCTCGTGTCAGCCAATGTAATGAAACATGGAGCCTGTGTAATGAACAACGGTGAGTCTGCCTGCTAACGGTGTTTTGCCACAACATTAAGATATAAATGGAAATGCTCCAATTTCAAAAATTTGACTTGTAAAGATCTCCAAAACAACATTCTTGTGATGGTAGCTCAGTGTACCTGCTGTTCATTATAGAGCCATGTTTGGTGTTGAGCACTGTAGAGATGGGACAGGATGCATCCCTGCTGTTACTTGAAGTATGTTAGGAAGATGAATTAGAAAATACAGCACCTACCTATGGCACCTTTATTGAATTAAGGAGGTGGAGGGTGATAGTTCTTGGCACTGTTCCTTCTCTAACCTTCCTTTCTCCAAGAACAGTGTGCAGCATAAATTCTGAACACTTGAGTGATTTAGGGACATGCCACAAGTGAAGTTGCATTCTTGGGTCCTTCAGCTGTCAGCTTTGGCATTGCAGAGGTCATGTGCAGGGTTCAGAGCAGCCCTAAGAGTCTGGTTTTGTGGACTTAGCCTGGAGACAATGAGTACATCTAGGCCTTGATCTGTAAACATGCATGTGCAGTTAGTCATGCACAATTGCATCGCCACTCCTGCGTTAGTAAGTCTTAAAACTCCTTCCTAGGAGTATGCTAAGTGACTCTATTGGCTTCCTAAACCAAGTTAGTGGCCAGGTAAAGTACCAGTAGATGGCATCCAAGAGTGCCCTTCCCTCGGGGGGCATCTTCTCGGGAGTAGCAACTGCCTGAAGCCAAAAACTATATTCCCTACCTTTACTAAAAACACTTCTGTGACTCCTTCTTCCAGTGTGCAGTGAGTCAGTTTCCTCATCCTTCTTCAGCTTGCCCCATTGCTACTACCAAGGATTTGGAAGTACTGGCTTCCAATTATTTTTTTTAGCTTACTGATTCCAACAGAAATGGCCCTGGTAATGGGTGATCTTTCTGCCGGCAGTGCCTCTCTTGTATCTAGGCAGCTCTGAGCACAAATCTGATTTTATTCTTGCTGTGCCCTTCCTCACAGGTCGAACAACAACTGGAGGAGTTTGAAGTGTCTGTAGTATTACACCAAAGAGGACTTTACTCTGTCTACCTTTGCCCTAGGACCTTAAACAATGTAGATCATGACTCCCAAGAGAAGGATTAGACCTATGAGTTTTTAGTGTAGTGTATATTTTGGGGTTCTTTTCATAGCTATAGGATCATTCCTTTTTTTGGAGGCTGTGGATCATTTGCCTTGCTTGAGTGAAATCTAAAAATTGCCAAGGTATTTTCTGCTCAGTGCTGTTGACGTTAAACATGGCAATGCCTTGCTGTGCCAGAGAAGCAGAGGAGGTGGTTGACACCTGGAAGACACTTGGGATTATCCTGTGGCTCCACTGTTGCCCCAAGGTGTGTGATTCCACTTCTGGCATCAATGCCCTGCTACACTGTGCCGTCCTTACTTGGCTAATCCAGAAGTGGCATAAACTCATAATTAACTGAGAGGTAGTACTTGCCATGTGAAAAATCACTCCTCCCGCTTCCTTCTTGTAGCTCTCCAGTAATTATCATGATCTCTCTTATGTGTAATCGCAGTATGTGCCACTCATTCACCCTCCTAACCAACAGTGATCTTCATGCTGGGTCACATACATGCTCAGATCAGCCAGCTGTCCCTGGGCCAAGCAGGCACTCATGCATGGCACCACCACAGGGCTGTTATTTAAAGCACAAAACCATGATCTGACACATGGCACAAAACAAGAGCAGAGCCTCGTTCCATACATCCTTCATACCTGCTGCTCTTGTGCAGGTGTAGCAATGTACCACACACAACTAGGCCAGGACATTGCCATGAGTTGTCTCCAGCCCATTAGGCTGCTCCCTCCCGTTCATTCTCTCCCTGGTTTCATAGCCCATTGTCGTCAAAGTGGCCAGACCGCAGCCTGCATTGCCAAAATGATGCTGCTTGGGAATTGACTCTGTTTGTATGGGAGGGAGAAGGAACACCTCACACCAGCTTTGCCACTGGACCTGATTCATCCTGCAGCTACACCCAAGGTTTCTGCCTCCCATGTCTTATCCTCAGCAAGAGGTGGGTGGGTCAGGCACTGAAGAGGGGTTAATGTGAAAAAGCAAAGAGCAGCACTGCTCCCAGCAGCGTCCCAGAGGGGACAGGACATAAAATGATATTGACATCTATTACATCCGATAGTATTAGTAAGTATTTAGGGAATTTTTCTGAGGTGAAGTATTGACAGGAAAGACTGTAACAGCTACTTCTGGGCCATTACAATTTATCTTCTAAATCAGTCTGGGTTTATGGTTCACTGACATGTTTCACCCTATTACCTACTAAAGGGTGGTAAATGACAACATGTGCCTACCCCTGCTATTGGACAGTGTGTGACACAGCACATCTATGGAGCAAAGGCCTTGCAGGGAAGTGCTCCTCTGAGGAAATTTGTTTGCAGCAGATCTTTGTAGGGCTGGGTGTTAATAGCTACATAACAGGATAAAACATTGGATTTGACCTCTTGGAGAAATGTCTAAGCTTGCAAGTGGGTCAAATTCTGGTAAATCTTGGATGAAGTACAAACCCCAGCATTACAGCACAGACTCCTATCAAATAAACAGGAGCTGTAGTAGTTGTAAGTGGCCTGGCTCTACTGACTGCAGTGAAGTGGCACATGTTGGTACTTGCTGTTTCTAGGGGATGCAGAGCTCTCTTCTCAAAGGCACCCCTTTGATTCAGCCCTGGATTAATCATGATTGAGTGCCATTCAGCCCTTCCGTTAACATTGACGCTGCATTTTGTGCCCTGGTCTATTTTCTGCAGACATGTAAATAGAAACCTTCTGTAAACTTGGTTAAACAACAGTGGTGTATTCTGGGCTGTCCAAAACAGTGTCAAGGGATTCTGTTTCCTTTTCCCTTCACCATTTGGCTAAGGTATAATCTACACAACATATGTCAACACAACACATCTCTCTATTGAGTGCAGAGGCGAGATACAGAGCCCTCAAAGCAGGAATACTCTTTTACTGTTTCTTGGTTTCCTCAAGCACTTTGTACATGAAAGATTGTTTCCTTATCTCTTGGAAAAGCTTTTGGATTAAATTAACCTTGGTGCAGAAGGTCAGCCTAACAGCCTCTGTACTACTTAAGTCCTACTTAGAGCCTATTATCTGAGCTTAAATTGGATTTGTATGGTGCACAAGGTGCATTTCCCTCCGTGAATAGGTAAGAAATGAATTATATAATAGTTTATACTTATTAATAATTCCAGTTCCTGAATTACATCTGATCTCTCTGACGTGGCTTTGTGTCAGAGGAATTCTGAAGAAGGAAGTCACTAGCTGCATACACCTTTCAGAAGTTCTCCAGTAAACACTGAGAAACTGGGCCTGGCTGAGAAGGAGCTGGTCCCCTGCCACTGGCAAGTTTCATGATATGGAAGAGCTTGTATTGTCACAGGTGCTGATGACAAACTGGGAGCAGAAGTAACAGGGCTTGCCACCAAAGATCCCATGCAGTTGGTGCAGGGGAAAGCAGACCTAGCTGGGCTCCTTTGGGAATGATATACATACCATGGGGCATCTGACAGCGAGAAACCTTAACTTTCAGCAAAATTCAGGCAAGCATCTACATCTTCTGAAAGCTAAATGTTGGTGGCTTCTCATGTTGTATCTGCCTATTCAACTGCTCCAGATGAATCATACTGCTCTATGTAGACATATAGAAGAAATGTGTTGGGAACTGCTGGCTTAAGCTATCTCTGTCTGCAATAAGTACATTTCATGCTGAAGGGATAGTCGCAAATGTTTCTTCCTTTCCTTCTTGAGAACTCAAGGTAAGACTATTTGTTGTATGGTATCAGGGCAAAACAAATCCAAAATGCTACCATCATGTGAGCCTGCGGACACCGGTGTTTAGATAAGGTTTGTATGGGAGAGTCATGCCCCAGGTGAACACAGAAAGGACCTACTAAGGTGTTTGTCCGTCTTGTTTTTCTCCAGGCAGCTTTGCAGCCAGCTGGGGCAGGCTGCATGGTTGCTGCCCAGGGTGTACCTGTGTTTCAGAACATGAACCTTCTGTACCAAATTAGGTCAGTCTGGCACTTGTCAAGTCCTAAATTCACATTTTCATTTTGGTAGTTTATAAATGGAAACAAAGCCGTGCTTCTCCGTCATGCTTCTAAATAAGTTCAAAAACAACACTACGTCCATTTTAAGCGTCAGGTCCACCCAGCAATCTTATTTTCCATTTTTGAAAATTGATCTTTCTGTTACAGTTTATGGTCTCAGTAGTTTCAATTATAGAATAATCACATTCCTCTCCCAAGTTGGGATCAGTGAAGCTGACCTAGCCTGACCATCGAGTTCAGGAAGCTAGTTTGAATGTACTCTTACAGCAGAGGCTGGAAAAGGGACAGTTGCTTCATAAGTAAATTGTCAATATATCTGAAGTTCCATTCAAATGAGAGCTAGGAAATCAGGAGGCTTGTCTCTGAAAGGACACATGCTGCTGTGGGCCTTCTGAAGTCATCTGTGTCCCAATGTGGTAAAGAATGTGGAAGATGGAATTCCAGTTCTAGTTTGTAGTTGCTGGCAAATCCTTTTCTAAGGATGCAGAGTCCAAAGCTGAGTGTCTTATTGGCCAAAAATAGAATTATAGAAACGAGCAGGTAGAACATTTGAGGAGGCACTCAGCTGTTTGATGGTCCTGGTCCTTGGAATGTGCTTATGATTTTATTTACAGTCCTTGAAGTGCTCGGAGTAATAGTAGACAAAAGCACAGCTCACAGGAGCAGGCAGGAAAGATTTGCAAAATCAGCATCTGGCAGTGCTAAATTACAAAGCATGTTGAATGAATGTCAGTTTTGTGTCTGTGACTCAGGTATTTTGGTGTCGTTTCTGTCTCATCCACTCAGCTTACGAATGACAGGTGAGGGGTCTCTTTCCAGTAAGTCCCAGCAGCGATTGCAGTATGTACAAGCCCATTCAAATACTGATGGGAAACTGGCCATGGGGGCGTGGAGAGCCACACTGACTAATTTGCTGTGAGTGAGCCTCACCCTCAGCTGGAATCCCTGTTAATGTAATAATCATCCAGAAATGGGAGTGTTAATGGCAAAAAAAGCCCTGGGAGAACAAGCGCTACAGGAGGAGGTGAAAGATGCGGGCAGATTAAAAAATAGAGTGCCAAATTCTTGTCTAGAGTAAATAAATAAAGCTCTTTTGAAGCTTCTGGCGAGACACCAGGTAACCTGACCCAAAATTTGTACAGGTGAGTGAGCGCTTGAAGGACAAACCTCCATAGGTTTGTCATTACTTGAAGATAGCCCATAGCTGCTCTTCCACAACCTTCCTCTTCCATTGTGCAGAAAAGGGAGCAACATTCAGAAGGCTTCTCTCCAGAAAAGGGAGTGTCATAGTGTGCCAGCTTTGGATGAGGAGGGTCTCATCTTTTTTTCCTGGCAGATTTTTCTAAGCCAGCCCAGGTGACTAGCATGGAGCAAAGCCCTGTGGAGGGTGGCTGAGGGTGAGAGGAGCTGCTGTGAGAATGGGCAGCAGGAGCCAAAGTTCTCTTCACCCTGCAGCTGCAGGCAGGAGGAGCCCATGCACAACGTGCTGCACGAAGAGCTGTTTGAAAGTTGTCCTGATATGCAAATAATTGCCTTTCAGTCCATCCTTGTAGCGTTCCTTAAAGCAACGAAACAGACATTCATCCAGTAGTAAAAAGGAAAACAAGTAAGCCACAAATCGATGTAATATTTGACTTGGCTTCGGGAGCTCTTTCTCCAAAAATGTGTGAGGGTATTATAAGCAACATGATGTTTAGCTTTCTGCTAATGGAACAGATGAAGAAAGATGCATTTTGCTCTCGACTTGCTTATTAGTCAATGGAAACTGTAACCACAAACACTACAGCTCCATTTAACCACTGCATTAAATATTAAACCCGAAACTGTCATTACCAATTATTTTCAATAGGGCATAATGGGTTGAGGGTTAAGTAATATGGACTAGGAGCCAATGGATCAGTCTAATCAAATGAAAGTATTCCTAATGGGATAGTGCTGTATGAGAAGGTGCAGTGATGCTGAACCTTGGTTTCTAACACTGGGGACAATTTAATGACACGCATTTTCCTGCTTTTTGTCCCTTCACGGGTAACTTATTCTCATGCTGTTGATAAAGAGGGTGATTCAGAGAGGCAGAGAGACTGAAAGCCTAGAAACTTTTAGTTTTAGCATGTATATTTTCTGGTAGGACTGATAGCCAGCATATTGCCCTGTTCACTCTGCAAAAAGCTTGTTGAGCAAGATCAGATCTTCTTTACTTAAGGAGATGTAATTGGATTGAAACCAACCCTGTGGTGCTTGCACTTAGGAAGAAAGGGTTGAATGCCCTGTTTGAATGTTTTGGGTAAAAGATACTATTAGTAATTGGAGGTGCTCCTGTACAATAATTTATAAATGTTTCTAATGAGAATCTTTCCTTTCTTGAATAAAGTTTTGTTCATACAACAAAAATCCAGTGGCGATAGTCAGGTACAGCAAGCTGCATCTTTATGGACAGGTTAGCAATCTGTAGGGGGAAGATGTTCAAGTGTTCTGAAATGTAAGTTGAAATACTTACTGTCCATGTCTGTTCATGGCAGCAGGAAGCCGTGCAGAGAACCAGGTTCTGCTGCAAACACTACAGTTCTTGAGCTGGTCCTGTGTTTTCCAAAGCCCTTTGGCATGTGCCGCAGGCAGAAGTTAGCTTCTATTTGGGCCTGGCATGTTCTGTAGACTGGTGGACCTTGGACACTCAGGCTTCTTGGTCACCTACTGAGAGCTTTCAGGCAGCGGGCAGGAAGGGTCCTGTCGAGCCCACATAGCCAGAGGCTGCCAGTAATTTGTCTGGAGCTCGTGTGTGCAGCAAGCGTCTGTGAAGTACATTAGATTCTCGCCAGCCTCTGGTAGTGAAACCAGGTTTTGTCAGAAAGATTCCTGACCAGGGCTAGCCTTATTGTTCTCATGGTTCAGCTGAGGTCAGTAATGCATGTAATCAGTACCAGGGCGTGGATGCATCTGGCAAGTAATAGCAATATCCCAGCATGTGAAGATTTTCCTCTGAATGACAGTGCTATAATTAAGTCTCCAAATTCAGGACTCTGAGCCAGATTTGAAGTTCAGGATATTCATAGAGGAAGGGGCCAGCTGTGAAGCTCATCTAGAGATGTGGATTGCAATTGCCCAAAGCCCTGGGGTGGTTTGGTTCTGGGGGAAGAGGCTCAGGTGCTGTGTAAAGAGATTGAGCGCAGATAGCAAGTCCTCTCTCACAGCACTAGGCTGAGTAAACAGGTTTGCAATAATCAGCTGTTGACAGATGGCAGCAAAACACCTGTGAGTGACTAAACTTTTCAGCTACTTACTCAGAGCTCCAGGAAAACTTGGTGCCGATTCTCAGAAAAATAAGACAGCTCTGCTAACATGCTCTCTATCTCCTGCAACTTTCTTCTGTAGCCAAAAAGAAATGCCTATGGATGAAGTTCATGGAGGTTCATCGAATTCATTTGGCATTGGTTTCAGCCTGCTTTTAACTAATCTTGGTGCAACCACACTGTAATTAGTGCTTGCACCTGACTCAGCTATTTCACAGTTAGATACCACTATGCTTTGAAGCTGTATTTACCATCTGCAGCTGAAGTATTTGCCTAAATGAATCCCATAGACAGTAAGACATTGGCCCTATTGTGTTGCTTATGCCTCTTTTATATAATGACCCAAAAGATGACCATTTGCTTACAAGTTTTGGAGCCTTGTACTTGAGGACTATGTTTCTTGCCTGTCTGAAGGGGTGGTTTTCACAAGGCAACAAAGAGGAGAGCCCACCTGGACCTCTTGATAAACTACTGCAAGCTCCCATTGCAGAGACATTTTAAAATCGGTGTAGTGGGAGGGTTTTTCCCAGTTGCATGAGAACAAGCTTGAGAGTCAGGTGGGCAAAATAACTGCTATATGCTTCACAGGAGGATCTGTGTCAAGGCTTGGCTGACCTCTAGGTTAGGTCTGGGCTAGTGCTGGGTATCATGCTGAGATGCAAAGTTCCAACTGTCATAGTGGTGAAAATAAAAGGGACCTCAGGACTGCTCACCAAACACCACAGGGCTTCACACCTGGTCTCACCCACAAGCGGCCAAAAACCAGTACACAATCAGCACAGCTTCGTCAGCCTTCAAGACTTCATCTCCAGTCTTGCATTATTTGCTTAGCATTCCAGCTTGTGGATTCCAATGGTGAGGAAGGTATCTCAATTTTCATGTTGAATGAGAGCTTTTAGTTCTTATGGTTATGGAGAAGAGCCTGAAAAACACAAACTTTAAAGGCTTAAAACCCAGAAGGCATGTAAGTAAGATTTATGTGTGTGACTCCAGCTTTATGATTTTTTCAGTGCTGAGGGTTAGCAACACAGCCAGATTTGTTTTATGAGGTAAAGTGGAGCTGGAACACTTCATATAATGGAAAGTCCCTGGTAACACTGATACAGCTGGTTCCTGCACTGCTCCCTGCTGCAGCTGCTGTCAAAAGAGCTCTTATCTCAGGTGCAGCACCTCACTCTTACTCTGGTCTAGCTCAAGGCTGGATTTGTACACTGTATCAACAGTGCAGTGTCAATGCACGCAAACCCCTCAGAGATGGAGATAGAGGCATCTGCCTGGTATAGCCTCTAAAGCAGTGGGCAGCCCATTGCCTCTGTACAGGGTCAGCCAGGTGTTTTAAACACAGGCAGTTCCTTGGGGTGCCCGTACTTGTATTTGCCTCTGTCTGCAAACCAGATTGTCTGGCCTTGGAGAGAGTGCTGATCACATGTTAGTGAGTGTGAAGAGAGAGAAAAAACACAATCATGCTTTTTCTGTAGAGATCAGATATTCTGATTGGGCATAATTTCTCCCTAATCTGTGTATCTGCACGTGGAAAACACTTTACTTACTGGCAGAGCCCTCTGCAGATGTGTCTACTCTTCTGCTGGAGTTTACAAGAAAATATGACCCTTGTGCATAGATCCCTGGACTGAGTGGGGATGGATTTCATTTGCTACATGCACAGAGAGATGGACACATGCTTTTCAGGGCAAAACCCTTCAGCATGCAGTTTTGCCTCACTGCACATACTTTGTATTTAGAGGGTAAAGTGTAGATGACATTTTCCTTTATTTTTTTTCAGGGACATGAAGATTCATCCTTGGGCCTTACTTCCACTTCAGCCACATGAATTTCAGACATTCAGAAATCATGAGCTTTGCTTGAAAATAATGAGAGTCTGTCTGGGGACATTAGGAACTTGGGGTGTTTAACTTTGCAGCCATTAGTCTGTACGTGTTTCACAAAGCAAAACTGCAGTGATGGGGCAAACAATGATATTTATTGTTGTAGCTGTTGATACTTTAAATAACTTTATGCTCCTTTTCCTCCCCAAAAGTAGGTGTGGGGTGCTCTTGTGCATAATCCACTGTACAGCCAGAGCCTGAGTGTCTTCTTAGCTACCTGCTCCCATCTGCCTACTCCATGCTAACTTCTCAGCTGTGGCTTCCTCCTACTACTCTACGAGCCCTTCTGAGCTTGCATCAGCAGCAGCATGTGGTACATGTGAAGCCAGGTTTGGTGAGTCCATTTTTTCTACCCTGGCTAGCTACTTCAGGGAAAAGGCAGAGCTTTCACAGAGCAGGCCAGCTGACCCTAGAGATTTAAAATGCAAGTTAAAAGATGCAACCAAATGCTTTGCTCCTGCAAATAACAGTGAGCTTACAATGTTGAGAAGCATCCCAATCAACAGGATACTCACATATACACTGGGCTTGATTTTTCATGTTGAAGAATTGAGCTGAATTTTACCATTTCCTTGCAGCCACAGCAGTGACAGTGTAGGTATAAAACTCAAGAGAATTATATCTTTAATGTCTACTTTCATGTGATGCAAAAAATCAATTAATATGAATTGATACGTTTGCTTTATTTGAAACTTTAAATTCATCACATTTCCAGGAACCTGCACAATAACATTTTAATGGGCTTTCTTACTATTTCAATAAAACAGACGTTCTTTTTTATTATTATTATTTATTTTAATACCAGCCATAGCTTATAACACCTGCAAAAGGAGACACTGGTATTAAACTTCTTAATAAAAATGTAGCTCCCCCTTCTGCTGACCCAAATAATTAGTTGTTGGTGTTTTGTGGTAAAGAATTTACAAATAAATGCAGCTGATTTCTTTTCATTTTCTCTTGTTGCCCAGATTTGTGACAGTTTCTGTGCCCAGAATTGCAACCAGCAGCATTAAGTGGGTGAGCAGTTCCTAAATACCAATGGTTTGCTTTTTCTAAGCATACTGTCATTATGTTCCCAAATAAAAACGTGCTCTAATTATGACACTGCAATAAGTGCATAGCATTGCTAAGTTGATGTTGGTGTCTAAAGTCTGTTCAGTTCTGCTATAGAGGGAGAAGAGAGTAAAACCATTTCTTTCCTCAGGCTTTAATGCAACAGCCTGAGCGACATTCAAAGGAGTACACGGAATCATTGACCTCTTTAGGCTGGAAATGATCTTTAAGATCAGTAAGTTCCATCATTAACCTGACTCTACTAAGCACACCCTTAAACCATCTCCTTGAGCACCGTATCTACACGGTATTTACATCTTGCTATGTGGATTTCGAGATCACCCTTCTCTTTAAATCTTACCAGAGTCATTGGTGAGTTCAGAGTAAGCAATCAAAACACACTCTGTGACAAAGTCCCCAAGCTTTCCTTAATGCATTATGTTTTAAAGCACTCAGGACACAAGGAAAAAGTTAAAAAGAGGGAGGGAAGAAAAGGGAAAAAAAAACTCCCCTAACTATTAGCACTTAAGAGTCTTTTGTGTAAAATTCAGATTTCAGGTAAATTTGCATGTTTCTCCAGTTCAGAATCTGTCCTCGTTGTAAAATGAGCATAACAGAGCCTCTGAAGAAATCACTGTAATAAATGATGATACATTTCACAAGATGAGTTCCCACATGTGTGAAAATGTTAATGTTCCCGTGACTGAATCCAATGACATAATGAATCTACAATGGAAAATCATTCTGCATCAAGCAAAGACAGGCATGACTGCTGGGCTGTTCTTGGCAGTCAGGACGCTCAGTTTCTCAAGTTAGGAAAGGAGAATAATTACAGCTGAGTGTCAGTGCGTACTAACTGAGCAACAAGGGCCAGATCCTGAGGCTATTCTATTCTGCTTGTTACTACGCCTGATTGAAACTTGTTGCTTGAGAGTAAACAGAGTGAGAAACCTGCTTGAAGAAGACTCTGAGATCCAAGATAGATACCCTTTTAACCCTGAATCACATCAAGCAAGTTTATAAGATCTTTTGTAACTAGATGCAAACAAGCTCCTTACAGCATTGCTGAAACCAGCTGTGAGCTGTGACAGTGCACCCGTGAAAATGATCCCATGTCCATGCACAGTTGGGACTGTTACTCTTACAGAGCAGGCTTAGGGTAATTTCTTTCATGCATTTAAGGTAAATGTGAAACTCTAATACTGTACAGGCAGTTAGAAAATTGAGTGCCACTCAGATTTTCTCTTGACTGTTACCAAGAGCTGCAAGGGTAGGACCTGCATTGGACACCACATTAGGAAAATATTTGGGAGCAAAGGAAAAGTTGTGGAGCTGTTAGCACTCCATCTAGAGTGTTGTTCCATTTAGAGTATGACCAGCCATAAATTCACCAGAGAGGGCTTGCCAAACTGATTCAGAAGCTGAATGACTCCAACCAACTGCAGTTGTAATTCCTTGGCAAAAGGGCTGGAGGTGGAGAGGTAGGTCTCAAGTAAGAGAGGGGTTTGTTGACCATGGACACCTGTCCCTCACCACCAAAATAATTAGGGTGGGAATTACCACATGCAGAATTTAAGAAGCCCCAAAACATAAAACCCATTGCCACTTTTTATGACATGAAGACCCCTGCTGCTCCAGAGAAAAAAGTCTCCAGTAGCAGTTCCTCCCTTATGAGGAAAAACTGAGGGAGTTGGATGTCTTTAGCTTGGAAAAAAGGAGAACAAGGGGTGACCCCATGAATGTTGATCAATATGGAAAGGGCAGGTGTCAGAAGGAAGGAGCCAGGCTGTGCTCAGTAGCACCCAATGATAGGACAAGGGGCAATGGGTGTCAACTGGATAAATAGGAGAAGAAACTTCTTCATGGTGGGGGTGACAAGGACCTGGAAGGGGCTGCTCAAGATTTTCTGGAGATGTTTAAAACCTGCTTCAATCTATTCTTGTGTGATTTGGTTTAGGGAATCCTGCTCTGGCAGGGGGATTGGATTGGATGATTTTTTGAAGTCCCTTCCAGTCCCTAGCATTCTGTGATTCTGTAATCAGTTTGGCAGATCTAGTTGAGGTTGGGTTTGGGTTGTAGCTCACATCTTCCAACATTCAGGAATTAAACTGGCCAAAACTTACAGGATAAGAAATTCAGCTCTTGTGAGCATATGCTCTGTGTTGTACATACTGCCTGACAAAAACAACCCTACAAAGTACGGTTTCTGCTGAGACAATGTTTAATTGTTTGTGAGTCAAGTTCAGTGTTCTGGCATATAATTTTGTTGTTGGTCCTTTAAACCCAACCAGTACGTGTGTTTTGAAGTTCTGAATGTGCATTGCAGGAGCATGTTCCTTAGCTTTCAAGTTCTATGCTGCTGCTTCTTGAGCATTTTAGATCATCAGTTGATGAGTTATCTTACAGAATTAATCACGTACCCTCTTTTCTCACAGGTCACCAATCAAAACTTTGAAGGCCAGGCTTTAAGATTTGCATCAGCCATACTACAGTGGGATTTAAAGAAGAAGGTAGGCTGTGCTTTTCTGATAGAGGAGAAGAAAATAGATATATTGTCATAAGCTACATCAGTTACTGCCTTGCTTCTCAGATCTTCTCAGAAGAAATGGACCTGTTTAACCCGGAGGAGACTTGGGAGGGAACCTTCTCCCCCTCTGCAACTCCCTAAAGGGAGGTTGTAGTGAGGTGAAGGTCAGGCTCTTCTCTCAGACAACTAGCGACAAGAGAAGAGGGCAGGGCCTGAAGCTGTGCCCAGGGAGGGTTAGGTTGGATGTTAGGAAGCCCTTCCTCACAGAAAGGGTGGTCAGATACTGGAATGGACTGCTCAGAGAGGTGGTGGAGTCCCCATCTCTGGAGGTCTTTAAGGACAGACTGGTTGTGGCCCTAGAGCCCTGGTCTGGTTGATGTGGTGATGTTAGGTCATGGGCTGGGCTGGATGAGCTCAGAGAACTATTCCAGCCTCAATCATCCTGTGATTCTGTCATTTTGGACCTACTGTGGCTGTCAAATGGAGATGATGTGTAGCAGTCACGGATGAGAAAATTTAAGGGTCCTGGTTCTTACTCTTCTCTGTCAACTCTTCCATAAATTGCCAATTATTCTGAGAAAGAATCCTTTTCCCTTCATATCTGACTGTTAAAGCACTAGGTGGGCTGGTGGCACCCAGTGGTTGCGATGGCTGAGTAACATGCAAAGCAGTGGTATCAAATGCCAAGTGCCTGAATTGAGACACACCAAGCCTTCTGGATGTGTTGATGCAACACATTCATGTTTCAGATGGCCTAGTTTAAAATAACAACAAATAAAAGATGCAGCCACTTTGTGCCATAGAAATGTCAGCCTGATTGTGAAGGGGGCTGAACAAGCTATCATGAGATAAAAGCAAATAAAATGATGTCTCACAAGTTCTTGAAATCACTGTGGAAACAAGCAAAAGCTGGAGCCTGAGCCAAGATGTCTCTGAAACAGTTCTGTATGTCAAGAGGACATTCAAATCCACAGGCTTCCAGCTGCTTTTGCTTCATCTTAGGGGCATGGACATTTGTTAAGGTAAACCAGGACCTAGATAAACCAACAGAGGAAAAGCTGGAGCTGAGGTATTGTGCCAAGATGTGATACAAGTTCCTTGCATTTCTACTGCTGATCTTAGAGAAGTTGGCACCTGATGCCATTTAACCACTAAAGTGCAATGCTTTGAAGTGCTAATACGGAGAGCGTATCCCACTCAGTGATCCAAGCGTTCCTACCATGCTGGCCAGAGGGATCCTTTGCATGACATTTCATAAGGGGATAGGATAAGGGGAGGGAAAACTTCAGCAGGTAAAATCACCAAGCACGTTCAGAGCAGGGCTCTAAGCAAAGTAGCCGTGCTAACTGGAGCTCCAGCTATGTTCAGGTAACTATTTAGTTAAAATAAACACACCATCTACTGGCACACGTCTTAGATGCAGCCTTGTTCATAATTTAATAGAACTGGCCAAGCTGTTGGGCTACCCAAGACTTTCAGTTTGCACCTTGTAACACCTGGTCTGTGTTAGTTGTTGCAGCTGAAATCACTTAAAAGTGCATTTGAGGTTTTGGGGTTTTTTTGCCAAACGTCCTATATTTATTATTCTACCTCTCCTCTGTGATTGACCGTCACTGCTTCTCTGCCATAAATCCAGAACTATTAATTTTCATCGGGTTTGCTGTGATTCCTACATGACCTGCTTTGCTGAAATGTCCTTGTGTTAGATGTCAGTTCAGCATGGAGCTCACAGAGGGCGAACTCCTCTCAGTGTCCTAGAGATCTTCCTGAAGGCGCAAAAACAGTTTCCTCTTACAGGATTGCCTGAGACTATGTGAAATTAATGTCCTGTTTCCTGCATCTTTTAATGGGCCCAGTTCACTTGGGCACCTGTCAACTGCTCACAGATGTTCAGAGCAACCTGCCTGCTATTTGGCATCTTACATTTCTGCTTTCTTTGGATTCCTGAGGCTGAACTGAGCTCATGGAAAGCTTTTGATGAGACAGTTTCCTTGAGGAAGGAGGATGGAAGCAGGTCACCACTGTGAGCTGCTTCACTCTCATTATCCGAGCAGTGTTAAGGATGGGAACAAGCATGAGGATGGCTCTCAGGGAGCCTGGGTGTAAATGCCACATGCAGCTGGACATGCCATGCCCCACTCCACACAGAGAGAACAACCTGTAGGAGAAGGTACCATCTTTCTCTTTTCAGAGACAGCTGAAAACTTTTCAGGTAACACAGGCAAGACTAAGAGGGGAGGTTATCCTTTCCCTACAGACAGCAATCTCCCCAGCCCTTGGTGAGAAGCAGGGCAGTGGCTACCCACCATGCTGGAATACTATTTAATCTGCACTGAAAGCTGATGGTTCCCTGTATTGCTGCCCATAATCTGCTAAATTATATTAGCTTCTCTCCTGCAGACAAGCATCTCATGGGGTGTTTCAGCTCCTGCTTTTTGCTCAGTGATCTCTTTTCTCTTTGCATGCTCCCAACAGTAGTGCTTTGCTGTCCTCTATAGAGCAGATATTCTTTCTCATTGCTTTCCCCCTCTTTTACTGAGTTTAGTAATTTTCTCCTTGCAGCCTGTTAGAGTCCCTGGAGGCTTCTCATAGTCATTGACTTTTTTTCTGCATGTCTTTTTGACTTATGCCCTCTCAACAGTAATCTTGTGGCTTTATTGAATTCCTTCAACCCTGCTCAGGACATTTCATTAGATACCCAGGCAGATAGGCACACTCTGGATCCAGGCTTTTCGTGGTTAACTAAGGTATGGATGATTCAGTTCTTTCAGCCTACCTCACTTCTAAGTTTTAAGCCTGTCTTCTCACATCCTGGCCGGAAATCTCACCTTTTCTTACTGCTTTAACAGAAACCCAAACTTCAGTGAGAGGAACATGACTTCCCTTTGGACCCAGCTCTCCTGTGGTGAAGGCTGCCTGTGCCCTGAGTGGTACAAAGTTTTCCTTCAGGTCATCTCTACTTGCACTTTGTAAGCAAACTGGACCTCCATCTATCCTCCATTGATCAATTCTACATGCTGTGTCACATAATGTCTTCCACAGCTCCGCTACATTGTCCTGAAACAAGCCACATGATGGAGATAGTGTGGTGTTGTATAAATATCGTACCCACCAGGTATCTCCCTACCCTTGTAAAAGTGAAGTTAGCAAGACTGGAGATTGCTGGAGCCATCAGTCAGTCCTTCCAGATTCTTTTGAAATTGAGTGGGATGGTTGGGGGTCATTTATCAGTCTGCACTTAGGAACCATAAATTGACACCAGACCTGGAGTTATGACTGAGAGCAGGAACTTCTTGTTTCATTGAAGGAAACGACAAGTGATTGTAAGGGTCAGACCCCTTAACGCAGTATTGATTCACATGTGAGCTGTAATCAGATGATAAATAAAGAAATCTTGTTAACATTATTTCAGCAGGAAAGTAGCTTCACGGGGCTGGAGATTGGATGTGGAGAACGGGTATAAGATGGGGTAGGTAAAAAATTAGTTGGGAGGAGGAAATTGTGGAAAATGAGATGTGTTTGATGATATTTCACACACAAACATTTTAACACCTTTGTAGGGAAGTGTTCTTTCTGAGAAAAGTTGCCAACACTTCCAAATCTATGCTGAGTCATGGGTAGTACAGACCTAGTCAAGCTTAAGACTCCATCTAGCGCTGTCTTATGTCTGGGGTATATGGGAAGTACACAGGCCCATCTCCTGGTACACATGACTTAATAGTCTAATTTTCCTGAGACATAAACTCACAAGGTCAGCCAGAGGCAAGCCAAGGCTTATACTGCAAACCTGTTCAGTATTGCCAGCTGTGGTGCCTTATCTGGGAATATTTGGTGCTTTCCTTAGTACTGTAATGCCTGGAAATACATGAAAGTGTAATAGTCTCTCCTTCCACTTATCAGATACAATTCTTAGAACTCTCCCTGCCAGGGAGAACTTTCAGATCACAGTCAGGTGAACACTAAGGTGTTCTACAGGAGCAATCAGTGCGAATGGAGAAAAAATGTCAAATACCTTTCTTTTTGCTTATACTCGTCTGAGACTTTTGAAGAGTTGTGTGTGGCAATACTTGTTGCCTAAGTTTTTGTTTACATCTGGATGTTGTGCTTAGAACTGGCACTGTAGAGCAGCCAAGAACTAGAGAAATCCTGACTCAGACTTCTGAGATCCAACACTGTCCAGGTGAAGAGACACTGCGTGCATGTGCTGGATTCTGCCCTGGTGTGTACTGCCCGCTGGGTCATCTGCTGAATGGCTGCTAATTCTGTGGGGCATAAACACCTGAAAGGCCAGGAAAGCCTTTGGTAACTTCATTTTTCCTTTGGACGGAGATGTTATTTAGGCTTTCATCAATCCCAGTGCTGCCATGGCTGTGGGCTCTCCACTGAAATTCAGCTATTGTCATCAGACATCAGCAGAGAAGGGCCCTGTGGGAGGTGCATGATGGCACTGAGTTGTTGATAACGGTGATTTGGATGACAGAAAAATCCCAGGAGCCCATATGCTTTATAATTACTATATTTTCTGGCAGGCTCGGTCATCATTTGCTCTCTAACACAGGCCGAGAAATATTGAACATATTCCTGCTTATGAACATAACAAAACGTCCATTTGTTACTGGATCCAGTCTCACCACTTCCAGAGCTGATGCCAGCTGGTGTGTGTGCTGTGTTTTGGCTCAAAACAGAAATAGCCTTTTCTTGCTTAAAGGAAAGTTATTGCACGTGTACGTCGGTTATTTTTTCATTGCCTCAAGGGGAAGCACAAATGTGTGTGTTTCCAACTAATTGATGGGTGATGTAAAGAGTGCTCCGTGTAGCAAAATATGGAGTGGGGATGCTTGCCACTGCAGTCAGGTTCCTTCCTTTATGCTGCTGAGCTTTCTCTATTTGTCTCCCGTCTCAAGTAGCTGTTCATCTCCCAGTGAGTCCTGGTTCCAGCCGATGGTTGTATTCCTTTACAGTGCAGAGAGGCATTTGTTTCCACAATGTCAGCCCTTTAACATCTGTCTAGAAGGTTTATCTCCTGAAACAAAGAGAAAGATAAACTTAGTGGTGTTTACATCCAACTATCTCTCCTCACTGAATCTCTGATTTCTTTTCCTTTTTAAGTCCCACACTTAAGTTGCATGTTCCTAGTCCTGCAATAATTTAGCATCCACTTCCAGTCACTTATCACAGAATTACTGAGGCTGGAAAAGCCCTCTGAGCCCATCCAGCCCAGCCTATAACCTAACATCACCACAGCAGCCAGACCAGGGCACTAAGGGCCACATCCAGTTTTAAACATCTCCAGGGATGGCAACTCCACCACTGCCCTGAGCAGCCTATTCCAGGGTCTGATCACACTTTCCATGAGGAAGGGCTTCCTAACCTCCAACCTAAACCGCTCCTGGCAGCTTCAGGCCCTCCTCTCTCATCGCATCACTAGTTGCCTGAGAGAAGAGCCCAACCCCAACCTGACTACAACCTCCCTTCAGGGAGCTGTAGAGAGGGAGAAGGTCCCCCCTGAGTCTCATCTTCTCCAGGCTGAGCAACTCCAGCTCCCTCAGCCTCTCCTCATCTGACTTACCCTCAAGTCCCTTCCCCAGTCTCTCATTGTTCCCCTGGACCTGCTCCAGCCCATCAATCTTATTCTTGAAGTGAGGGGACCAGAACTGCCCCCAGTACTGGAGGAGAGGCCTCACCAGTGTGCAGTGCAGCAGAAAAGTTGCTTGGGAAAAGTTAAATCAGTGTAAGTTCATGCACTAGAAACAATGACCACTCTTTTAAAGCACCTTCTGCAGGGGAAGAAATGACAATCGAGGTGGAAGGATGCAGCTCCCTGCTGTGCTCTGGACATCCAGCTGAACTTGCCCAGGAGAGTGCAAATACAGACTCCTGGTCTCTATGCAATGACTACAATTCAGGTGCCATGGATGGTGTTGGTCTTGGCTGTCAGAGTAAGCCACAGTAAGGGCAGGGTAAAGCATGGAAATGTGTGTGTGGTGCTTTATGTCGGAGGAGGTCAGGCAGTAAAAGTAGTCAGGACAGGCAGTAATAGGATGAGGGGCAATGGTTTCACATTAAAGAAGGGCAGATTAAAATGGGCTGTTAGGAACAAGTTCTTTAGCAGGAGGGGAGTTGAACACTGGAACAAGTTGCCTGGAGATGGGGTTGAGGCTCCATCCCTGGAGATACTCAAGGTGAGGTTGGAAAAGGCATCTTGTTGAGAATTTCCCTGCTCACTGCAAGGGGAGGTTGGACTAGATGACTTCTGGAGATCCCTTCCAACCTGGGCCATTCTATGATTCTGTGGTACACTGTGTTGTCCACAGTTGGGGAATGTTGAGAAAATAGTTTGCAAGGGTATCCCAGACTCTCTCACACACTCAGATGATGAGTTAGCCCCCTGAAAGTTCTCATCTCCTCTGTGCTACAGGGAGCCAAGCACGCATTCCTCTACTGGAGGGGTTTGCTGCAGTGAGAGTCACTCAGGTCCTTAGGACTAAGAGTGCTTCTTTTTACAATGGCCCAAACCTTCTTGACACAGATGGAGAAGAATATCAGGGGATGTTTAGGTGTCCTTTTTTGTGTGTCTTCTCCTGTGCACAAAAGGGTTCTAGCATGACTGGACCTCAAGATACTGTCATGATGCCAGTGATATGAACTTCAATTTTCTTAAACCCTGGTTGAGTATTGAATCTGTTGTCTCTTTATATTTAAAAGTCAAGCCCCCTCTCAAATGTTCATGGACACACCAGTGCCTTTGCTGAGACGAATGTTCTGTGTGTAACAGCCAATTTGTATAACTTGGGCAAACGTTAAAAACCTGTGTAAATAGTAAGCAGAAATCCATATGTTGTCCACAACCCTGCTCTGCTTTTTATACAGAAAGAGAAGAAACAGCATGTATTTATTAAAGCCATTTTCTTCTGATAGCTTAACTTCTGCTTTATAAATTGTATTTGACATCAGCATCATATTCTGTCCTAATCTGCTGTTGCATTTCAAATCCTGTTCCTATGTCTATTTGGAGCAGTCCATGCAAATTAGCGCAGTGGACAGAAAGCAGGATGCTGTTTTATAGGGGATCTTTAGTGTTATATCCAATTTTATGCTTTGTTGAGAGCAAAAGTCACACTATAACCATCCCTCAAAGGCCCAAGGCTGCAAGAACATTAATCAACAGCAAGAGTAAGTGGCTAAATATAATGTCCATGTTGGAAGAAAATTGCTGGTATCTTTTCCCTTGCACATTGTCTGACGCCTGGGACTGAGGGGGAATCTTTAAAAAGAAGTATTTGAGTAAGAATGATTTATCATGTGATTGGGAAGATTCCGCTGGGAAAGGTGACTGGCCAAGTCCATGTTGACTAAGTAGATCAAGAATGAGTGCCACAGATATGCCTCAGTTTCAGATGCCTGTTTGCCGGACTCATTAATCTGCTAAATTGCCCAGCTCAAGTTGCTTACGTGTAAGTGTTACATCAAGGTACACTATTCTGTATTAACTGCCAGATAAAAAGGAAACAGACACCAAAGGTAGGAGAGACTAAGGGTGAGTTATTGACTGTTAAATAATACAACAACAAAGTACTTACTCATGGGAAATAAAAATTGCCAAGAAATATCCACATGGGCATCCAATAATGTCTAATTTGTTCCCAGCATCACACATTGGTTGTTTCTGCATACTTGGGAGGGAGGAAAAGTAGCAAAGGAGAGAGACAAATGTAAATGAAGACACAGAAATCATTAACAGGCATGCAATTATGGACTCTAGTGTTAGCTGTAGAATACAGTGCAGATGCAGCATAAGAAATTTATATTATCAGCAAAGATGAAAAAACTGGACTTTAAGGGTGGCAGATTGCAGTTATGAGTAACAATTCCTAAATCATTCACGGCAAACACTTCCTACGAACAAAATGAATCGCTGCAACACCATACATCCTCGTTGTATTGATATGATTAGCTAGTTATTCATAACGTGTTGTAATTTGTTTTGATTTTTAAGTGTTCTTTATCTATAGAGCCTTAATGAGGCTTCTCTAAATTGATTAGGAACTGCAAGATACCGCACAGTTCACAGATTATTTCAGAGAGCTGTCAAGATCCCGTGACTTTCATTTCATTGGATTTAGGGATCGTTGGGAAAGGTGTGCATTACAGCTAGATACAATCACATTTGTCAGCGTGATCCTTTTAAGTGCAATTCAATTAAAGTGTTATTCTCTAATTTTATTATTGCTCAAGCTGAGTGCTAATGCTGGCTACCAATAAAGCTACAGGTAGATAATGGTACACAATTTAATTTAACTAATTGGAGTTTAGTGATCTAACATGCTTTTCATATCTTAATTCTTTGATTTTTGCATCTGCTACAATTCTTTTAATGGAAAAGGGCAACTAAAAACACCGGTTACGTTTGAGATTAAATTATCCAGTAACATCTATCCGCCTTCACCAGTGTGTCAGTATGCATATGAATTTTCTCCTATTACCTGCCACTTGCATCCATTTCCCATTGCCAGTGTGCTTGACCTTGAAATTAATTTATCTAACTGTGCTTACATTCCTTATTAAGTTAACTGCAGCCTTGGAGTGCCGGAAACATTCTTGCTGAGGGGATGCTGGCTAGATGACAAATGAAAGGGTCAGGAACAGAGATAAACCAGTCCCTCCAACTAGACAAAGCCCATATTTTTCCCTACAGTTGTGAAGAGTTACAAATAAATAATAAAGTGTGGATGCAAAAGCACACAGCTATGCAGGGGTAAGATTACTTTTTGTACTTGTAAACTCCTTACAGCTTCTTTCCTATGATATTTTTGCTAGTTTCTTACATAGGCTTTATTTTGGGACATGGTTATTAACATTTGAAAACTCAGGAAGGGCTGAGTTACCTTGCCTACTAATTTAAACCAGGAAATTGTATGATTGCAGTGCCTCAAGCTCTTCTGTTCAGGTCAGGCATTCTGCTGGGAACGGAACGATATCTATATACATTTATTTGTATTTCATCAACGAGCAATAGAAACTGAACCCCGGGAAGTTGATGCTGTCCCATGTCTTCTGGAATATCTGTCTCGCCGGTGTTGGCCATCACCGTACGCATGGCTATGATCACCTGATGTGAACCAGAACATTTTGAGTACGGCAAACTTATGTGAATTATTTTTCTGTACAGGAAAGGGAAGCAATTCCAGCCACATCACCTTGTGGAGCAGAGTAGCTTTATTCTGGAATCTCTTAGCTCACTTTCTCTTTTCTACAGGGCTCTGGTATTAGTGCAGGGAAAAGGTTTCTCTATCTTTGTGCTGTGTTGTCTCTTTCTGCCAATGCTGAAGCCATTCAGTCACTCTTTGTCTTCACATTTCTGTAAGTGCTGTGGTGGTAGTGTGTCCACAGAGCACTCTGGAGCTCTCTGGCTTCCTTGCTTGGGTGCTTACAGCAAACCTATGGCTCCGATGAACAAATGTTTCTCTACTTTCATTGGGTTGGTGACACTTATGTGAGAAAGCACAGTGATATCATTCTCAAGATATAGATGGCAGTAAAGTCACAGAGGAGACCAAGGAGTTGCCTGAGGCTCTGCACAAGACATGTGTGTAAGTTCTTCTGTACCCAACAAAAAAGTGATGAAATGGAAAAGGAACTCAGGTCTCTTCCTCATGGCCCCATCACCAGGCGGCTCTGGCAGAGGTGGCTGCTCTAGCCAAAAAAGAGAACTCTCCTTCTTCTGTTCTGCTGTTCTTCCCTTGAAGCAGCTTTAAAAACATGACAGAATTACAAGCCCTGTTTCTGGATCTTGTGAAAACATTATTTACCACATGCTAAGAGATTCCACTGAAAAAGTCATGTCTCTTTCTCTTCCACCTTCTCCAGATATGATTTTTCCAGGGAGAATAAGGAAAAAAAGAACTTCTCCAAATGACTCTACGCAGTTGTGTGCTCAATTTCTTGCTACACCTAGATAGAGCAGACTTTCAAAACTACCTAATCCCATGTCTAGCATCAGCCACTTGCCTGTAGCCATTGTCGATCAGATAGATAGTTGGGCAATCAGTGTCCTTCCTCATGCTGTGAGTCACTGATATGATCTTTCACACTTTAGAATTGAGTCTACATTTTGGCAGCTGGCTTCCACTTCAAAAAAAAAAGTCAGACTACCTAAGTAGCAGTGATGGTGAAGGCAGAGCAGAGGGCTCAGTAGATACCTACATACTGGCCTTTCATTTGTACGTGAGAGTGGGAACACTGGCTGCAATCAGTGATGAGCATTGGAACAACCATGAGAAACTCTTGAATGCTACTGAGGCTGCTGATGGTGGGTGTTATGGTTTGACAATTGTTCAGACCTCTGGTGTTTGATTTTGTGCTTCTGTGCAGAAAACTGATTTCATGTTTTAGCTGTGCTTTCTCCCTTTCACCCCCTTGGGTGCTACCAGGTGGCCCCAGGGTTATACTCTGCCTGAACTGCTGCCGTCACTTCACGATGGGCAGCCACTGACCCTGCCTACTGCCACTTGACTGCGACAGTTGCTGAAACTGCTCTGCCAATGGAGTTGCTGCCGTCACCAGAATCTCTGCCATGACAATCCTCCTCCCACCTATGCTGCATGGCATGCAGTTCGAAACAGTCGAACCTGCTCTTCCCCATCTCAGCTTCAGGACCATTGCCTCTGAGCAGCCACTGACAGCTCTCACTTCAGAACTGTGCTGAAAGCTGCAAGCTGATTGCTTCTGAAGACACCAAAGTGCTGGTGACCTCAAACTCTTCCCCCTCTCCTGGAAACCATCAGGAGGGAGGGAGGGAGGGAGAGAGAAAGACCTAGACGCTGGAGAAGGGGCCTAAAGCTGCAGCCACACTTGTGTTTTGCAGCAAGTGGCAGTGCTCACATGATTAGTTCCATTTTCCCTTTGTCTTTGCCATGGGAGTGGCAGCCACGTGGTAGCCATTATATTGCCTTTGTTGCCTGAGATAGGACCAAGAAGCTACTGAGAGCCTTTGTCGCAGCTGTGCTACAAGCTGAGGGAGGAACAGAGAAATGCTTAAATAAGTGGGAGAAAGGATTCCCAGAAGCATCTGAAGTTCTCTTTGTGTTTGTCTGGGCTCTGTGCATGCCAAAAAAGCAGAAGAGACTTGTGATCTCTTAAACCTTTGCTGAAGGGAAAGAGACAGGTTTTAAATTATACGTTCCTGCATCAGAGATGCTGTTTGCCACCTGATGATCACACTCATCCAACCAACATCTACTGGCCATGCCACACTAACCTCTGAAGACTTTATCAAAAGCTGTCATTGTAAGCTGCTGCCATAAGTCATCGCTGACACCATAAGTCACTGTGGGTCACCACAAGCTGTCACTGATGCAATAAGCTGCCACTGCCACTGAAAGAGCAAAAGGATGAAGACAGAGATGATGGATGATTGGAAAAGGGACATGTCCATGATATGCAAAGCAGGGAGAGAGTCTCTGAGTGTCCCAGGGATGAAGGGATGGCTGTGATCCCCTTTTGTCATAAGTTCTTTTCCTCAGGGTCTCTCACCTGGAGCTAAAGACCACTTTCGTGAATACCTCTCACCTTCCCCAGAATGTGTGTAATGGCGTTCTGACGCAGTTTCTACTTTTTTCTTTTAATTATTAGGGGGTTTTCCTTTCTATTTCTTGGCTGTGGGTTCAGTAAACTTCTTTTCAGTAAAATTGCTTCATTGCCTGTTAATCTCTCCTCAAGAGCTGGTTGATGTATTTAAATTCCCCCCACCAGCCCAGAGAGACCCAATCAAGGCCAGTGGTCACCTTGTCAACCCACTAGAATTGGTGGAGAATGTGGGCATTGAGACCCCTTGTTGTGGACAAGGGCCAATCAAGACCAAGTTTTCAACCCAGGTCAATAAGAATTCACTGTTTATTGTCAAATACACTGTGTTTGAAAACTCTTGGCAAGTGACTCGTTCTGCCCTTTACTATCTTTCAAGATCGCTGATGCGGTGTTGATCGCCACTCACGTGTACAATCAGTTGACTTCATTATGGTATCATGCTGCTTCAGTTTTCCTGCTTTTCATGCTGTGGCTGTAGAAAATCTTTTGATTTCCCAGGACAACAAAGCTTGCTCATTCTGTCATTTGTGGCTACTGTATCTGATGCTGATATTTGATGGAACTAGTTTTAAACTAAGGATAGTTAATGGCAATGTTATCCTAATGAGCTTAGCAGCATATTATTTAATGATGCTGTTGTTAGCATGTGTTGTCACTCAGCTATCCTCTCAAAAATAAAATTAATCAAGATATATGCCTCCTTAAAAAGGCCAACTGCTTTCTGTATTTATAGTATTTTAATGATGTCAGATTCAATTCACAGAGTGAATAAGGATTGGTGGGCTTTTACTAGCTGTGAATTTAGCCTAGGAACTCAGAATTTGTCTGGGCTTTCTCTGGGGTGTGCTAACCTAAAACTAGAGGTCCTACTGATGAGATCCACTTCTCATTCACCCAGCCCCAATCTCTTCCCTAAGAGACTCATTTTTAAAATGAAATGACAATGACCCATTTAACTCCCCCCGGTGCTGGCTGCTATGGTGTTCTCTGCAGCACTCAAGGTGGAAGAGCTGCCTTCGAAATTATGTGTCTTCTTTCTCTTCTTTTGACTGTGAGAACTGAAGAAGTACCCTGCAAAAAGACTTGAATTTCCAGTGTTGGTTAAAAAAACCGACAAACTTTGCTTCTCACCATGCTTAGGATTTCTGTTCAGGTCACTTGAAATGTGTGTAATGCTGAAATATTTCAGCAGATAGTCTTACCCATGTAAAATCACAACCATAACTGCTTCCCGAATTGCAATGTATCTTACTGAAACATTCTCATTTGTTTCATGTAACGGCTCAGATTCATGTTCAGAGAAACTCTGGAGAAGCAGGCAGATATGTTTTTTGTAAACCCAACAGTGATATATTCACTTTCACTCAAACAGCTCTATTTATATTTTCCAGCTGGGATAAATAGAGGAAATGTATTTAGATCTGAGTACTTTTTCATGATCCAGTGAAGTGTAGTCTGTACACCAGACCTAGCAAACTGTTAAATGATGCCGAGAGTGCAGTGCTAGTGGAATTTCAGATGAGGTGGTTTTATTTCATGTATATTACTTTTTTGTTTCTTCTTCTATATTTTTCAGAAATGTTTTATTGCTCCTACCAGTTGCAAGAGTACATAAAACTTTAATGATAAAGCAGTAAAAGGAATGATCTCCAAATATTACTGCTGATCCCTTGATAGATTTCTGTGCACTGTGCAACCTTTGTCTCAGCTAATTAAATAACGCAAAGAATAATTCTGTGGATGCTTACACATTGTGCTGCTGTGATGCTTTGTCCAGAATGATTTTGTTTTTCCCCTTAAAGCTCCTAATCTAGGAAGCAAACCCAGAGCCGTTTAACCGAGAGGTACCCATCTGCCAACAATGATTAACACTCTAACAGCAATAGATGTGAATGTGGGGGTAAAAGATAATCAGAAACATAACGAGATGTCATTCAAGCGATTTACAAGTGAACAGTAGTGGCAAGAGAATGTTTGGTGGGTTCTGGACCATCTGCTTTTCTCAATCACCATTAACGTGATGAAGACAGTCTATTTTTCCATCCAGTGGGTTATGTGTATTGTCTAGTACAATTTGTGGTTGTGGAGGTTTCTGTTTTCCATCTAAGCCTTAACTATGCCAGTCAACAGCTTTGCTATTAGTGCCTGACTAAGCCCTGAAGTCTGAAAGTAGAGCCCAGAATGTTTTGTTTCTAATCTGACTGGTTTGTGTTACAGTAGTACAGCAGAGTCCCAAGTGGATTTGATTGAACTGAACTCCAGAGAAGAGTGAAAGGGTCCTTATCCCAGAAAATGTAATGTGAAAAGGAGAAATAAAACTTAAGAAATACCCAAAAAAGGGGAAAATGCTTCACTGACTAGTGAAATGGTTGCCCAGAGCTTTGCTATCAGTTGAGCAGCAAATAAGATCCAGACCTCTTGCTGCCCAATGTGTCCTGTGTACCCAGTGGTTCTCTAATAGCTTTGAGCTCTGTAGTCTTTGCTGCTCTATCAGAAGACAAAGGTAAGTATTTTTTCTTTCTTATACTTACTTGGTTCTTTTCAAATGTTCCAAGGATAGCTAGAGCATCTAAGTCTTCCTAAGGTAAAGATTTAACTGATGTGAAGCCTAAACATGTTTTCAGCCATCATCTGAGAGCACACTTGTAACCTTGACAGTGCATCAGTGCATTTTCAAGCCTCTGGTGGCTGTTCAGAGGAGGACAAAGATTGGACTGGATGACATTCAGAGGTCCCTTCCAACACCTGCTATTCTGTAAAATAATAAATGCTTGCAGTAATTAACCAAAATAAACAATCTGTAAGGGCACTTCAACAGCTACATCAGAGACAGAAGGTCAAAGATCTGCCAAATTGTCTGGGTGATGGTAGGGAAGGTGCCTGGTCTTTCAAAGTGATGCCTGCTGTCAGCCCAAGTCAGGCACTCTGCAGTCAGAAAACAAACCCCAAGATTTTGCCTTCTGTTCCCCAGCCACCATCCCCCAGATTGTTGTTAGTAGGTCCCAAGGTTTGTTGGATGATGGGGACACTGATGTCAGCTGTTGGGTAGAGCAGAGTCTGAGTGAGCCAAAAGGACCTAGAGGGCTTTGTAAATTAAAGCCACTGGGTTGAATTGCGTTCACAAGCAAACGGCACCATGCTGAGCTCAGATGTAACCTGTTCAGAGTAGCTTACAGCTCTGGCTGGTGCTCATGCTCCCTCTCTGCTTGCCCATGAGGGTGGAATTGGTGTTTTCTGTGAGGTAGCAGAAGATGGAGCCACCTGCTCTGGTGGGAGCAGAAAATGTGGTTTTGAGATAACCTGATGTGGTGGGAAGTGGGATGTCTCAGCTCTGTACTAGTTCTCTATGAATCTTGACAGACCCTATGGCTTGAACTGCCTCAGGTTTGGTAAGTTATTTAGATGGGCTCTGTTTGCACAGATCCAGAAAGCATGGGGAACGTGAAGAACCTCCCTTTGTGTCCATGTACTCTAAACTGAGAACTTGGCTGGGATTCAGACTTGTCTTTCTCTGTGCACAGAGGCTGAAGAAAAATAGCAGTTAGCACGTTGCCATAGGTATTAATTCTTTGTATTACCAGGTCGTAGACTTGAGCAATATGTTTCATTCTTGGAAACTGGGACATTCTAGAGATGGAATCCCTACCTACCAGTGTAGATGATGTCACTCTGCAGTAGTTTTTCAGCTGTATTTGCCTGTTTTTAATACTGAGCTTTTTCTGGGGACGAGAAAAGACACTGCCACTATGTGTGGAGTTGACGCACCGATGCTCTCCCACAGCCAGTGCAAATCCTCTCTTGCTTTGGTGATGACATAGTCTTGTAAAGCTTCCCAGAATCATGAATCTCTCCCATTCCTGGAATGGTGGTTGCTGGAGGTATCCATAGTGATGCAGGTGTACATTAGGATACTCATGGGCTGGCTCATTTCTAGTTTGTGGTGTCAGGTATTTTTGCTTCCGTTTGTAGTCACCATGCTTGTTTGCAGAGAATTGTTTTCATCACTTCAATGTCTGCAGCATAAATCATCCACCAGAGCCACATAATGGTTTTGATTGCTGCATCAACTCTGAGCATAATGGCAGATTGATAAGCGGTAGTAACCAGGAAACCATGGTGCTTTTCCATTCAGCTTTTATAATTTACTGCTTTGAGTCGGAAATGGACTCTGGAGAGCAGCAGGTTTTACCCTCTCCCCTGGCACTGGAGTCAGGTGAGAGTCATCTCTGCACACAACTTGGAGTAGTCTCAGGGCTGATGTAGATGGTTTTCCAGGGAAGGATCCTGAGGGGTTACTTTTTTGCCTGAGTGTCGGAAGCTCTGGCTTTCCCTGCTACTGGGGCAGCTTGCTGCCTGCAGAGGCTTTTGTGTACGGAGCAATGCTGCCGGCAGAGCAGGATTTCCAGGTCCCCCACTGGCAACAGCCTGGAGCATTTGGCGTGCCGACTCAGCTGTGCCTCCTCTCAGGTAGGCTCTCTCTGAAGTCCTTCTGCTGTAGCTCTCAACACAAAGGAGTTTGAAGTGAGTTGTCGCCTTTCTTCTTTCTTTTCCCCAGGTCATTAGTGTAAAATTCAAATAGGTTAAATATGATTCATCTTGCTAACACTGGGAGGGGACGGGGCTCTGGCTATCCCAGGTAACAGCAGCAGAATTCAAAGCCCACCGTCGTGCTTTCAAGCAGCAATAGGTTACTCATTACAGTAGCTTTGAACAGCTTCCCTGTGGGTTGTGTCTCAGCCACCATCACTGCGGGCACTGATCAGTTAGTGTCACAAGCAGTTTTAGAAAAGGACCAAGCAGGCAATGTGTATGGAGATTTTCTCCCACCTGCTGTTTTTACTGGTAAAGCTGGAGGGATCTGGCCTGCCAGCATGGCAACTGTATGGGAGCTAATTATTTTGGGAGATTACAGATAGCAGGGTAGATAAGCTGCCTGATCGATCTCCTCTGAAGCCCTGTAAAAGGAATAGGCAAATGGCACTGCATTACACCAGCATAAACATCAGGGAGTAGAGGCCAGATGTGCTCCCTGGCCACAGTCCACAGCTGGTGGCTCCCAGAGCACAGGGACTGGAGCAGGTACTTCCCTGTGGATATCTGGGGTGGGAGAATCCCAAAGGAGCACAAGACGCTGGCAGCCATGACAAACCCAGGATGGGAGAGCCATTGTGTGCGACACTCTCTGGAGCTGGTCCTATGTCCCTTATCCCTACCCAATGCTCTATTTGCAGTCCCTCCTTTCCAAAGGCTTCTCTATCATTCTGCTTTCCACAGCCTTTGCTGGTTTGGCTGCTGGAAGGGAGACTTGCTAGGTGTGCTTTATGCAGTACAATCAGGAGGCAGGGGGTTCTGGCTCCTACCTAATTACTCAGGTCACTGAAAATAATGACAAGGTTTTCCTTAGAAGTGCATTCAGAGAAGTCTGCAGTTAAGATTCTATCAAAAACGAAAACCAGTGTGCAGCAAAATAATTATTTTTGTTCAGCTTTTCAGTTTTTACTGATGATGAGGGAAACAGCAGGAGTTTGCAAGGGGAATATATTTTATTGATGCCAAGGAATTATTGCATCAGTATTAGAAAGTCAGGGGCATGTAAATTTTCAGGACAGAGAAACGTTGCAGTGTTATGGAAAAACTGTGCTTTTGAGAGGAAAATAAAAAAAGCACTTAAATGTTGAAAGAAAGTTATTTCTATGAGTATCTGGGTTGCCTGTAAACATGTTATTGCTCAAGTGAGTCACCAACAATCCATTCATGGATTGCCTCTCAGCTGGGCATTACTCCTGAGTCTGGGGTTTGAGGCTGCAAAGAGTTTTACCAAAAAAAGCACCTGGACAGTGAGATCCAGCTCGGGGGGACAACTCACCTCTCCAGCTCCCTCTGTGCATGCAGTTCTCAGTTTTAGGTTTCCCTCTGGGTGTCTGAAATGCTCAGTTTGGCCACTTAAATCTGCAGCACATCCTCAGGAAAAAAAAAAAGCTGGTCTGTCCCTGAGGGGAAAGTGGGCAGCCAGGAGTCTAGATCCACTTTTCCCTTTTTTAAGCTCTCTTTTTCCATGCTGGTGAGAGTATGCCAGTTATAAATGTGTTAGTGTGTTGGTTTTAATGCCATTCCTATGCTGGCCAAAACATCGTTAGGCAAAAGCCTAATTGTAGCTGCAATTATCCTTACATAGCTTAATTAGAGGGCCATTGTATACTCCACTACCAAACATACTTCTGGGAGATGAGAATTGCTGGAATAAATTTTGCTGGAGTATTTACAGTAGCAGAGCCTTTTCGACACCAGCCCCAGCCTCGCCAAGAGCTCAGCAGCTGCTGCAGAAATCCAGCACCCACAGGAATAGGCCCTGGAGAGCACATTAATGCACTGCCTCTCAGCAAGGCACTGGGGGTTTGAGGCTGCAAAGATGTTTAGAGAAAAAGCACCTGGAAATCTCTTTGAAAGCGAAGCTGAAGAGGATCTATATGTGATCACTCTTTCTCAAGCTCTGTCCTGTCCTTGCATTCGTCTTTTAAAGAGAACCCGTGTTCCCCCATTTACATGTCTGCCTTCAGCCCCTTCTGCCGTGCAAGGCTCCTTGACCCTACTGTTCTTAACCTTAACTGACAAAAGGATTGTAATATAAATAGGACATTTATGACAAGCACTGGGAACCTCTTCTGTTGTGTGATTATCTACAAAGTGTTATTGCCCCCTTTTTGCACAGGAAAATACACGTAGATTTTTATTGATCCATCTCAAATCAATGCTTTTAAAATTTTAGGCACATTTTACTTAAGAGCAAAAGCATGCATTTTATGTTTTGACACAATATTATTGATTGGAAAGGAGAGAGCAGTGCTCTCCACCTGACTGTCTCCTCAGCTTCCTAGTCTGGTGGTGTCTGGTAGCACAACATCCTTAATGGCTTTGCTCCCGTTTTCTCTGCTTGTTGCCTCTCTTCCTTATCCTCCCGCCCTCAGCACGGTGCCTTTCTCAGTTTTTTAGAGTAATCAATATTGTGCTCAAGCCTCCTGCTGCTTGCTGTCACTCATAGTTGGCACAAGTTATAAATTATGGATGGGTCTTTCTCAGCCCATACAAAATTTTTATTGCATTTGTCAATTGCTAATCGATAGTTCACTTCTCTCACCCTCAAAGACACACACATATTTTCCATAGTTTTAATGCCAGAGGATTTCCTCCCTTACACGCAAATGAGGAGAGCAGTGAGGCTTCAGCTAAGCAGCCAGAAGCTGCAGAGCAGCAAATCTGGACCTGATGGTGTATTTGAGAGGCACTACCAGAAATCCTCCATCCCCGGTCTCTCTCAGGTTGTGCATTTCACTGTAGAGCTACTCCTGACATGGACACAGCAGGCAGTGTTGCATCGTGGCTCTGCTTACCTGTGACCCTTTCAACCTCCACTGCGCAAGATGCTCACAGTGGCAGACTGCATGAACTTGCAGAGCTAATGGCATCTGACATTTAAGTCATCCTTAAAGAAATCTCAGCAAACTCAGTCACTTAAACTAACACGGCGGTGT
Organism: Upupa epops; assembly: GCA_013397515.1. NCBI lineage: Eukaryota > Metazoa > Chordata > Aves > Bucerotiformes > Upupidae > Upupa > Upupa epops. Next base: position 50,576 of record VZRI01005816.1, on the reverse strand, counting down.
CTCTTTAAGGAGGCATATTGACAGTCTCTGGGAAATGTCATGGCACGTTGACGTCTGTGTCAAGTGCATGACTCTTCCTTCCATCCCTCTCCAAGTTTTCACAAGCTCTGAAACTGGGTTGTAAAACCCCAAAGAAAAAGAAGGAAAAAGGAATAAATAATTCTTTTGTATAAAAAGTGCATTTTAAACAAGTTGGATTGCTGACTACCTGAAATAAGTGAGCAAGCCCTATAGCATCAACTTCCTCGGCAGCATCTTTAATACATACATGAGTGCTGCTAGCTGAGTCAAGGAGAAAGTACCGGTGCAGTGAGACTGCTTGAAACCATATTTTGCTTTAGGCAAAGCAATGTGCTAAAAGAGCTGAAAACAAGAAGAGCTGCCTACTGCTATCCCTGCAACATTAAACATCAAAACTCAAGCCATTTGCTACTGAAGTTTGGTGTCTTCAATAAGTGCTCAGGATTTGAGAAACTGCTGGTCACAAGGGGGTGGAGAAGAGAGCTTAGTCCTTCAAAAACATGACATCTCCCATCACTCCAGAAGACCAGTTGCTTCCTAAGTAAATCCTCAATTAGGGCTGTTGACTGCAGATCCTGGAGTTACACTCAATGGAGGGATTTGTTAGAGCACTTTCCACTTAGAGCAACGTGTGCTAGAGCACTTTCTGATTCAGAGCCCTACAGAGTTTGACCTTCAGGCCATGCTGGAAAGATTTCTTCGCTTTAGACCAAGCAGTACTCACGCTGAGTAGTATTTTTCTTTTCAGGAGGGATGATGTCTCAGACAAACTATGCTAAACTGAATCCAGTCGGCTGGCTTTCCCAAACTTTACTTAAGGGAGGGAGGGCTTTCAAAAGGGCATCTTCTGCAAACTGCAGAACACTCAGATGTGTTTGAACGACTTCTTGGAGCCCAGGTTTTGCCTGCAAACTGGAGAGATGTGAGCCAGGTGGCATGTGACAAGGAGAGACTGAAATGAGAAAAGCTTGTGCAAAGGGGCATACAGCTCGTCTGGGCTACAGCAACAGGCTTTTTTATCATGAGTTTAGAGATTCATGGCAGCTTAGGGATTTAAATGGTAAACAGAGAGCATTACCAATGCAATAACAAACAGTAGTTTTCTAGATATATGACTCCCTAGCATGGATTAACCTCTCCCTGTTGAGCTTTTGGGGTGGCTGAGCAGAGGAATTTAGCTGACTGAATAGTGAATCCAGATCATAGGGATCTGGGGATGGACATCTGGATGGTGAATGTCTGGTGATGGAGATCAGATTGATCTCAGTCTAAATCATGGAGGCCTAGAGAAACTCCGCTGATCTTGGCTATTCCAAGGGGTGAGCTTATGTGATTACCTTTCAGCCTGCATGGATGTGCCACCTACCTGCAGACATTGAGGGTACCCAGGCCCGAGGATACCCATGGCCTGAACAAATAGGACAAATATGTGACCATGAGATGCGAAGGAGGGACTTTTCCAGCGGCATAAGGCATAGCAGAGGCAGATGAGTGGCAGAATCACCTCTCCTGCCTTCCTTCTGAAGTTTCTGCCCATTGGGGGAGCTTCACTAAGTATTTAAATACCTTTGGGAAGGGCTTGCTGCCCTCTGCCTCAATGCTGAGTATCCAGAGGAGCTGCTTGTTTCTGTGTGCCAAAGAACTGTGCCAGCATGCTTCTCATGGCACTTCTGGCAGGGCACTATGCAGTCACTACTATCACAATATATTAGATTTTTGGACTGAGCTTACATGGATAAAAGAGAAAACCTGAGGAAAGATATGAAACTTCTCTTCAGTGACAGAAATGGGCTGTGTATGTGGTACATAACACAGGTATGACCTCTGCTGTTTGGCTTCATCTCCTCAGCCACAGGCTGAGCTACGTGACAAGTGAGGCAGTTCAGGAAAAGTGCAGGCTTTCAGTTCACAGTCATGGCAGAACCCTCCAGGAAAGGAACCCTATGGGTTTAGAAGCCTTAGCCAGGAATCCAGAAATCATCCAGCTTTTAATTCACCTGATTCTGGAGGTTTTGCATGTGTGATGCTGAATTCTAAGGGACATCAGCAGTTGATGTTTCCTTCTTGTCTTCTTCCTTTCTTATGTCTGGAAATGGGGATGTATTAGCTGAGACTGAGAGATGAGGTCACTGCCCTCAGCTAACTGCTGTGTCCCCACCACATGATCAGCTGAGCTACTTGTGCATAAGCTGCTGAGCCATGGATTTCTACAGCACAGTGGTTTGAAGTGGTCTGAAAATGTTTCTGATTAACCTGCACGTTAGTTCAATATCTGAACCGTGATGCAGAAGTGGTTTGGATGCTGCTGAGGTAAGAGCAGGATAGGCAGTACGGTACAATAACACTCCCCTGTCTGTCAGGCAGAGCTGATGCTGGGTGCCTGCATTTGTGCATTGTGAAGCAATGATTAAGACTCTTGTAGCCTGTGCTAATTTGTATTTGTCTCTCACAACCTGTGCTCTCTCCCTCTTCTGAGAGCTCCTGAAGCCACTTCACTTACCACCTCTGCCCAGTGCTGGGAATTCCTGTGCACAGAACCCACTGAAGTCAGCGCAGAAGCCCAGGGTGAGAGATACAAGATGAATACAATTCCTTTTTCCACTTTGACTTTCTAATAAGATATTTTTCCTGGTCCTGTAGGAGCTTAAAGCGTTGCAGGAACACTGCTTTGTAATTTTCACCCCTATGTAATTGCATTTTAAAGCCACTTCTCAGCACAAAGGTTTACTTCTGTCTGAAGCTGGTCATCTTGGTGTCTGCCCATGGCAGAGCTGACGATATTATTGTGATAGGCACACCAGCCAACTTGCATGCACCTTTCTGTTTGTAGGGCATACTGGGAAGTGGACAAAGAGGAATGAGCCTGTCTCCTGTAGAAAATCTCTCTCAGATATTTTGATTTGCGTATTGGGCTTTTCCAGAGTTTGTGGTTTTCCCTGATATTGAATGCTGCCATTTCAGACCAAGAGGCTAGGAAAGTTGGCAGGGAAAGAGCACACTTTACAGCAGAGATCCTAAGAATGCTTGTTTGAACTCTCCTTTCCCTGATGTCTGTGCTGGCCGGACCATGCTCTCGCAGTGCTGCAGAGGCTCAATGCCCAGCAGCATGATTCCCTGACCATCGAATGGGGCAACTGTTCCCCATCAGGGACAATCCTCTGCAGAGATTCCAAGTCTCGTGGAGACACTGAGCAAGTCCAGAAATTTCCATTTTCTGGGGAAATTCTTGTGGAACTGATGGGAACTGCTCATCCCCTCTGGGGAGACAATGGGAAACAGGAAGCCAAGGGTATGGGTTTGTATGAGTGCAAGACAGTCACATTAGTTAATCCCAGATGAGGATCGGATCACCTGCCTTGTGGCCCAGACCATTTCCCCAGAACCACTGCACTGTCTCAGACCCTGTTGACTCTAATTGACCCTTTGTTCTGTTTCTGTAGGGTAGGTTTTTTAATTAGTAATTTCGTTGAATTTATAACACATTGTGACTGCATGTCCCCTGAGGATAAACGGAGCACAGAGAAGAAAGGAGGCAGTGATTTCATGCCAGATCATTGTGGGTCCAATGCATAAAAATGTAATACTTTTCATGTAGGAAAAGGAGTGTCCATGTAGCATATTTGGAATTCATTGAGTCTTCTTTCTTATGCACAAAAGTTGCCAACTGCTCATTACTCACTGAAGGGATTCATAACTCAAAAGAGGGCAGAAGCAGAAGAAAAATGAGCATGCCCTACTTAATGTGTAAAATTCAAATATTAAAAAAAAGGCCAAAAAAAGTCTGGCGGGGATGCAGGGTAAGTAAATTACTCCTTTAAAAAAGAAACCTCTAATAAGTACCTAAGTAGAAGATTCAAGGCTGATAACTACTCAGAGCAAAGATATGCACACAACCTTATATCAACTTTTTAACAGCACTTGTGATTGTTGTTTTAAACAAAGGCAAGTCTGTTTTCCCAGCAAACAGTGCACTTCAAACAAAACTTTCACATATTTATTGGGGAGCCATGTGAAGCAAGTAGATTATTAGGGTAGAGGATATTCTTCCATTTACTACTAGAGCAGAGAATACAGAGAAAACACATTAAGAAGCACTTCACATTTCTCTTTGACGTAACCCAACCCAGACTTGTGCCCAGAAGAGACAGTCTCCTTTGATCACTGCAGATCCACACTGACGTGTCCCATGCCATCCTTCGTTCTCTAATCTCTCAGCACTGTACACATTGAAGGCATTGCCATACACACACTCATTACCGTATGGAACAAGAAAACACGTACGCTGTACCAGGAACTACATCTAGACAAGAGCCATTGGTCAAAGTTCATTTACATTCCTTTTTAGTTGCTTGTACTCCCTCCAGAGAAGCTCTGATTTAGCAGGATATTTGTGCTGTCCTTCCTTCCCAGTGCAGTAATTCCCTTCACTTGGGTGGGACCAGAGAGCCAGGATATGCAGCACCTTTACTTTGCCGCTGTTTCTTCTTTCCAATTTCCTAGTGCTCTCCTTTCCATTGAGTATGAGAGACTTCTCTCTGCTTGCTCTCCCTTCTCATCCTTCTTGGTACCCTTCCTAGAAGAGGGAGGATATGCAAGAAAAGAGCATGGCACACGTGTTGTACCACAACTTGCAAAAGCCCTTAAAACAAACAGAGGTGCAGCTGGAAAACAGGAAGAGCAGACCTTCTCTATACCAAGTGGCAATGCAGGGCCAGCTCAGTGCAGGGTAGTTTCATAGCAATGAGTGGTTTAGTAGTTTGAGCAATTACCTTGGGAAGAGCACCGATAGCAGACAGTAGGTGAAAAATTAAGGTTGCTGAGAGTTTGTATTGAAAGGAGAGCGTTAGGCAATGGCCCAGCACCTCAACAGTGACATTTATATAAATGCAGCATTTCAACAGCAGCACCAATGCAGCTCCAAAAGCTCTGAGCAGCCTCTGGGTCTGCATTTGTGGTGCTTCACCATGCACCATGTGTCTTCTCATCCCTCTCCTATGACAGGGAGAGAGAGATCAGAGATCTCAGCCCTCCCTAAAATACCCCAAGAAATCTGGTAGAAGAGGCAGATAGAGAAATAGCCCAACATTTTTTGACTCTGACTAGTGCAGAGATATCCCATAGCAATGGTAGAAATCATTGCCATCAGTTTCAGTGGGAGCAAAACATAGCCTTTAATGAGGTCAGCTATAGGGCCATGGATTCAACATCAGATGCGGTTCCTGATGTGCTTGTTATCTGTTCTTGGAGGAACCCTGGCTGCTTTCACAGCCAGCAGCATACCAAAGCCCACAGCTTACTCTAGAGCTCTCTTTGGTTTTATACTAATAGGCAAGATCCACAGGCTAGACTGAAAGACATAATTATTTGAGACACGGTGTAAGGTCTGCACTCATTTCATACTGGTGGGCTTTACAGAACCACAGGAAACTCCACTCCCAGCTTCGAGTTTTCGAGGGGGTGACAGCTTCTGCTGGCAAAATGCACTGAGTTTGTGTGTCTGGAAGCATGTAGCTACTAGTCCCAGGACCTCATCTAAGCCAGACATGGCTAGTTTCTTCCTTGCATTCCAAATATATGCCATCCCATACAGATGCCACCCCCAGCTAGCATACATTGCAACTAGTCAAGAACTGCTGAGCAGCACTGTAGAAATGACCACGTAAATGGTGCCCCAAGCAATTCCTGTCGACTTAAAGTTCATTAAAAGAAATAATAAATTGCCTGTGCTAAGAGCAGCTGTGTGAACATCAGACGTTTTATTATTTTATTGGGCACCTGATTTATATCTCACTTGCACAATGTTTTCACTGTATTGACCTTATTGCCCTCACTGAAGTTTACTAACAATTTCTACAGATCAGAATCAGTCCGTATAATTATACACCATAATTATCAGCTGCTATAAATTGGTGTTGGTCCACTGAAGTCTAATTACACCACCTAAGGAGCTGATTCATTTGTTATGACGCTGTCATACAATAGGCTGTAGCTAATTATACTGTATGTCTATGTGTGTGTGTACTGGGGTGTATTTTCTGCCTCCCTTTATCTTCTTGCATTCCCCATTGCTTCTCCAGTGTTTCCAATCACATCTGTCATTTTGCTCCCTGTGAAAATAGTTTCCAAAAGCACTCTTCGGATCCTGGAATTAACCCACAATCTGGAGGCTTGATTTTGTGGCCTCGAGTTTGCTGTGATCTAGAGGTGTCAAATTGCCTGCATTTTTACAAATTGAACCTTTCAACACATTTTGGGGTCAAATTTACAGCTGGGTATATGTTTGCCATTGAGTCACTCTAATAGAAGAGTGTATTTCCCCTCCTGTTATCAAACAAGTTGAAAAACATGGGGAGACTGCTCTTTCATTAGAGCTGATACAATGACGAGAAATAAAACCCTGGATCATACTTTTTTTAAGAAGGGGTGGGACAGAAGTGACCAAGGACTGTCTCAAGTTCTCTCTGGTTCTGAGATGACCTCAGATGCTGTCAGGAAGTGGGCAGTGCCTCTTGGCCCTTCAGTGGTACCTGGCCAAAGCACCTGCAGGCTCAGCACATCCTGAACACATCCCCAGCAATGTTGAGACGCACTTTGCTTCGCTGCCCTGTGATGCAAACTAATTTATCTGATGACTGGTATCGTTTCTACTGTTACTAAACCAGCTGGGGAAAACTTCCAGAGGAGGCCCTGGGTACATGGGATGGAAGTGGCAAGATAAAAAGAGCATGCGATGGGTGTGTTAATGCCCTGGGATTTTCCAGGAAAGGGGAGACTTGTGGCTCATTCGGACTTCCAGAGCCTGAGAAATTGAAATGCACTGTGTTTCCAAGTAGCTAACATTTCTCTTTTGCTCAAGTGTGCTGCAATGCAGTTGGCAATTTGTTTACCTTGTTCTTCCCTGCAGTCGTTCTGTTCACTGATGGGTTCTGTAATAATTACATCTGTATGAGTGGCTGAGCCAGAGGCACATTGCTACTGTAGGGATAACAGTGACACCCAGCAACAGGACAAGGGGCAATGGACACAAACTGGAGCAGAAGACGTTCCATCTGTGCATGAGGAAAAACTTTTTCACTGCAACAGTGACAGAGCCCTGACACAGGCTGCTCAGAGAGATTCTGGAGTCTCATACTCTGGAGAAATTCAAGTCCTGCCTGGATGGTCTTGTGTGACCTGATCTAGGTGATCCCACTCCGGTTGTACTACATCTTCTTCAGAGGTATCTTCTAACCCCTGATGTTCTGTGATTGATTCTGTGATATCACTGACAGGGCAGATTGACAGGAACCACCATGCAGCTCCTGTCTGCTCTACAGGTGATGCAGCAGCATTTCCACAGTCTAGGTCCCCACCACCTGTGGGCCAGGTAAAGGGATTGACTGCAGGCAGCCCAGCCTTGAAGCAGAGTGTTACGTGTGAATGCAGTGGATGCACAAACAGTTTTAAATACGTAATCTCATGCTTAACAAGGCTTGGTGTAGCATACTGCGGTTTTGGTGATCAAAACCACATCCATTGTGGTTGCCTTCTTTGTCCTTCCACTCAAGGCAAACATTGCACAACACCTATCGTGGCCTGGAAAAAGAAGGGTTGGGAAAACTTGAGTCAAACATACTGTTGTAACAGCTGTAGGACAGAAAAGTTTTTCAACCACTGCTTACACCTTGTCCTGCCTGCAGGACAATAGACTAAACCCAAAAGCAAAACCTGCCTCACCTCCTGCCGTAGCTGTTCCTCATCTCTTTCCCAAGTGCTGTGAGCTCCATGGGAAGGTGAAAGCCCCAATCTGCCCAAAAGAGAGGTGGAAGTTTTTTCTCTGTCTGTAAATCACCTGTCTGCTCAGGATCAGGAGATTTCCTCTAGAAATGCTGCCTCTGTGATGCACTGTGTTCAGGCTCTGGCTTCACATAGAGCAATTATGGCATTAGGAAGAGGGATCTTGTGTTAGATACTTGTGTTTGGGTGAGCTCTGCTAAACAGATTAAAGTTGAATCTGGAGGGAAAGCATACTGGCAATTAAACCATCAAAGGCAAACTACAGCAGATTATGTTTAATCCCCAATTTTTAACCAGGTGGAACTGAATCCCTTCAGCAGAGGCTATGGTTTCACTAGTGCAACAGCAGAGAGATACCACCCTCCGTGCAGACAGTTTATGGTCTTTATCTCTGATTCTTCTCTAGTTTCAGGTGCTTATATTCATTGTGTGAATTTATTAGTCACTTATAATTTCTTCATTGATTTTTATTAAACAGTTTCCTGGCTTATGATCTTAGCAACCTATTTCTGTTGGTTAAATAAGCTGCCTTGTCAAGCAGGTTTTCCCAATGTTGTAGTTCTACTATTAGCTGTCTTTATTGAGTAACGCTGCTGCTTATCCAGGATGAGATCAGACTTCATAACATGAAAGGCATGAAGTTTGGATCCAAACTCAGAGCTAAATCCAAGCATTCCAGAAATTTGAGGATGTGTGAATTGAGTTCTGATGTGACCCTGCTGTGGAAAAAGGTTGAAGTGGTAAAGGTCAGAGTTGGATTCATATTGTCTCATTCATTAAAGGCGGTTTTAACCCCATATTTTGATGTTGGGTTCATTTTTGATACACAACAATTAATCACGGTGAGCTCCCAAACCACCTGGCAAAGAGGTTTAACGCCTGTTGAGGCACAAATTTCCCTAGAAATGCTACTTAAAAAATGTAATTTGTGGTGGCAGCTGGAGAAACCTGGTCAGTTATTAGATGGAAACCTAAGAAGCAGCAAAGGGGCAGATATTTTATCAGAGTACTTGGATTTATATTAAATGATACACATTTCTGAACACTCTACTCGGATTTCTACCCAAAGAGCTGCTAAGAGTCATATCTGTAACAAAGGCAGAGTTACTGAAACCTCATGTGAGAAATGCTCTTCCTAAGATTGCCTGCAGAGTTGTTCTGTGAAGGAAGCAATGTTGATTTGTTCAGATATGGCCCCAATGTTCATAGTGATTTTGTGGGGCGTACACCCAAGCTTCTAACTTGTAGTGAAGGTTTAACCCATCGCTAGGACAATCTGGTGCATTTCTCAGGAGCTTTTAACACTGCAGCATCCAAATGCATGACCTTCAGATCCAACCCCTGATGCATTATTCCAGTAGGTAAAAAGAATTTCTTTAGAATGCATTTTAATCAGTCTGTTCACAATCTTGTATTGTACTTACAACCATGTCAGTATGCCATTTGGAGCCATTAGTCTGTATTTTATTGCCCTCTTCAATAGCAAGAATAACAATGTTCCTATATAAACGCCTGACAAATATTTGCATGGGTTTCAGCACAAAAAGAAGGACAAGTGTAATAACTGTGTAACCAGGCTCATTCTGGGAGGAGCCATGAGTTGTGTAATTGTGGCTTGATAGTTTACATAAACTAGGAAAATTGATAGAAACCCTTGAAACACCCCAAAGTTTGTGTCATGCCAGAGTTTATTAAAGAAAGTCTCTGTTCCTGTTCTCCATGCTCTGTTGACCCTGAAAAAGAAAGAATTAGTAAGGTATTCATGAATTATTTTGCAAATCTTTCTCTAGCATGAAAACTCTTTAATTGCAACTTTAGCGAGCTGCTCATCTTCATGTTCTTTTCTCTGCAAATGACTTTAAAGGCAATTACACATCACCTCTCCTCTAATAGAATTGCTATAGGGACCCACCATGCTTCATGTGTCCAGCCTATGTTAATCTCAGGAACACATCACATCCTCTACTATTTCTCTTTATTATGAAGGATTTCATACTGGAAAAACTTTGGCAATGTTGACCTAAATTAAAGGGATTTTAAGTGTTGAATATAGGTTTCTAACAGTGCAGCCTGTATTTTCAGAGGCTTCCAGCTGTGACAGTCACACATGCTCATCATAATTTGATTTTACATTTGAGGGGACGTGAACATGAGAAAAAAACCGTCTGTGCTTATGTATTTACCAATTAATTGTCTCTGAAATCTTCAATTAAAAGGGAATAGCTTTGGCTTGTACATTCTATTCCCTCTAGTGTGCCCCTGGCCTGTGTCACCTAAACTTTTTTCTCATCTGTAGCTGAATCTAATGACACTTCATCACAGAGGTACCAAAACAGATACAGGCACAGACCATTAGGAGTTGGAAGAGACCTCCCGAGGACATCCTGTTCACACCCTCTGCTTGAGCAGGACCATCAAATCTAGGCCAGGTCATACAGGAACACATCCAGATGCACATGGAAAATGTCCAGAGAAGGAGAATCCACAACCTCCCTAGGCAGCCCGTTCCAATGTTCTGTACTCTCAAAGTAATGAAGTTCTTCCTCATATTGAGGTGGAACTTCTTGTGCTCCAACTCACACCCATTATCTTCTTGTCCTATCACAGGGTACAAGTGAAAATAGACTGTCTCTGTCTTCTTGACATCCAGCCCTTGCGCATTTACACACAGTAAATCCACTCATAGTCTTCTCCTCCTCAGGTCTCTCATTCTTTCTTCATAAGGCAGGTGCTCCAGCCCCCTAATCATCCTCATGGCCCTCAGATGGGGTCTCTCAAGCAGGACTCTGTGTCTCCATTTCATGTTGTAAGGATGTCTCTTTGAAAGGTGATTTCCAGGCCTCAATACTGCCAAAGGCTCCTGTAGATTTCAGAGGGGTCCAATAATGATGTGAGGAGCAAATATCCAATTCAGCAGAAATGTTTCCGGTCTTGGGAGGTTACTCTTTTCTTTATCAAACTGTAAAGATTACAGGATTGACTTCATTCATGAAGGTACTGAATGAGCTTTTCCAAACCTGTTGGAGATGAACGGCAGGAGTGCAGTGTTTATACTCTTTACTGTTTTCCTGGAGACTTTTAAAAACATTTTTGCGTGCCACTCAAAATGGAAAGGAGGACAAGATTATTTAACCTATGTTACTTCACCGATTGCCTGTCTTCAAGAAGGGCTGTAAATTCCAGCATCTGCACATAAAAGTAGTTTGGAGTCTCATCATATGTTTGGTGCTGAGGTCAGTGCACAGCTCTTGGAAGTGAATGTGAGGCAATAAATCAGATGTTTTTATTTTATTTTATTTCTGGGAAAAAAAAAAAGAGATTAATATAAACTCTGAGAAGGTGCATCTTGGGTCTGTAAGACAGTTAACGACCTAAGCGTACCTTACACATAATGTTCTCTAGATGCTGAACTTTCACACTCTAGATTTGCAGTGGTGTATCCAGAGGAGTCTAGCAAGGCTAACAGAACATGCTGGAGAGGTTGTCCTTGAAGGCTCGTATCAAACACCTGACACCTTGCTATGCCAACAGGAGAACCCATCTCTGCATTCCTCAGCGTGTTGCAACAAGTTTGACTTCAGTCTGATCCACTCAGACCCACTCAGACCACATTGCCTAGCTGCAGTAGGAAGTTATAAACAAAGTCTTACAAAGCATGTTTATGCCTAGGGGCAGATTTCCAATTACAGGCGTAAGTGTTCACCAGTGACAACTTACTGCTAATTGTCCCTCCTGGCTGTGTCTGTTCAGCCTCTTGGAACAGCCAACCCTACAGATCACTGTAAATGCTAATCTTCTTAAGGTATCAGGTTTTCTTTGATGTTACCAAACATGTTGACTCTTATCTTGGTTGAATGCACAATCCAGACACAGTTATCATTGATAATGTTGTGTCTGCTGCTTCTTTATGGAGAAAAAAGAAGATGTTTCCTTGCCAAACGGTAACTTTTCTGCACTGCAGGAATCGTCAAACTTATTTGATTTATGTCCTGGTTAATGTTCAAAATGACACATTTACTTCCCCAAATCTGAAAAGAAAATGAAGGCCCTGACCCTAGTAATGTATGTGCTTAGCTTGGCACTCAGGAACCCTTTCCAACAAGTAACATGTGGGACTAAATATGTGCAGGACTGAGGTCCCGTGCTCCATTTGCTTCTACTGCTGTCCTGAAGGTAAGGATTTTTCTAGTACATATAGTCAGTTTTCAAATTGCAAAGGGCCTGAGTCTGTTAGCTTTAACTGGCATGGGCAGATCCATTTAATTCTCTATTCATGTGGTATTTTGCCAAGTCATTAGCTTAAGTAGAACAATTCATGCGAGTAAAGGCTTTTAGGCAGTATCAGAAGAGTTAACAAAATACGACATTTACTAAATTTCATTATGCAGAAGATTAGAATTCCACTACATTCTGCATTCCTGTAAATGTAAGGCCTGATCCTCACTTGGAGAACGTTGGAGTTATTGACTCCCCCGGTGCCACTGCAATGAATAGCAGATGAGAAGCAGCCCAATCTCTGTACAGCGACATCTCAATCTCTTCATGACTCATTACCTTGACCACATACTCCCTGTGAACCTGATCTAAAACCTGTATCTCAATTACTTGATCATCCTAAAGAATGGCTAATTAACAACGGCTCACTATAAAAAAAAACCAAGAAAGAAAGAATGAAGAGGAAATGCATTTGGATGCTTTCCGTTTGGCAGAGTGTTATGTATGAATAATAAAATATGCACTTGGCGATCTTGTTAATTTTGGTGTGATAATGAATGGGAATTCCCAGTGGAATTTTTGGTCCAGAAATATGACTGGTACTAGTTCAACAGTTATATGATTAAGCAATAAGACCTGCTGAGGCAGACACTACTCAGAGATGATTGACTGCTTTAATTGATTGACATCCGGAGGTAAAGCCGAGGGCACCAATTTATAGATCAGGTCAATTGTCTCCTGGTAATGCCCAATTGGTATGTCTTACTGCTATGCTAATATCAACTGTTATTGAAATATTTTAATGAGGTTTTAATTTAAAAGTGATAAATTTAAGAAGAGTGAACATCAAATTATTCAACTTCAGACAGTGGGAACAGAAATAGTCTGCTTTGCCGATGGTGAAGTAAAAGTTTTGTTGTACATACTAATTCTTCTTGAGACCATTTGAGTTTGTCTCCCAGGGAAGGGAGAATCATACAAGGAGAAGGGACCTCCAGAAGTGTTCTAGCCCAACCTCCCTACACAAGCAGGAACATCTCTGCCTAGGTCAATTTGCTCAGAGCTTCATCAAGCCTGATCTGCAATGACTCCAGGGATGAGGCCCCCACCACCTCCCTGGGCAGCCCATTCCAGCCATCAACCACCTTCACAGTGAAGAACTGTTTTCTAATCTCCAGCCTAAATCTCTCCTTTTCCAGCTTGAACCCATTGCTCCTTGTCCTATCCATCCAAACCCTTTGGAACAGACCTTCCCCTGCCTTCACATAGGCAGAATGGTTTAAGTTGTAAACGACCTTAAAGATCATCCAGTTCCACCCCACACTGGTAAGGGACAGCTACTGCTGGACCAGGTTGTGAACAAAATATGCACGAATGCCCCTGACAGCTCCCAGAGCCTGGGAAGTAACCAGGGACTGCGCCATCCGGGACTGCCCGGGAAGAAAATGCTTCCAGTAATAACATTAAAGGTCTGCTCAGGGAGGAAATGGAAAGTTCTCAGTGTGACAGTGGACAGGGTCTCTAAAAGAGAGGGAGCAGAGCAAAGGATGGGGCACATTCCTTGTAGAATCAGGACAAGTGTCCCTGCACTAGCAGCATACCCTGGCTCTGACAGCCTCTTCAGCTTTCACCATGTGCTGGTGAAGCACAGGCACCACATGCTCTGTGGGAACCCATCTCCACTTGTTGTCCTTCACAAGGCCTCAGTCCTGTAACTTAAACCAGCCAGCGTTGAGGAAGATTTAATTTCAAAGAACCCAATGATTTTTACAGAGAAAGGAGTAATGAGTCCTCAGGCTCGATTTCACATGCTGCAGCTTGCTGCTTCTCTTCTGCTCCAGGTCACCAAGGTAGAGCATGTGTTGTCTCTTCAGCTGTGCAGGAGCACGGGGAGATGTGATGTGTGAGGTCTCGAGAGGGCACAAAGCTGCTCTAAGAGCCATGATGGAGAGGGAGAGCAACTTCCTATTGAAGTTGTTACAGAGAAAAAGAATGTGGATGTGGTGACCAAAGGAGCATGCAATGACAATCAGGAAGATCCAGTATATCATGTCCTCTGTGAGCAGTCAGTTGACTGCTCTAGAGCACAGGCTCTGGTTTAACAGAGAAGCGTGACATTTTGGGATTCATTGAAAACTGAAGGGTGCAGCTGGTTTAGGCAGTTACTGAAACTTACTGAAACACTTCGCTTGTGCAGGACATGGAAAAGAGCAGCTACATGGGTGGTAACCAGTGGACAGGAGCTGTCTGCCGTTCATTTGACCTCAAAGTAAAGTTTTAGAAAGATTAAAAACCAGCATGGTCTTAAAATCTTGTTCAAGAGAAGACAGTGTTAAAACAGATCTAGGAGATCCTCTGAGAAACAGCATTAAGAGCAGAAGTGTTCCTGTGCAAAAAAAGAGGAAGGACAGTAAGAAATCAGTTTAGTTAAATCACTAATGTTTCACGTCACACACTAGGAAGAGGTGGGGAAAGCAGCCTCAAGATCAAAGATTTGGAAGTGTAGTAGGATACAGCATCTGGGTTTTGATTATTTTGAGGCAGTTTAGATTTTCCAGCATCTTAAAACACAAGAAAATAATTAGGATAATATTATTATAGTAAAAAAAATAAGGTTTATTAACAGATGTTTAAAAGGAAGTGAAGAAAAAAGCTGCAAACCACTGTTATTGCAGACACTGATCCTACCCTTCTCCCAGCTCAAGGCCAAAACAGAGGAAAACAGGGAGACAGAAGCAGATTATCTTTCACCGGGTCCATGTGGCAAGAGAGCAGAGGGAGTGAGAGCCACTGCTCTGCATCGAGCTGGAAGCCAAAGAGGGCTTTCTCCCAACTCAGGGGTCTGTTATCATGTTATTGAGAAGGTTATCCAGCTGCAACAGAGCACATGGGTCACATAACTCACAGAATTGCTCAGGTTGCAAAAGAACTTCAAGACTGATTCCAACCTTGACTTGAAGCCTACTACCCTGCCTCTAACAACCCATTACTAGCCCTGTCCCTGGGCACCACATCCAAATGATTCCTAAACACTTTCAGGGATGGTGACTCAACCCTCTCCCTGGGGAGCCTGCTTGCTCCAGTGCTTAACAACCCTCACTGTAAAGAAGTTTTTCCTGATATCCAACCGAAACCTCCCCTGTCCTGTCACCAGAGACAAGAGACCAACCCCGCTCTCACTACACCCTCCTTTTGGGCAGTTGTAGAAAGTAATAAGGCCTCTCCTCAACCTTCCCCAGATCAAACAGCCCCAGCTCCCTCAGTCGCTCCTCATAGGGGGGGTTTGTCCGAACCCTTCACCAGCCTTGTTGCCCTTCTTTGGAACTGCTCCTGCCCCTCAATGTCCTTTGTGCATTGATGTGCCCAAAACTGACCCCGGTACTTGAGATGGGGCCTTATGTGATGTCAAAGGGATCCAGGGTCACCCCATGACATGCAGATGGATCAATGCCGCAGCACAATGCAGCCAGGACATGAGTGGCCTGGCAAAGTTCCTTGCAGCTCCTATAAGAAACCGGAGTACGCACAGGGCTTCTGGAAATGAAAGTGCTGCAAGGCCACAGCACAGCAAATACCATGTGGGTCTGTCATCCCACGTGCTATTTGCATCTGACATGGAGGGAAAATGTTGAAAAGCCATAGTTGCTAGGAAAAGGGGGTCTGGGGGGTTATACTGGTGGGCTTTCTTGTGAGCTTCCTGCATGCCCTCTACTTTTCAATGTTTTCACTAGACTCATGGGTCATCTAGGCTGCAGTACCTTCAGCACTGGGGGTGTTTAAGATGTCAGACAAGTACCTATCACACCTGACACAGAACAGTTAATCCAGCCTCCAGGCATACTTGAGAACTAGGTGATCTCTAGGTGATCTCTGGTGCCATACTTCTATGCCTTGTATCAGAGTATTAGCCAGAATTTAAACTGAAGCAGCCAAGACAGAGGAAAAGGATCCTTTCTTCCATTCCTATCACGTGGGGTGTAACATCTAGCAGAAGAATGAGGGGAGCAAGGGATGCAGTAACATCTTCAGTCACCACTGTAAGACTCAACGGAGGTCATCTGTCAGCAAGTCTTGACAGAGAGTCCTAAGAAAACCCAAACAGGACTAGCAGGTCTGAAGACAAGGTGTTGGGGGATTTTTCTCCTCCATTTACTCTCTCAATCAGGCTTTATTTAAGGGAAGACAAACTCAGTTATGCTCAAGCTCAAACGAGACTTTCTAGGTTATGAAATTTCATTGAGGACCAAACAATGTCAAGCAAGCTTGCCTGTCCTAGCTGACACAGCACTGCATGACTGCAGCCGTGGGACTGGAGTTACCAGTCTCCCAGGCAAGTGAAGGCTCAATGAAAGGTTGAGGGAAAAGTGCATGACGACAGATCAGCTGTGGGTATCATGAGTTGCTAAAAGTGTAGCTGTAACAAGAGATGTAAACGGGTTGCTACCTCAGGCTGTTCCTAAGTCTTTTGTATTCCTTTTTATAAGTTTTTATCAGCTTTTTGCGTATGTGGTGTGGGAGCCAGGGGACTTGGCTCCCCACTTACTTCCTCCCGCTTTGGCTTGGTGAACCATCCCCAGCCCATGTGAGTGGCCTGTGCTGAATAGGAGGTAACTGCCGTTTGAGAGCTAAGGATCTAATCCTGCTGTGAGGGTTAAAAAATGCTACTAGTAGTCTTATCCAAGGCTTGAAGTGCATTTTTATACAGCATACAGTAAGAGTTTCAAAAGAGCTAAATTAAGCACCTAGAACTATGCTGAGTAGAGATTGCACCAATAAAAATATTTTCAATTCTTGTGTATGTTTTCACAATACTCTCTGTAAATGCTCTCAAGTTTGAAAGAACTTTTATGGGCAAGGGATCAATGGTGTTGCGAAGATGAATTTCACACCCCTGTTAATCCATGCCATGAAGTTATTCAAAAGTCAGTGAAAGATCAGTTCCAGTTCAGCTCACGCTGCTGCTCTAATCTGTGTGCTGTCATCAGGCAGCAGTGAGGTTGGGATACGCCATCTGGGAGCCTGGCAAATGTTGCACAAACTGCCTTTTCCTTCCTGCTCCCTGAGCTTTTGTCAGTTGTACGTCCCATCACATCAGTGGGCAGGGACGAGGTCGTATCAGCCACTCAGTAATTGCTCCACTGTTGCTTCATTCTGCCTGTTGCACACTGGGGCACCGCTGCAGCACTTGCTGTGGGAATTGTGTTGCAGTGTTATCCCTGTTGCTCCTGTTTGTGCTAGCAAGAGTGCATTGGCAACAGCTATCACTAGGAGCTTTGGGGACAGGTAATTTCCCCAGTCTACAAAATCCAAGGTAATGCTCCATTGGTGGGGGAAGGGGAGTGGTGAGGGGGTAGATTTAAAACAGGATCTATTGAATCACACAGCATTTTGCCTTATCCAGCTGCTCGTTTCTGGGAGAATATCTGCACTGGTTACTCTGGCCCAGGCACCAAGCCAGCTGGTTGCCACCAAACACTGTACAAAAAGCCATAGTCAGCATAAAACTGAACGTGAGCCAGTAAACCCTGCTTAGACTCTATTCTGCATTAATGTGACATCTCTAACTCTTTTGGGCCTTGGCCCTGTGGTAGCTGCTTTGCTTATGCCAGCTGAAATCTACGTGAATGGAGTTTGTAACAGCATCGGGTTCCTCTGCAGAATGGAGTATGGCCTGTACCAGTGTCACCGGGTTACATCCAGGTATATCCCATGGTTACCTTGATGCTTTCTAGGAAGGAAGAAAAGCATCCATTCCTCCATCTACCTGTGTGTGTGTGTCTCTAAGACATGGAATTTCTGCCAGTGCAGGGAGTTTGTGTGATGTATATATTAATATCAAAATACCCATCAATCCCATGAACAGAAGGTAATGGCACCTCCTTTCAGAGGGTGGGAGGACAGTGTGTCCTAGGAGAAAACAAGCATTGCTGATGTGTGCACCCTTTTACACTGTTGTAATGGGCTCATTTCTTTCATTGAGCTCAATCATGGAGGATTTTGCCTTTCAAACCGCTGGAGCTGTAAGAAAAGGGAGCGAACACACATCACGCTTGTATAGGCAATTTGTGCCCAACTATGCCAAAGCAATAGAGGCTGTCAGAAAACAGGGCTGTTTGTTGTGTGCTGGTATCTGCTGTGTGTCGCAGATTATCTGTAACAGCTCTGTGATTCATTCTTTCACTCTTGTTCTCTCCCTTTCATCACATTAGGTTGTGTAGAGGCACTTCAAGGCGAATTTTTTAAACTGTGTGGGAGATGCATGCTGGAGAGAAACTAAGCAGCAAGTACCCCAAATAGTTTTTAGCACAACTCCATCTGTCACATGTTTTGACAACTTACCTGCTCGTGTCAACTCTGTCTCACACTGCTGTGTTGAGTCAGGTTGCGTTATCTTGAAGTAAGGTGGTCGGAGCCAGAAAAATGCTGCATACTCAGTCATGGGAAGTGGCTCCTGTGCATAAGGAATATATGGGGAGGATTCTTTAAGTTCAGCCACCTCCCCAGCACTGCTCTGTGTGTGGTGGTGTGCTGTAATGAACCCACTCAGTGACACTGCACGCTTGGGGAAGCTCAAGGTCAAGAGATTCATTTGCATCATGAGTGCAACACCTCTTGCTGTTCCGCATTGCCCCAGCTCGTGTGTCTCATTGCCTAACAGCTCCTGCCAGGTTGTGCAAGATAACAAGTCAGCTAAGAGCACTCAGGGATTACAGTGATATAAAATATTCATGTGTCCTTATAGGAAACAATCTATAGGATCTTACGGAACCTGTGATTTGGGTTTGCAGTTTACTGTATTAAAAGAGCATGTTCAACTCACAGTCCAACTGTTTCAACAGCACAGTACCTGTAGGCGTCCTGGTAATTTAGTCACTAATTGTTGGTTCTTTAAGCTCTTTGTCAGTGTAATTAAGGAGTAAGAGAAAGAGAACTGTTGGAACCGAAGTATGAGACTGAAAATACAGAGTGAAGCTGCCAGGTTGACAAAATAATCTAACAGGAGGAAATAAATGGAAAGATTCCTTCCCTGCTCTCTTTCCCATAGTGGTTGCTACTCCGCGTCTCCCTTCACACGTGAAGATGTTAGTCTCATGAGAAAAAGGAGGCAGAGTGTAGCCACTTAGAGAGGGCAAGAAGGTCCTCAGGGCTGGCTGGTACCTTCCCATCCCAACCATCACCTATTTGGGGGTTCTTGGGGTGGGATAGCATGGAGTAGGGGGGCTTCAGTAATTCACTGGGATGAGATGTACAGTGAATGCTGCTTTCCAGAACTGACAATTAGTCACCGCGTGTACATGATGATTAACACTAAAACGTGTGGGGAAATTGCTGCAAAGAAGGGATTCTCTTTTCGCTCAGTGCAGGCTCTGGTCCTGTAACTGGTTGTAAGGAACAAAAGTAGTCCCTCTGACTCTGTTCAGCTGTCAGATCAGGCCATACCCATGTCCAAATGCCAAAGCTGTCTGGCCAACTTGCCTGCTCACATTCTTGAGGGAAGTGTGATACATGAGACTTGTTGTGGAATTTGGAGATGGAATGGTTGTTAAGCATCAGAGCGCTGGTCCCACCGCTGCCTTCAAGGAGTCCAGGGCGTTACAAGCTCTGATGGTTTGGAGCTGTGTAGGTCTGAGATAAGTGCAAATCCTGGGAAAAGTTAGAAAGAGAGAAGCTTAGGGATTCTGATTGGTGGTTATCCCTGTCATAAAAACCATCAATCTCTTAAGAATTACTCCCAGAGATAATAACTGCTCTAACAAGGTTTGCAGTATAGATTGGTGAGGAGGAAGCTCAAAGGCTGAGCTGTTTTGGGGGGTACTCCTGGCATTCAGAGGTTTCTCCTTCTCAGGTGTGGTGGACCTGAGAACAGGCTGCATGCACAATGCTGAGATATTGTGCAACACAGCCTCGGTGGGAGGGCTGGGCTAGGCAGGCGCAGCACCCTAGCACACACCATGAGAATAGCCAGTGTCAGCACAGCCCTTCTGCAAAACACATCTGAGTGTCTGATCACATTCGAGCATCCAGCTCGTACCTGTCCTGCCAAGCTTGTGCTAATAGGTTTGGGGACACCAAGTGGCAATGGAAATGCATTGACTTACTATCGTCTGGTGAGCTTTGCCGAGAGAAAACAGGATCGTTTTAAACCAGCTCTGTGCTTCAGTGAGATGCTTTGGGCAGACAGAGGTGTGCCTATTTCAGGGGTGGTTTCTCTCATGTTACTTAAGGTGGATCAGGTGAGTGATGCAGCACACAGTCCCGCAAGTAATGAGCAAAGGAGGCAATCATCTGATTGCATTTAGAAGATGTAATTTAATATTTGCCTTCCACCCAATTCCCCAAGCATTTCCCTCTCTTTGTGGAGAGCAGTAATGGTGGAACTGTAGTTGGCAACAAGAATGTTTGCGAGACTGAGGAGCTGGAACAGCACTCATGTTGTTCAGTAGCAGGTCATAGCCTAAGAGGATGGAGGGCGTCAGCCTGAACTCTGTCCATACAAGATTTCTTTATTACTGCAGATTTCTTGTTTGTAGTTGATCTCTGGATAGCAGGGAGGGATAAAGGAAGCTGCAGGGCTACTGCCAATCTTTTTCTCTCCAAATACTGGTCTAGCTCAAGTACTGCTGGGGGCAGGGTAGTCTCACAAGTTTTGAGTGCTTCCAGAAGATCACTAGCCATTCCTACATATCTGAAGTTCTTGTTTCCACTCCTAAGCCTTGTGAATCTTTTAAAATGGAGTCTTTATAGTAGAGTCACATGAAGGACAGCTTCAGGCAAGAATGAAACACCAATTTCTTTGCTGGGAGTTTATATTACACCAGGTCAGACTCAGTAAAAGGAGCTGTTTGGTTGCAGCAGCCATAACAGCACAGTTCCAACAACCCTAGTGTATCCTGTCACCAGCCTACTTAGCTGTTAAAGGCTTAGCATGGAAAGCATGGTGGGGGCAGGCTAGCCTTCCTTCTCTCCAAAATATACCTACACTACCTGGTACCCTCACCTGGGAAACCCCTCCCATCTCTGCCTATCTCTTGCTGCAGTGCTCAGAGGCTAGAGGGGCGGATGCTGCTGAAAGTTTATCTTGGGATCAAGCACCAGGTGTTATAAAGGTCATCAGTGTTTTCCAAGTAACGTTCTGTTTGCTTCTCAAAGCCTCTGCCAAGTTTTTCAGAGGCATGTTCATAAAATGCTCTGGATGTCTCATACAATAAAAGAGGTAGCAGGTTTCTAAACCAATTTGCGATACACCAGTGGCATCTCAGAAGATTAAGTTCTTATTACTTGGAGTTGTTCAGGTTGGCTTCCTCTCCAACCGAACACTTACACTTGGAATAAAACAAAAAAGCTGTAGCGTTTGCATTGTGTCAGCTCTGCAGATGTAGGAGGGGTTTTTAACTGAAACGTGCCCAGCTGTTAATCCAGGTTTCATAATCTCTCCTCACCAAATGTCATTTCTATGATATAGCGATCTTGTGAAGCATATTGCTCTTGGCTGGCATTCCTCTGGCAATCAATTCAATCCCTTTAGAAATTCAGAGCAGGGTGCAGGATTACTTGCAGAATGGATGTATTGACACATGTTCCCGCAACAGTTGATCACATAACTGAAACAGGTTGGTTAGGGATGGTGAAGGTACTGGTTTTATTTCATTCTAAATATGTACCCAGGCTTGATACATTTCCCAAATTACCTTGTGTAAACCGTATTACGCAGTGTTTTGTGACCTGTACATTCACACTTTTTAATTTCTGGTAGGCAAATGCCATGGCTAGATAATTGCTTATGTACCCAAAACTATAGGTCTCAGTGTGTGTGCGCATCATCTTCAGATGCTGTCCCACACTTTCTCCCTCACCCCTTAAATTCAAGATGCCTCTAACTTTTGGTCTTCTGCCTCAGCCTCTTTCAGTTGGAATAGGATGGTTATTTCAGCAGTGCCAGCACCAGATTCTTTATTATTGCGGTTCCTTGTGGCTAAATGAGTTAAGGAGCAATTATGTGATCAGTCGAGCAAGCAGATGAGAAGAGATAACTTTCAGCAGAGGGAAGTGGGGAGCAAACGTAACGTGAGGCAAGCACCTCTCCATGTAGGGTAGCTCCAACTAGACAGGATTTGTTAACACACTCTTAATTATCACCTTCTTTATATCAACCAAAAGAAGGAGGTGAGTTAGGTGTTCATGACAGGGCATTTTTTTATCCCCCCCAGAGCTCTTGAGTGTTCACTCTTCAATTTAATTAATTTTGTTATTGCTGCAATCACATCTAATTCTTCATTTGTGAACATTCAACCTGTTTGCCTGCAGTTTTATTTTCAGAGCAGATTTCAATTTCTTTCTGCTTCTATTACATGGAGATTTCAGAAGCCAACCAAAAGAAGGTTAGGAGCACTTCTGCCAGTGGAACATGCAGGGAGGGCTTTGATGTGCTTGGCCATTGACAAGGTGTTCTTTGAATAAAGCTCCAGGTTGTGTTAGGGTTCCATCATTTTGTTGCAGACTGTTGTAATTAATAAATCACTGTCATATTATCTGAAATGTCTTCTACCTACTGCTCTTCAATGGCAGAGGAACTCCTTCTATGTATTTTGTATAATAGGAGAAAAGGACCATAGCAACAAACTTAGGGACTTTATTTTTTCACATTACCAGTTCTGGACTCCCCAGTTCAAGAGGGACAGGGACCTGCTTGAGACAATTTAACTGAGGGCCACAAGGATGATGAAGGGACTGCCTTATGAAGAAAGACTAAGAGACCTGGGGCTTTTTAGTCTGGAGAGGAGAAGACTAGGAGTGGATTTAATTACTGTGTTTAAATACATGAGGGCTGGGTGTCAACAAGAAAGAGACAATCTTTTTTCACTTGTGCCCTGTGATAGTTCAAGGGGCAATGGGTGTGAGTTGGAGCACAGGACGGTCCATCATAATGTGAGAAAAAACTTCTTTACTGTAAATGTTACAGAGCACTGGTGTGGGCTGCCCAGGGAGAGTGTGGAGTCTTCTTCTCTGGAGACTTCTCAAAGGAGACTCCTGGGCGCATTCCTGTGTTACCTGCCCTAGTCTAAGTTCTGTGGTCCTGCTGAGGCAGGGGATTTTGACTGGATGACCTCTGGAGGTCCCTTCCAACCTCTAATGATCTCTTTATCAACACTACAAAGGGTATTTTTCAATCAGAGAAAATAGTGTCCACAGAAAAAAGAATGCAAAGGCAGTTCCAAGCCTAAATAATGAAGGCTAGAGCCTTAGCTAGTGTGATATAGAGCAGATGCTACCAGCTTTTTTTATATTATGGCTGTGATAGAAATACTGACCTTGAGCTATAGTAACAATTACACTTTTCATACTGTAGTTCCTTTCTCCTTTTTTTTCTTTATCCTTCTTTGCGTTTGAGGGGTGGTTTTTTTTTTTCTTCCCCTTTTCCTGCTCTGTTCAATTATTTTACCAGAGTTCAAGATGTGGACAAGTTTCTCAGGCATTCCTGATAGACCTGTGTTACCAGTGCAGCATTTAGTTGTAGAACTTCAGAATAAAGGGAAGAAAATATATATCACAATATTTATTTATTGTAGGTCTTAGAACGACATCCTTCTTAAACTTCTTTGCAAGTGTTCAGGTATCATTTGGATAGATTAACTATAGAGACAAGAGGACACGTTTCAGCTACATGAAAGGGTTGTATTGTCACTTCAGACTGGAGAACAGAGCGTGCATACAAATATGCCTTGCAATTGGCAGAGCAATGTTAAAGACCCTGTACTGGCTACACCTTTGCTAGACTGCTCAAAATAGTGGCTGGCAGAGAGAATGAAGGAGCTGGCTTCAGCAAACACAGTCAGTCATGCATGATATTTAAAACAAAATAGAAGTTACCTTCTTATGAAGTCTTTCAGTCTAAATTCCTGCTCAGTTTCCACTTAACCTTTCAATCCTATGTTGGAACAGTAAAGATGCTCTGCTTTGAGCGAGAAGTTTTATCCTGCAGCTGGGATACTGAGTTTGGAGCAATGCTAGTCAGAGAAACTCACAGCCAGCAGCACATCTATGGGGTTTGGCTCCTAGGATGCTGGCAATGTCTATGCTTACTGGGTCCGCTTGTTCACAGCTGTAAAGGGTTGCTCATGAGAGGCTGGAGAAGATCACATCCTGCCTGAGACAGTGCTGCTCCACAGTCAAACATGCCTAAAGAGCAGAGCTTCTGTGTCAGGGTAGTTTCTGTGTGCAGAGAGAAGCTGAAATGACAGGCAAAACATGGGTCAAAGGGGAAACCAGGCAGAGTAAATGAGAGATGAAATTGAACTGGAATGGTCAAAGAAAAGAGCATCTTTTTCAGAAGCAGGAATGAACAGCTAAACTCTAAGATTGGACTCCTTGCAATTGGCTTGAGCTCAGTGTGGGAAATAGATGTAGTAGGTTAAAGAGGAATGGAGGCAATGTGCATTTTGAAAACAATAGATCAAGTTTTTGGCACAAGGCCTATTTATTTACCTTCTAATTCCCCACACACAGAGGTGAGCCCCATCCTGAAGCATGATGGAGCTGCTTGATCAGTTCACCTGCTCTGCAGGAGCAAAGCTACAAAAGAAAACTGAGAATAGCTACCCAGTGCACAGCTTATGTCTTTCTCTTGCTCTGGAAGTTATTCCAAAAGTAGAAGTGATGAGGCAAAAGTAAGGCAAAGAGACTTGCTCCAAATGGCAGGGAGCTGTGTGTGTGTTTGGAGCACAAAATCAGAGCTCTTCAGATTTCCAGTGCCATTACTTGTGGTAATGCTCTACCAGTCATGAAGTAAGTAGATGCAGCAGCTGTTTCAATGGTGTTGTGTGACCATATGTGCAGCGGCTGAACTGTGGAGCTCTAGCTTGCACTACTTAGTTGGAAGCAAAGTGGCTGCAAGAGAGAGACAACCAGCTGAGAGTTTAGGGTTGCTCTTATGGACATAACAGCATGGGGAAATTTTGCCCTCTCATCCCTGGCTGATCTTGTTTGCTGCTGTGTGGCTCTGCCATTCCAACATGTGGATGTGTGCAAGGGATTACATTTTCCTCTTAGCTTTGACACACGCGCTGTGTCTGTTTGCTATCTGATGCACTTTGAGACTGGGATAAACCAGCTAACGTAGTCAGTTATGCAGCTGCACTGAAATATTGCCCTCAGTCTGCTGCGTGGGGACTTTGGGGGTTAGTGTGTTCCATTACGGGTAATTTCCTCAGTGTGCAGTTAAAATCAGCCACTTTTATAGTCTTGTCTTCGTATGTGTGGGTCTGGCTTGGCACAGCGAGTTGTAGGAGCCACAGAATTGCCTGTGAGTGACAGATATTTTACCTTAATTAATCAGTTAAGAGATCCTTAACTGTGGAGGCCTCATGTCCCTCTTGCCTCTCAGGACTTGGTCTGCAGTTGCCAGTAAGCTGGAGTCAAACTGAATTGCAACCAATCCATCAGCTCTGTGGTTGTTAGCAAATCAGTAAAAGCTGACAAAATAATAAATCTTCACATTGCAAACAGCAGAGGAAACGCTTAATGAAATTCACTGGCTGGAGTTAGAGCTTTTCCTGCTCTTTCTGACCTAAAGATGGGATCCTCAGGGTGGACAGAATGGGAAGTTGTGGGAAATGGAGAGTACTTAGAGCAGAATCCCTGTCTTCCAGGAGGACAGTGAAGGATTTATAGACCAGAAAGAACTCAAGCCAATTAAGCAATGTTCCCAAATCAAATGGTCTGCTCCAGCATCTTCTCAAAGGGTAGACACTCAGAGGCATCAGGGAAATGTCCCTGATCCTTCAGGCCTTCAAGCATCATTTGCTTCCTACTGCTGCTGTCTTCCCAGGAGGTCTGTCTGCGTTCTGAGCTGCACTGAACACCATGCTGGACATAACAGTCTCTGCTCTGACTCTGGGCACACAGGAGTCTTCCATTCATTCATCCATTCAATCATTCATTCATTCCACATAACAAAAATTAGTTGGTGTGTGAGGCTGGGATCACACACAACTTGCTAGAAGTTTCAAGTTCATCCCAAAGTGATGCCCTGTTACAGCCATGCAACCCAGTGGTAACCATCCTGACAGCGATTATTTTGCAGTAGCTCCTAGCAACCATGTTAAATAGAAAAAAAACATGAAAATGAGAGTGTGTTGGAACTACCCTGGGGTTGTCTGAATTAATTATGCATTTTATTTTTTTTAGATACAAATCAGGTGCGTATGTCACTATTCACCACACAAAATCAAAACATTGATCTTTAATTTTTTACCCTCTTCACTGGGTAAAAAAACTGGCTGCATGATCAAGCCCAGAATGTTGTGTTGGATGGAGTGAAATCGAGTTGTCAGCTGGTCACAGGCTGGTCCCCAGGGCTCAGTACTGGGGCCACTCTCATTCAATACCTTTATCAATGATCTGAGTGAGGGCATTGATCCCTCAGCAAGTTTGCAAGATGACACAAAACTGGATGGGGGTGTCAATCTGCTTAGGGATAGGAAAGTCCTGCAGATGCATCTTAACAGGCTGGATTGATGGGCCAAGTTCACTTGTATGAGGTTTAACAAGGCCGGTTGCTGGACCCCTTCACTTTGGCCACAATAACCCCCTGCTGCTCTATAGACTTGGCGAGGAGTGGCTGGAGAACCACTCAGTGGAAAAGGACCTGTGGGTGCTGAGTGACAGTGGCTGAACATGAGCCAGCAGTGTGTCCAGGTGGCCTCAAAGACCAATGGCATCCTGGCCTGCATCAGAAATAGTGTGGTCAGCAGGACTAGAAAGGTGATCATCCCCCTGAACTTGGCCATAGAGAGGCCTCATCTTGAGTACTGGGCTCAGTTTTGGGCACCTCAATACAAGAAGGACATCAGGGTGCTGGAGCAGGTCCAAAGAAGGCTCTGGTGAAGGGTCTGGAGGACAGGTCTGATGAGGAGTGGCTGAGGGAACTACTGCTGTTTAGTCTGAAGGAGGATGGGGGAGGACTTATTGCTCTTTACAGCTATCTGAAAGGAGGCTGTAGAGGGGTAGAGGTCAGTCTCTTCTCCCAAGTCACCAGCAACAGGACAAGAGGAAATGTCCTCAAGTTGTGCCAGGGGAGATTTAGACTGGACATCAGGAAAAATTTCTTCCCTGACAGAGAAGTCAGGGGTTGGAACAGACTGTCCAGGTTGGAGATGGAGCTGCCATCCCTGGAGGGGTTCAAACAATGTATAGCTGTAGGGGACAGGGTTTAGTGAGCAGGGTGGTGTTTTGTTGACAGCTGAACCTGATGATCTTGGACGTCTCTTCCAACTTTAATGATTCTAGAATTCTCTTTATGATGTTGATGATTCTGCCCAGACTATGTTGGCTTTCTTGCTATTAACATCAGCTCTGGAAACCTTGACACCTTTTCATGCCTTTAGAGAGCCAGGAATGAAGTGAGTGTTCCCTAAGCTGGAACTGTAGTCTAGAAATTTGATTTTTTTTTCGCACTGCATAAAATTTTTTGTTACTGGGGAAGAGTATTTTAAGCTTTTACCAGACACCAGAACCAAATCATAATAACTGTATGGACTGTGCATGTCAAAACTGTGCGTGGTGTTAACAATTTAATGTTGAAAAGCCTTCTGTGAGGTAAAAAAGTTTGTTCCTGTACTAACCAAGTGAATTTAGATTTATCAAAGCGAGTCCTTACCTTGTAACCAAAGCAGGAGGCATGTGTCATCATTTAAATTTCCTGAAATGATAAACAGACGTTTAGGAGATAGGGTTTGCCAAGCATTATCTGCAAAATTAAATCCAGTGTGGAAAAGTAGTGTGTTGTCCATGCATTTCAACAGGAGCCTGTGCACATCATTAACTTACAAATAGCTCATTTATTTTCATAGTTCAGTTCTCTGTAGCAAATAAAGTGCAGTTGACAAACCATGTGACACCAGACGTGTGTAATCTGCATGTAACTTACAGTCAACAAACTTTTTCAATGGGAAGGCTGACCCACAATTTTGTCCCTCAGGCTTTTCTATCAGCAGAACTGTCCCACAGTCCAGGCTGTGTGTTTTAAAGCTGAAATACTGTGGTGATGGATGACTCCCATTCCTAATTCAGCAGTAGAAGCCAATGAAAATTGTAAGGAATTTCTCCTTTCCAAAGTTGTCTTTGTGTGGTACAGCATGTTCAATCAGTGTTTGCATTTATTGTTATTTCCACCCATCTCTCAGTCCTCATTAATATTAATCCTTGCCTCCACACCAACATGAGCTGCAGGAGCCGTAGGAGAGATGCTGCAGAGTAACTGTGTTTATAGAGGTAGGTACAATTGATTGCCGTTTCACCATGTGAGCATGAACCTACACATATAGAATCTATTGCACTGGGGAGAAATGTTTTAAGTGAATTCCAGTGTCAGCTAAATGGATAGTTGGAGGTATGAAATTCAGCACTGATGAATGGAAATGTGTTTTTACACAACACGTGATTTAACTGAGGGCCCGTCTGCCATGGGAAATTGTGCAGACAGAGAATTAGAAGGGTTCAGACTTAGACATTTGTATGGAAACAAATAATGTTAAAATTAATACAACAAATACTGAAAAAGGATATTGAATCTTGTGTTTTAGTACGTAAATCAGCCTCTTACTACTGGAGAGCAGCATATGAAAGCAGCACAGCAATGGGATTCTGCATTTATCCTGACGCATGAGGTACTGACCAGGCAAGATTAGGCATTAGCCACTTTGGTTCTGACACAGACCTGATAATTTCCAAAGGTGCTTTTTTATGCACCTTTGCACACTTTTTATGCTTTTTTATTTCAAACCAGAACACCTTCCCTGCAGGAAGATGTTTCTCATGCTGCGATAGCACCCAAATTCTTTATTCAGCAAGGTAGAATGGTCTGCAAAAGGCGTCACTCCATTCTTCCCCCAAAGACCTTGTTTAAGTCTCCTCACTGGCAGGCTGTTGTCAAGTTCACTATGATTACTTCTTTAAGATTAAGATTTGGAAGAGTTTTGCAGAGCATGATTACATCCCCCTGGTTTATGCATGCAAGGAGTTGACAGACAACATTTTTGAGGTAGATGGCAGATTGCATGAGAAAGTTTTAGTCCCAGTGCAGCGTGATGCCTATTGAGCAGACATGCTTCATAGACTTGACCTGTGGTGGGAATCACAGAAAGGATGTGGAGGCAGTGCATAGCTGTGGGTCAAAATTGCTCCTCTGAAGAGAAATGAATGGCTATCTCCAGTCACTACTCTTGTTCATGTCATGGAGTGGTCTGGGGACACACAAAGTGTATTTACTCCTTTCCTTAAAACCCCATGAGAAAATGCTCTCCAAGACTACACGTAATGCTCATTGGGTTCACAAGGCCAGACTAGAGCTTAGCTGAAGTACAGCTCCTGAGATAGGATGACAGAATTTTTTATGTTGGAAAGACCTCTAAGATCATAGAACCTTAAAGGGAATCATAAAATCCATAGGGATCAGAATGGGCCTTGAAAGATCATCTAGTCCAATCCCCCTGCCACAGCAGGATCACCTAGACCAAGTTGCACAGTAACAGATCCAGGTGGGTCTTGAATGTCTCCAGAGAAGCAGACTCCACAACCCCCCTGGGCAGCCTGTTCCAATGCTCCGTTACCCTCACTGGGAAGTTCCTTCTGATATTTATATGGAACCTCCTCTGTTCCAGCTTGCACCCATTGCCCCTTGTCCTGTCACCAGATGACCTTGAGAAGAGCCTGGCTCCATCCCCTTGACACCCACCCCTCACATATTTATAGACATGAATGAGGTCACCCCTCAGCATCCTCTTCTCCAAGCTCAAGAGGCCCAGCTCTCTCAGCCTTTCCTTGTAAGTTCACTGAGTCCAACCATTAGCCTAACCGTATCAAGGCCATGGCTAAACTCTGTCCCTAAGCTCCATACCTACATGGCTTTTAAACACATCCAATGATGGCATGTGCACATCAAGTGTCTACAGATCTTCCCCTATGAGGATGCACTCTCTGCTAATAAAGACCTGGCCTTCACAAGCTGACTTTTGTACAGAATGGCCATTGCCACTCTGGTCTGAATTGCCCAAAGCCACTTTTCTCTTCCTCCCGCAGGTGTTAGCATCTCTCTTTCCAGGTGTTTTTGCCACCCTCTGCAAAGCCATGAAGATATTTCATGAATCTTTGGTATGATAACAATCTTGATCAATGTGCTTCACATGGATTGGATAACTCACATGGACTGTGAAGTCACAATGATGTTATGTGGTGGAAGCAAGAAGAAACTCTCTTCATGAGAAGACATCCAGTTTTGAAATAACAAGAAAGGTAATCACCTTGATGGTCTTCTATGTCACATAATCCAAATACTCTACCTTATTAACTGGTGGCCCTTGACAGCCCCCAAATAAATATGTGGGGAGGTGTTGCCTCTTTTTCTGTTCTGGGAAAGCCATGTCACAAATATTTTTGGCTGTTTTCCTTCAGTTGCTAATGGCTAGATGCAGGATGCTGTGGGAGGAGGATCAGGACCAGGTCTATGTCAAGCCTAGTGCTCCCAGCAGTTTTTGATCATACTCAGCTGAGAAAAATAAGGAGTTGTAGAGGGTAGCTTAGCATCCTTGTCCTCCTTCAGTCTCTGTCAGAGGGGAGGATGCTCTTGACCCAGTAGACAACCAGTAACTGTGCTGTTTAAAGCTTTACAACCTCAGCACTGTCAAGGCCACCTCCCTTCCCACATTGTAGTGCCTTTAAGAGCACAGCTGCTGAACAGTCCCAGGAGATAGGTATCCTGGACCACTGCTAAGATTGTAAAGAACAGAGTGCATTTCAAACCGGGAAAGGGATGGTGCAGTCATTTTCAAATCATTAGCATCACAACATTATGCTGCAATAGGATAGAAACCAAACGCTCAGAAAACCTAGAAATGTTCTACAGTAACAAATACACAGCTATAGTAGAAAGAGAAGAAGCAATATGGTTGGTATCTGATAATATAGCTACCCTCTAGCCACTGCTGAAAGACATTCTAGCCCACTCTAGATTTAAGATGGATGAGAAGTGTCCTGTCAAACAGGCAAGGCTTAAAAGAGTAGAGGAACTGAAAGTTTGATCTTTAACACCAGATGGAAAAGAGGAAGATGAAAGAAAAGTTAATCAGAGACTTTTCTCAAGCTCTACTGATTACTGGAAATCTTTTGACATCATCTGTAGTATGCAGAAGTGAGTGGTGAGCCTTGATATTAACCAGCTCACCTAACAGGTTCATCCTGCCCCCCCCCCAAGTTTAACCACCTGGTCAATACCGACTGGTGAGTTATTTCATTTTCCATTGCAAAACTTGACAAGGTATTTTTCATTCCTGACCCCCCCCCAAATAGCACTAGTTAATGGTTCCTTTAAAATTCAATCTCAGCCCCAGTGACACCACTGGTAGGAGAAGGTTGAGAGAGAAGCAATGGATGTCTCCTGCGATGCAGAAACTGCCCTGTAAGCAGGTGCTTTAGGTAAGTTCCTTAAAGAGTCAGGACCCAGGTGGCTTTTAAGCAGATGACCTCTGTGGGGATTTAATGGTATTGATTTATTCTGAAGAACTCCTCTTGTTTCTTTGAGCCACGTAGGACACTGACTTGGTTAACTGGACTGGAGAGGAGGTGACAGCTGTAGGGTTTTGCTGGTTCCTGAGGTACAGAGCAGCCCTCAGGTATGGATCAGGGTTTCTCTAGATGTTTTCTTCTCATCTTGAGAAGCTGTTAGTACGTCATGCATTTTAGGAGAAGCAGCCAGCACAGAGAATCCATTTCCTGTGTAGTGAGGTATCCAAGGTACCTTTTGAACTAGATTTTACCCAGAAAACTGTTAGCATTGAGTGATTGCACCCACCAGATCAGTAGCATTCATTGCAGGCTCTGAGATTTAAACTGCTAAGCCAACAGATAGTCTCTCTAGCCAGCTGTATGACTTACGTCATCACATAGCTGCTACTCCTCTTCACGGATTCCTGCAAAGTGGAAGCTGAGAATGATACCATCAGCAGTTTGCATATGGGCAGCGGATGCAGAGAAGACTTTGTTTCAAGGTGACGCTATCTGTGGCTCAGAGCTAAACCTCTTAAATATAAGACCTTTCTACTTCCTTTTTCTATCTAATGTCTATGGGTATATTTCCCCCTTATGGTTTAAGCTGTTCTACTGGTTCCCAACTTTGAAGCAGTTTCCTGCTCTTCCATGGCATGAATTTTTAACTCATCCATTGAAAGCATATGGGTTTTTCTGAGCAAGCGAGTCTACAAGCTTGGAAAGGCATGTGAACCAGAGCTTGAATCTCAGCCAAACAATTTGTTCTGGCTTTAATCAAGATGTCTTCTTTTAACTTCAAATATCATTTTTTTAAGTCCCATATCAAAACTCTGAGTGTCACACTATGAAATCAATAAATGCTACCAGTCATTCAACTCAGAAATACTTCAAAGCCTCCTGAGTGATAGCCATTATTTTATTTTTAAAAATATTCATCAAAGCAATTATGTTACTCTGGAGGCAAAACAAAATTAACAGCCACAAAGACACATGCCAGTTACGTTTTGAACTTGCAAAATCCCACATATCCTGCTATCACTTTTGAAAAGTTTTTCTTTTCTTGTTTCTGTATTGACACCGTCTGATACTTCCTTCTTTTATTTCATCTTCAATGTAACCAATGATTTAGACACAGATTCACAGAATTATTGAGGCTGGAGAAGCCCTCTGAGCTTATCCAGCCCAGTCCATAACCTAACATCATCACATCAGCCAGAACAGGGCTCTAAAAGGCCACAGGTAGTCTGTCCTTGAACACCTCCAGGGATGGGGACTCCACCACTGCCCTGGGCAGTCCATTCCAGGCTCTGATCACCCTTTCTGTGAGGAAGGGCTTCCTAACATCCAACCTAAGCCTTCTCTGGCACAGCCTCAGGCCCTGCCTTCTCGTCCTGGGCTAGCTGTCCAACCCCCCATCTGACTACAACCTTCCTTCAGGATGTGCTAGATAGGGAGAATGTCCTCCCTGAGTCTCCTCTTCTCCAGGCTAAACAACCCCAGCTCCCTCAGCCTCTGCTCATCAGACTTTCCCTCTAATCCCTTCCCCAGCCTCATTGCTCTCCTCTGGACCTGCTCTAGCCCCTCAATCTCTTTCTTCAAGTGAGTGGCTCAGAACTGTCTCCAGTGCTCAATATAAGGCTTCACCAGTGCTCAGTACAGGGGGAGAATTACATCCCTAGTCCTGCTGGCCACACGTTTCCTGATAAAAGCCAGGATGTCATTGGCTTTTTGTGCCACCTGGACACCCTGCTGTTCATATTTAGTCGGTTGTCAACCAGTACTCCCTGCGAGGTTGCTCTCCAGCCACTCATCCCCCAGTCTGTAGCTCTGCAGGGGGTTATTGTGGCCAAAGTGTAAGGCCCTGCACTTGAACCTATTGCACTTGAACCAGATCTCTCTACAGTATCTTCCTCCCTTCCAACAGATCAACTCTCCCCCCAACTTGGTGTCATCTGAGAATTTACTAAGGGGAGATTTGATTCCCTCATCTAGGTCATCAATAAAGATGTTGAATAGAACTGCATCTCTGGGCAACACCACTGGTCACAGGATGTGGACTATTCTCTGCCTGGTCATCCAGCCAGTTTGTATCCCAGCAGAGGGTGTACCCATCTTAATGTAGTCACTTGATTCATCAGGTATTTAATGTTATTTCACACTTCAAAGAAACACATTTTTGGCCAGAACTCTCCTGCACTCAGTTAGGTGTGAGGACCTCCCCTAACTCAATAATGCACTTTAATGGTGTGTTGAAGTCTCCTCACGTCCAGTGGCTCGATGTTTAAAGTTAAGGATGTGACTGCATGCAATCCTGAGCAAGAGGCATGGAGTTTTATCTTATTCCATGACCATTTCAATGGAAAACCAATGGAAGTGTTCAGGAGTAAGTTCCAATGTGAATCAGAGTTTTGAGATCTTGTCCATTTGTTATAGCCACCACCCTACCATTGCATTTTGTGCTGTAGAAATACTTGGACTGTAAAGAGTTTCAGAAGTTACTAGTTTTAAATACTCATTAAGAAGAATTCATACTGTATCTATTTGACAGTAGATGGATCTGGGGTTTGTTCGGTTTGTGTCATTGAAGTTTATTTTATAATCCTGAAGAGAGTGGACTAGCAGGGAGGGCCCAGCTGTAAGTACTTTGGGTGAAATCATCTCACCTGGCTCTGGACATAGACATCCTTTCTGGTCTCTTTGAACAGTCAGAAGAGCAAGACCAGCACTTTCAGTGTATCACTCCTCTGATTACTTCTAGACATCAATTTCAGATTCTAGATCAAAATTTCAGATTCTAGATCCGATTCTAGACATCAATTAACCACGTTGTAAAGTGTCTTTTCTTCCTACTGACCATGAAAGTATTTAGAGCTGAGATGGATACATTTATGACTTTGTCTTTCATTTGTGGGGCCCTGCAGTAACTCCCTGGCCACCAGCGGCTTCCCCAGTGTAGGTCTGTCAAAGACACATTGTCCCATGGGTAGGGTCTGGATGCCTCAGGATAGTCTAAGATGCCTTTCTAGGCAACTGAATCCCTGACAGGCTCTGCCTCCAGGTCAGGTGGAGCATGTGTATTGGGCCCATGGGCCAATGGAACACATCCAAAGCCTGGAGGGTTTAGGCTGAACAAAACCTGGGAGTGTGTCTTCAGGAAAAGATTCAGTGAACACTGGCAGCAGCTCTTTTAAATTGAAAATCTTGCAGAGTCTGAGGAAAGAATATCCAATGTCTTGATTCTTAGTTCAGGGTCAAGACTTCATTGGAGAAAATTGCATTACTAAGCTGGGTGAGACCCTGACGTTAATTTTTGCCCATAGAGAAGCGATGAGAGAAGGCAAAGTGAGACTAATTAAGTTGTTTTCTCCTGTCTCACCACACAGGGCAGTATCACAACATGACTGCATCTTGCCATTCCATTATTTTCTTGGCTCTGTTGAGTTTTCTCAGACTCTACCATGGCAGGAATTCAAGGGCAAAGAGTAAGGCAGCCCTCAGTGATCCATCACAGACCAGGCTCTTGCGGCTGTGTGTGAGGGTGCCCCAGCAGCCATCCAGCCAGTTGGTGCAATCTGTGCAGTTATTGACAGATTGAGCTGTTACACAATCTGGGATAAGATGCTTTGTGGGTTGTCATTCCCCCTGTAACCCGGGGCCTGGCTGTGTCTGGAGACCACTAGCCTTGTGCTAGCTTTTTACTCGTGGCAGAAATCCCCAGTCTCTCTGGCCACTGCTTCAGCACTGCTCTTGGTCCTTCTGCAGCCCAAGATTCAATCTACAGCTCAGTTTTCATTTGTACTTGTCCAAGATGCACTTCTCTCCCTCTCTGCCTGCTCTCCCTCTTCCTGTAGGTTATCTCAACGGGTTGGAGTTATCAAGGAGTGCTTACTGACACAGTCCCTACACCTCGGTCTGCAGGTAGCAGCTTTCACCTTCTTGTGTGGATTCCTTATTAAATGAGCTGATGGGTATCTCAGTCTGTTCTTCTTTTTTGGTGGATTAAACCACATCTGTCTGAATACATCTGTGCTGGGGAATTTTCAAAATGAAGCATAAACAGTTTTCTCAGTGTCCAGGTACCCTCCTGGGACTCTTAGATTTCTCTTCTTCTATTTAACAGTTGATCAGTACCACTACCACCAATTTCCCATCCTCCTTGTCCTGATGCAATCACCAGTGATAACTACGAGCTCCAGCTCAACTCAGGTCATACAGAAACAGGACTCAAATGCTAGTTGTATGGGAACCTGCTGAGAATGGACTTCTGCCAAGAGAGGGGTACTGTCAACAGGGAAATGTGAATTTACGTGTAAATTATTTATTTATCTGTCATCCAAGGCTGTGCTCTTTGTTTCTTTCTGTTGCCTCAAAGAGTGACTACAGTGTACTGTGTGGACATACAACTCGATTCTGTAAGGTGTCTCAAGAATGAGACATCTGGGGAAACTTAAGCCTCTGCAATGATTATTAAGCTCCTGGAAGAAAAGTAAAAGGCATGTTCAAAATCCAGATACAAGCTGGTTAGAGCTGGATGCTTCACTCCTGGTGTTCAGGAGCAGGACTGGGGTAGGGTTAGGGAAGTGAGGGGCTCTCAGATCCAAGTTTCCAAAGTAGACCTGTTCATTCCAGAAAGCTCTGTCCCAGCATAATCTTTGGCTAGAAAAAAAGAAGATCCTCCCCCAGAGATGCTTCAGCAGCAGCTGGTGAGCTCTGGGAGAGGCTATCCTCACAGGTCTGGTGAGCAGATTTACCTTCAGTTGCGCAACAAGTGTCCAACCTTTGTTTGACTGAACAGGTTTTGCTAGCTGCACAATTTGTTGAATGTTTCATCTTCCATATTGCAACTATTTCAGTGTTTCTACCCTTTCCGTTGTCCATCACCTTACCCTCACTAGCAATGTGGAAGTGGGCATGTTGTCCACAAGGACTGCACATGTTCCAGCTGCTTCCTTCACCTGAGGCCAGGGTGCTGGGCACTGGCAATGCAGAAACTAGGAAGATGGGGTGGGGGGGATGCTGAGCAAAGTGTGGGAGACAGGGGATGTTCTTCCTTTTACAGGTAGTGGAAGAGAACAGGCTGATCCATATGCAATCTCATCAGTCTCTGGGCACCCATGCTGAGGGCAGATTGTCTTTGCCTGTGGGTACCCTGGGGAGAGTCCAAGTCTGCCTGCAGGAGTTTGTGGATGCTGGAATATTAGTACAGGATGAGTGGTTTGCTTTGTGAAGGCCTGTCTGTGAGATAGAGCACAGAGCTTCAGACAATGGTTTAATATGGGTGGGTGAGCTCTGGGCATTTTTTAGGTAAGATTTGAATAGTTTGTAGGTAGGTACCTGTTGGCTGCATCGTAAGTACAAAGTTGACAGCATCCTGACACAGTGGAGGAGAGTGGCCTCCCAGTGCATCCACAGGTTTCAGTTAACTGTGCTCAGGGACACTGAGGTTGCGAATCCTGTCCTAAATGCTTCTCTCTCCCACAGCAACTGATTGGGTGGGGAAAGAAATGGTCAGAGAAGGAAATGGACAGGAAAATCTATAACAACACAGGTAACACTTGTTCTCAGTGTCAGCCATCTGAAAAAGGGTTCCTTTCTGGTCCTTAAAAAGACCTTTTCCCATCAAATGGCCTATTAAGCCATAGGGTGTGCACTTTGCACTTCCCAAGCCCATCTCTGCACTAACTGCAATATCACAATGTCTGTGAGGGGTACTTGCTGCTGCTGGCTTTGGGAAGGCTAAGGTGCAGTGTAGAGATGCGAGCAGCTCCATGTGAAAGGGTGAAATCTGAACAGTTTGTGCATACCTGTCTGATTAGCCTGAAGTGATGTGATCTGAACAGTCTGAAGGTAGATTGTGGACAGTTGTTAGGTGGTTAGTTTAGGTACAAAGCTCATCAGAAGAGAGTTCTTGCAGGGCCTTTTGTAGTACAGATTTTTGGTGAGGTAGCTCTGCCCCATCCATGTGTTTTCTGTGGTTATGGGGAATCACCATTCCCCTGAGCAGCACGGAATCGCGCTTGGAGCAAGACACGTCTCAGTGCATTAGTACTATTAATTCTGTGTACATTTGGGATGGCTGTTGCAGCACAGAAGATATGCCTCAGCCATAACAAAGTCATCAGCTGGCGTGTTTCATGAACACTTTGTTGTTGTGCTTTTCATACCTGCTAATGTGTTACAGCAAGGACTGTTCGGTACTATGCATGCAGAGCAAGATGCAGTCTGGCAGACAGCCCACGAAACCCTGCCACGTGTCCCGGCTGCTCACAGCACTCATAGACTGCTCCATTTCCCCAGCTCTGCTGCTGCACCTTTTCCTCCAGCCACTCATAAATGACAGAGATCCTGTGGTTAAGAGTTTCCTGATGACTTGGTATGGAGGTGTAAACAGATAACGATCACAAAGAGGGTTTCTTGTAGAGGTGGACTGAGTTTGCTATTCATTTCCTCCCCCCCACCATTAATTTGAAAGATGAATGTGCCAGAGTCCTCCTTCCACAGGTGAAGTCAGCAAATTGGCAAGGACATTACGGGGACTCACTTTCAGAAAAAGGGGGGAAATGGGGTTTTTTTCTTTTTTCTAATTCTGAGCAACATTACCCCTCACCTCTGAACCAAGAAAGACTTTACGCAATGTCATAATTTAGCAAATTACTTCCTCAAAGGAAGGTCAAACATTTTACCATTCGATCAATAGGAAGCGACTTACAAATCATGTGTATTGATCACTGTAATCATTCAGAGAAATGTAGGGCAGACACTAAAATCACATGCACTTAGTCTTAATTGCCCACATTAAAGCAATTATGCCCCAAAACTGTCATTGTCTAATGCTATGCACAGTACCCAGCATGGTAACTTTTAGCCATACGTATTTAATCATAAATCAGCCTCTTAGGTCTGTTTCACTGAAGACCTACACTATTGCCGTAATTATGCAAATATAACTGCGTCTTCTTTTGCCAGTGTGTAAGATCACAGGAAAATAAGTCCTCGTATTAATGCAGCTGGTATTTAATACATGTATTTTACAGCCATTCTGTGTGTTCATGACACAAGTACTTAGAGTGACCTGAAATTGCTAATGAACAGAGAACCTTTGTAAAAGCAGTTGCAGGTCAAGGACTTACAGATAAAACTTGTTGAGCAGCATGTTGATGGTAAGCTTGTGTCAGGAGAGTGTTATTTGTTTGAGGGTGTTTGTAAACATTATTTTCCAGGGGATCATTCCAGCAGGAGTATGGAGGTGATGTTGTCATGAGACATGGCACTCGTGAGACCACATCTTTAGTACTGTGTCCAGTTTTGGGCACCACAGTATAAGAAGAACATTGAGGTGCTGGATAGGCTGGGGAGAGGTCTGGAAAACTGGTCCTATGAGGAGCAGCTGAGGGAACTAGGGTTATTTAGTCTAGAGAATAGGAGACTGCGAGAAGACCTTACTGCTCTCTACAACTACCTAAAAGTCAGTTGAAGCCAGGCTGGTACTCATCTCTTCTCCCAAATTGCTAATGATAGGACAATGGGAAATGGCCTCAAATTGCATCAGGGGAGGTTTAGATTGGAAGAAGTTCTTTATTGAGAGAGTGGTTGGGCACTGGAACAGGCTGCCCAGGGAGGTGGTGGAGTCACCAACCCTGGAGGGGTTTAAAAGGCAAGTAGCTAGAGCATGAGGCCATGAGCTAGGGGTTAAGAGAGCTGTTGGGATGAGGTCTGGACTTGATGATCCTGGAGGTCCTTTCCAGCCAGGATGATTCTATGATTCTAAAAGTGTCTCAGACAAATTTCAGTTTGGTAACATTCAAATAAACATTTTCTGATCCCATAAATGTTAGGTGGGTGTTGTTTTCCTTTGGTCAAGGAAGCCAATGTGTAGTCTCAGGTAAGTTTTGTTTTAATTTGTCTCCACAGACTCCACTGTGGAAGCTGAAATACTGATCAAGAGTTTATTCCTTTTACCATTCTAGAAACCATTTCTAATCTGATCTGGAAAGTGAACCATTATTGGTGTGTTGGGTACCTTGTGTATTGCAAACAAGAATGTTGGAAACTACCATCATTACCTAGTGTGGGTGGTCAGCCAGATTTACCCTTCACAGAGAATATGAACTAAAGTACTGTAAAGTTCATGAAAACTTTTCCTCCCACCTCCCAGGAATGAGATCTGGAGCACAGAGGCCCCTTGGTCTGATGAGGTGAGGGTTAGGTTCTCTGCAGTCTCAGAAAGTTCCCATGCAGCTTCTGTAGGTCTTCAGAAATAGAACTCTTCTAATGCAGTCAGAATAGCACATAAATAGCATGTGAAAGGAAAAATATACAAAGCTGAACCGTAGCACAAAAAGGCAGCAAAAGTCAGGAGTTTCATACCTACAGCTTGGTTTTAGTCCCTGACTTCCTTGTGAATGATCACAGAACTGGCTTGTGCTCTGGCTTTGCATGGAGAGGCACAAAGAGAACGTGCAGAGAGGGAGGACAGGCTGCTACAATCACTGAGCACCTCTGCACTACCAGTTCCTCCCCTCTGAACTTTATTGGAGCCTGAAATATCACATTGTTTCAATGAGTGTTGATCACTGCATCAGTAGTTCTGCAAAATGTTCTCGTTGCACCTCCTCAGTCAGCAGCTGCTGACACACAGGCCCCTCTGCAAACCCCTAAAGGTAATGAGAGAAACTGCCTGGCTGGCAGTTGACTCCAGCTGAGGAGTGGGCATCTTCAGTGGGACATGTGTGAGGGGCAGATCTCTTAACAGGCTTTCGAACTGCAGGGACAGAGAACGGTGTGTGGCAGTGAAGAGCTAAATTGATTCAATCCTGCGAGGGTCTCTGACTCCAAATCTCAGGCAAATTTATTTTAACATGTTTCTGAGAATGTCAACAACATTTCTGATCTTCTGGGGTTTCTAACCTGTGCAAAGCAGCAGCGTGTAGAGTGTAAGGTACCTTGTCAGTCACATATGTGTGCGGGCAGGCACTGAATCACAAGTAACGCAGAACGAGCTTTTAAAACAGAGGCAGTGTGTCCTTTCACTCAGAAGCCCTGAGCTCCAAACCAGTGATCCAAGTAGTAAACAGTGATTGGAGGAGAAAGCTCCAACCTATGTCATGGGAAGGAAAAATAGCATCAATTCATGGGCTCAGAATGGTTGCATCAAATGTGATCAGAACTCCAAATGTGATCAGAGCTCTGGCTACGTGACAAGCCAGCCCTGGACCCAACCAGGCTGGGCTCATCCCTCCCTATATAGGTGGGTGCTGAGGTGCTGCAGTGTGCCTGAAAGCTCAGGAATCCCAGCTCTTCCCAGCACACACAAACTTGAAAGTTTGTTCTTTCAAGTAGCCATGAATTTGTTTGGCTGCATAGAGAGTTTAAGTTGGTTTGTCATTTTCTTTTTTGCTTCTCACACCTTATCCAGTTTCCACGTTCTTCCCACTTGGGTAGTCAAAGTGATTGAAAGCTGAAAACTGAGCAGATATGTCCCCGCAGCAACTTTCCTCATATTTCTCATTTACCGTTTCATCAAACGGGCTCTTTGTCTCTGCAGTTCCCTGATGTTGCCTCTGTTACACAGAGATATTCTTCAGGTCATGGGGGTTAAAAGGGGGCTAAAAAGGAGATCATATTGGACTTGCTTTACACAGACATGTAGCATTACAGCCAACGCCCAATAGAGGAAAGATATACTACTCCTATTTGATGAGCAGCAGGCCAATAAATTCATTAATCATCATTTTATGCCTCATCAAACACTTCCCAAGTTCCTCCATGGGAGTTATACAAATTAGCCACTGAAAAGGCAGTAATTTTAGTTTAGCTAGGTAAGTGCTTTTTGATTGCCTTCCTGAACAATGCTTCCCTTGACAAGCTAATAAATCAGCCCTTTCTGAATCAGAAGTGCAGCAAGTGCGAACAATAACTCCACATAGTTTCTGCACTGATTTCAGCTGGAAGGCCTAAGAGGATGATCTGGGATCAAAGTCTCTTAGTTTATTGCAGAGCNTAATCAATTAATGAGAGAAAAAAGTCTTGAAACAAAAAGGAGGCCTAAGTCTCAGTCTCAGCTGGAGGAGAGGCCCGTGGGGCTGGCAGGACAGGAGCAGGCTCTGCCATAGGTGAAGCCAGTGACAGAAACTGGAAGGCTGCTTCTCAGGGGAGTGGTGGATTCTCAGGGCAAGTCAGGAGAGTGTCTGGATTTAATCTATGACCAATTGATTCCTTGAGTGCTACAGGTATTTATAGTGTAGGTTGAGATGTGTTGGGTGTCTTTCCAGTGGGAAGCCTTGAAGCTGTGCCGTCTCCTTTGGTTTTTTCAACTTGCTGCCTTTGACGGGATCTTTATTTCCTTAACTTGGCAGTAAATCAAGTCACTAATCAGCTGTCAGCAGCCAACATGAGTACATTGGCATTCCACAGAGAAGTTGTTTGGGAAGGCCTTTAGCAACAAAAAGCTGTGTTTGTACCAATAACCAGCTGTTAGTATCTTCTGCACATGAATGCAGAATACAGGGAAGAACACGGGGAGACAGTGGTAGCAGAGAACAATTTGGTAGTAGAGGGAAAAGCAAAGTGCTAACCCCCTCATACGATGGATTCTCCACCCGGTCCCTGGTGTGGCTCAGGTGAGCTGGGACACGATAGATCTCATCAGTTCCCAGGGTTGCCACTTCACCGTCTGAAGCTTCACCCTCACTGAGGCCTGAGGCTTTTTAACTACGCTGTGTATCTCTTCTCCCCTTCATTAACTTTCCCTCTATACATCACCGCGTGCCTCTGAAAATAACTTGGCAAGCGGGGAGCCGTTTATCTCTTTTATCTTGGGACCTGATCCAATTAAATAAGTGCACATTTACATTTGCATCCATCAGGCGTGAGCCGGGAGAGGTCTGGGGTTCGCTTTAAGCAAATAAAAGCCAATTTCGCTGGAAAAAGAGGTGTCTGGCCCAAGACACACACCCCCTCCCTGTCCCGTCCCATCCGCAGGGCAGGAGCGGCCCCAGGCCGGGCTCTCCCCGGGCGGTTATTGCAAAAGCCGGGCTGCGAGCTCGCACACGCTCCGATTAGAACCGATGAGTAACGCCGTGACGAGGACATTTGGATTCTGGTAGTCGGAGGCGAAAGGATTTTGGGCTGACAGGGTCGGTCGGAAGCCGCTGCGGCCGGCCTGACGGGGCAGGATCCCGGGGCGGGGCCCGTCGAGTTGTACCGGCAAAGACTTCCCTGCCCTCGGACGTGCATGGGGAGGAGGGGCCTGGGGGGCAGCCCCCACAAAGCAGCCGTGGGGAACGCGACGTGGAGTAACGGTTATTAAACAAACGCAAAAGAGGGTCGGTGGCAGAAGCAGCCCCGCGCACCCATCTCCCGCGGACGCGCAGTCGGGTAGAGCGGGCGCTAAGCGAGCCCTTTCCCCTGCACAAAAAAAAAAGGAGCCCTGGGAAGGGCCGGGCAGCAGCTTCCGCGGGTGCGGAGGAGCGATGGAGGAATGCGGGGACAATGCACCATCTGTCACCGCCAGGCCGGGCCAGGAGCAGCGCCGAGGGCGCTGATTTAATGCTGAATGCGCCTTAGAAGATCTCGATGTAGACTTTGTCTTTCTCTGTCAGAGCCAAGTAAAAAAGAAACAGCTGGCCTGAATTTTTAGCACCCATAATTAATTAAGAGCTTCATTCCTGGGATTTGATGATTCAATAAAGCGAGACCCTTATTCCCCTATGTGATTCCAGTGAATATCTACTCCACTCCAATCCTTTTGGGTCCCAAGATAGGGCAGATTAACACTCTTTTTCTGTGGGAGAGAAGGGGGAAAAATGACTCAAGATTGCATCTGAGGCACACACAAAAGGTAAATTCAAAACTGCCACTTGTTCTTTGCAAAGGCTCCTTCTTCTCAGCTATTGATGTATTTGTGCCAGGTTTTAAAGAAACCAGAGGGGGGATGAGGAATTAACA
This sequence comes from Upupa epops, assembly GCA_013397515.1. Taxonomy (NCBI): domain Eukaryota; kingdom Metazoa; phylum Chordata; class Aves; order Bucerotiformes; family Upupidae; genus Upupa; species Upupa epops. The sequence goes on along the minus strand of VZRI01005816.1, from coordinate 7,079 downwards.
TATTGCTCATTTGGAAAAACAGCCGGTTCTGGTTTTGGTAACACTTGTTCCCTTGCCAGCCACAGATGTCCTGACTAATAATCTAGGCAGGTCACAGAGAGAGGGGACGGGGGGCGGGACGTGTTCCCCCGCCACTCGCGGGGCTACCCTGGGCACGGCGGCTGCTGCTGGGCCGGGCGGTACCTGCCGAGCCGGGAGCACCGTTCCGCGGCTGCAGAAATCCGCAGGCCAAGACCCGGAGGGTGGGGGAGTTTAGGTTTGGGGTAGTTTTGGGGGGTTTTGGACGGAGTGTTGAGGGTTTTATAGTTTTATTTGTAATTAATCTTCTTTACGTGTTGCAGTTCCTGCGCTTCTCCCGCACAGCCCAGGGGTGTTTTCTAGTTGCCTGCTCCTGTAAACTTGCTATCCCTGTCTCTTGGCGGAGTGTTTTTCAAGTGTTTTTGTAGGCAGGACAAGAGAAGGTCCTGTCGGGCATCTCTCAGCGGGCTGAGCAGGTGGGAAAAGCCAGCTTGGGGTGTCCGCGCAGCGCGGGCCGCCGCGGAGACTCCGCAGGTTAATAGNCGGGGGAGGGGTGTAAAAACTGTTCGGGGTGTTGAGGGCCGAAATTAGGATTTGTTTTATTTTTAAGCATGGAAGAGGAAGCAGCAAGGCTGCGGGTTCAGCCGGAGACTCCCTCCTCTCCGGCCCTCGAGCAGTGGGGCTGGAGCAGCCCCGTCGCCCCTGTTGGAGTCTGGAGGGCTTGTGGCAGCTGTTAGCAGCACCCCCGGTTCTCTCCGTTTGCCTCCGGGATGCAGGGGAATTTACTGTGGACGGGCTCGCTGGCTGCAGCTTCAGACTCCCGATCTCACTAGGGGATCTCGTTCTTCCCACCTAGACGGGCACGACTTGTCCCGGGACACAGGAACGGGGTTCCCTGAGGAAGCTTTTGCCTCCTCGGAGAGAAGGCGCTGGGTTCCGCCGAGCGTGGAAGGGGCCGCTGGGGCGGCTACCCGACAGGAACTCCTCCCGTCGGGCTCCGGCTTTCTACCATGTCCTCTTTAGGTTCGCTATACCCGGCGCGGTCCGGCGGCCAGAGCTTCTCCTGCTGCCTCACACGTGGATCTCAGCTGCGGTGGGGGCGATGCTGGACTGCCACCTATGCGAGGGAGCGACCCCCTCGCCGCTCAATCTGTCCAGTCGGTGCGGACGGAGTGGGTAGAGGGCCCCCAGCCCCATTGAGGGACACGGCGGAGCCTGAGAGAGGTGCGGAGAGAATTGAGCGTTTCCCGCGATGGCTGGACTCCTTCCACCCGAGTCCGTGGGGAAGCACCTGCTCCAGGACGCACTGCTGGGAGCCCAGTCCCCGGGTCCCAGCACCAGCTCCGCAGCCCCCTAACGTGAGACCGCTGCCGGCCCCTCAGGAGGCTGCTCCCGACTAGCATACGGCAGTGTAATTAGCAGCAGACATTCTTTTTATTTTAATACAGACTCCAAAAAATATGTTTTTTAACAACAAATTAACAAAAATCAAAAATCAACCGGATGGTGCCCTTTCACATACACACAGACCCACACACACACACCCTTTGCCCCCTCCCCGGGGCGGGGGGGCGNTATGAAATCGATGGGGCTACAATCATAGTTAGGGTTTCAAATAAGCGATAGGCTGTAACTTAAAGGAAATGTCTAATTCCCTGAGGAATTTATGCCTCAAACGAAAACTGTATCACGATCGCTGAGAGACCTCTTCAAAATAGCTGTGATTGTAAGGAAAAGAGGTTCCAAACGAGCGGAGAGCCTAAGTTGCTTTGCAGAAGTAGCTGTTTTTTCAGGAATAGGAAGATCAGCTGGGGAAAGATTGAGCGACAATTAAAAAGAAAAAAAAAAATTAAAATCCATGGTTGGATGAATAATTAAAAGCTGTTGATTTTGAGATGGTCGTTTCACTGTGGGACCTGTTGTCTCTGGAGGGACGTTGTGGGTTCCCTGCAGCACCAGGCGCTCGGGAATTCCTGTCGGGATCAGCCAGAGGCAATGACTACAGTGATGGAAGGTGCCGGGAAGAGCCCGGGCTGGATGTAACCCTCTGGGGTTAGCCCTCAGCCCCTCCATCGGACCTGTCGCTGCCCCTCGTTAAACTTTCTCTCGTTTTAAACACGGCAGGTGAGTGCAATAAATCTCCCTGCATACACCTTCCTGCAGCACTGCCCGATTGGAAAGAGAAGATCCAACTGAGGAATTCAAGCGAGTTTTTCTGTTGTTTTGTTTTATTCTCTTTTTTGTAAATTAATTTATCACTTATAACGAGACAAAATAACCTACCATTATTCCAGAAAGATTTGATGCTTTACGCATCCAGCTTGAAACAATTTTGATTTTTAAAGCTGATTATCTGCAAAGATCGAATAACCACACTGGGCTGTGTCTTTAAAACCGAAAATAGAAGCTCTTTAAAATCCCACAAAATGTAAATGCATGGGAATAAACCTGTTACAGCTAATAAACGGCTCTGACAAAACGGAAGAGATTACAAAAGCAATCATCTATCTGGTAAGGGGAAAATAAACCCAATGGAAGGGTGTCTCGGCATTAGTTCCCAAGGTCTTGCTGCAATAGCAGAGCTGATACCCAAACTCCCCCTATTCGAACCGGGAAAAACGCATTCCCGGAGCTAGGACGGGGTATTTTTTGGGCAGCATTCGTTTGGAGAGGATCCAGGTTTGCTTGGGTCACCGCACTGACGGGGCTGTCTTCACTCTGGGGTTCCACCCTGGGTTCCAAGGGGGAGCGCCCAGGGATCTGTTACCCTCTCTGACTCGGGCTAACGGAACCGGCTTCGGGAAGGCTTCGTAACGGGGGATGTGCAGGAGGGTCCCGGTGTCCCGGCCCCGGCGCGTGAAGTGGAGCGGCACCGCGTGAGTCCCGCAGAGGCGAGCGAGCGGCAGGAGCTAAAAGCCGGGCCAAGTGTGACACCTACCTGCCGGTACCGGCAAGCACTGGGCCACGGCCGGCGCTGCGCGGGGCTGGCTGCGCGTTCCCGGCCGGGCCGCGCGGTCCCACGGGAGGAGCGCAGCGGGGCAGAACGGCTGCGGGTGCGGAGGGGAGGGGAAAGAAGGGAAGAGAGAGGGAGAGAGCGGCCTCCCCTGTCCGCCCCGAGAGCCGTTACCCATCCCAGGCCCCCGGCGCGGGCTAAATCTGGCAGAAAATCGAACTCATTAACAAAGTTCACCAGCTGATTGCTTTGCATAAGACACGACACTGATTGGAAGTAATTAGGTTAAAAGATGGGACTGCGCTTTGATTTGGTGTTTCTAACAAGTGCTTTTGTGCCTGCCCTGATTTGAAGCTTTTCCCGTCGGAAACAACTTCCCGGCACCGGTCCCGGCTCTGGCCACCGCAGCCCGACCGACCGACCTTTTAGAAATCAGCTTTAACTTGGAATAAAGGCTTCAGGGGTTCCGGGAAGAAGCCCCACAACTCTTTCAAAACCACTATTTATTTACTCCGCACGTATCTGGCCGTTGGAAAATAAAATGAATTAACAAAAATATTTTTAAAAAAGATATTCAGATTCTGTTAAAAAGTCTTGTAATTAAATATTTGTTTTTTACAAAGGCGGCTGCAGATTTGTTTGGGTTGGGTTTTTTTGGTAGTTTTTTTTTGTCTAATAAGTCGAACTCTATTTCCTTTTTGGGTTTGGGGGGGTTTTTTGTTTGTTTGTTTGTTTGTTTTTGTGGTGATGGTGATTTTGCATTATAGTTTAGTTCACATCCATGGAAAAAAGCCAACAAACCAAACCGATAGGCGTAAAAATTTAAATTAAACTTGTATATATATATTTTAAAACTATGAAACAATTCAGAAAAAGACACAGAAATGTATATATTTATATTACGAAAACAACATTAATGCCTGTACAGGTGTCTTGATTTCATAATTTACTTCAAAGATACTGTATTATCAATTTAAATACAAAAAAAGCTACATTAAATATACAGAATAAGATTTAATACAAATCTTTCTTCTTTGTGTATGTGTGTGAGAGAGAGCGTATGTCACTCGCTTGCTTTTCACTCAGTTAAGACATTTCTGGGTGGTTTCCACCAAGCCATTTCCAATAGACTCTATAAACTTTTGTGGGGGGTGCTGAGAGGAGCAGGGTGCTGGGAGGGATGAAGGGCAGCTGGTCTTTCTCTGTTTTGTTTTCTTTTGGTAGTGGAAAAATAACTGCCAAAGCAATTGATTATTTCTCTCAATAAATAAAAAAGAATATATATAAAAGAACAAAACCACAGTCCCAGATGGGGGTGGGGAGGGGG
>VZRI01005815.1:145789-220805 GCA_013397515.1 Upupa epops | reverse complement strand
GGGGGATTGGAGGGGGGGGATGAATAGTTCACTGTTATCATTTCTGTACCTTTTTTAACTATTAAAGAAAAATTCCCTTGATATTTTATTAAAAACAAGAAAAGAATTTTAGAAAAAAGCTATATTTTTTATATTCTATGACGGGAGAGTTTTGATATTGAATTTGGCTAGCACTAAAAAATTACGCCAATCTTTTGACATTTAATAAAGTTCTTTTGCAGTCTTCTCAGGGCAGAATTATTATAGTACTAACAGCTTAATGATTGCACTATGGTGGTGGTGATTTATTTTTTCCTACTCAACAAATGATAATCCATGGGCCTGTCTTAATTAATTTGCCATTATTGCTAAGCATAACCCAAGCATTAAGCCATTTAAACATGAGCTTAAATGGCATTGTTCCCTTCCTTGTCCCTTCCACTAGGAAACATCTCTGAAAAGTATAGTATATTGACTTCTGTAAAACTGCCAAGTCTGCCCTTGTACTATACTTTTGCTCCTTTACATCCTTCCTGGTTTGCAAAATGCTTCAGTTGCATCACAGTTAGGCCTTTCTCCCTGCCTCTACCCTCCATTCCTTTTACCCCTCACCAAGTTTTGTTACCTTTACGCCATACACATGGTTTTAGGTTTGCTTCCTGCTTTACAAAAGTCTGCAGTCTTCTTAACTTTTGATTCATCTTATGAAGTTGTGTTGTCAATGAAATTTCAAGTCCCCAGTATCTCTAGCTGTGATTGTTGACAGTGTGTCATGATCATTTCAAGGGGTATTCACACACTCTTTACTCTGGATCTTGCAAAAATGGATACAGTTATGATTTCCCATGGAAATTGAAATCTATTTAAGTAATTTAACTATATTAAACACTGTTTCACTGGTAAAGTGTCTCTGTTTTATTTTAGCTGAATGTGCCTGAAGAAGAGCTCAGCTGGTTAAGTTGTGTAGGAAGTTCTGCAAATAGAAACATCCAGTTCTTGACTAGCACTGACAGGTAGCCCGTTGGACCACACTGGTCCTACACAACACCCACAAGAGCCTGGCTGAACAGTAAACATCCCCCAGGCACCTACTTGCTTTGAAACTAGCCTCACGATAGCTAGAAAAGCCTCACTGTGGTTAAATACATTGGTACAACTGGACGGCTTAAATGTTTTGCATATGTTCTAAGAGTGTGTATTTTAAGAAGTGTGCATCACCTTTGCCAGAGAACAACCCTGGTACCTTGGTCTTTCCTCTCCTGAGGACCTCTGGAAGGAGGCAGCAGCACTCAGCAATGGACCATGTTCAATCTTTACAGGTAAAACTAAGTGCTACAGGGAACTGCAACAATTAACAGAAGCCTGAAGGGTAACTGAGAAACAAAAACCTGCAGCTTTCAGCTGACTTGTTCATTGCAGAGACATTACACAGGCAACTGAGACACAAATCACTGACAGCCTGTTATTTGTTAGGAGGGGGTTTGTAAGTGCACTGAGAAAAGCTGCATTAACAAAACACCATGAAGTACTTAAAGTATCAGGTTTTGAGAAAGATGGCGAAGAACTATTTAATGCTTTACATGTTCTACATAATCCTACAGACAGCAATTCAGGCTCTTACCTGATGGAAGCAGTTTTTGAAAATACGTGCAGAGGGGTATTTCCCAGGAGACAGAAGTCAGTAGCTCCTGTGCTCCAGCCTCATTTAGATTGCTGTACACTCCAACTAGCTGCACTGGTTTCCCTAAATTGATCTTTTGTTGATCTTTTCCTTCCAGAAAGCAATCTGATTAATTTTATGTTTAGCTGCTTCTTCCCAACAAAAAGCTGGATACATCAAGTATGTAGCTGCAGGCAATCAACTGATATGTAAGACGTTTGGTGCATCCTAGACATGTGCATCCTGTACTGCCAACATCCCTGGCCTGGCTGGCTGTGCCAGGAACCCTGCAGGAACACCTGGCCAGGAACTCGGCCCAGAGGAAAGCATTTTCATTCCGTTACCTTCCTGACTGCTCCTCAGGGCACCATCTCCTCTAGCTTGAAATTTGGAGGCTGGCAGGGAGTGACAGCTTGAGATGAAACCTGAAAAGGGGCAGTTCAGCTGTTCTACGCAGAAAAACTTGACTTCTGTTCTCTTGACTCTCCCTGTCCCAGGTCTTTGGATTAAAGCACCATGGTAGGGCAGAGGGCAGCACAGGGGACGGCAGCAGCAGCATTCCTCTTGCAATCTGACAGCCACATATGTTACTGCAAAAAACAGAGTCATATTTTTGAATGTGTGTCCCTGTGCACCCCACAGTCCTTGCCTGCCTTGCTCTGCCCTGGGACCTCACTTAACAGTGCTGGTGATGAGGCCATGCTGTGGGTGCCAGTCCTGCCCCCTCATGTGGGCCATGAAAAGCTGCTGCACAGCATCACAGAATCATTTAGGTTGGAAAAAATTTTTAAGTAGAAGGGTAAGCAGGCAGTGAGAACAGCAGCAGTGGTGCAGCACAGCAAGAGCCCAGCACTGTCAAGTTCAGAGGCATCGTATTCTATTAGAATAAAAAACCACAGCATAACAGGTACAGAAACACAGAGCTATCCCAATGAGCATCCAGCCCCAGCAGCCTTTAAGCACAGAATTTCAGCTCTAAACAACTATTGCCATCTACTGGGAAGAGACTTGAACAGCCTTAAGCAGGGGCTGCCACCACTGCCACTGCACATTCACACAGGATCAGGCCAAAAGAGGCACAAACTCCCCTTCCATTACTGGGGAGGACCGAGCACATTGCACCCTAAAGGCAGCCGCTTCTTCCAAAGGAATCCATTATACACAACCCATCAAATGCAACTTACAGATAAGCATCCCCTGCTGTGTCTCCACCCAACCTCCGCCAGCACCCTGACGGCAGCCAGGGGTGCACCATCACAAGACTACTATACAGTCGCTGGAACAGACTGCCCAAGGCAGTAGTTAACATCCCTGGATATGTATAAAAGTTGTGTTGACATGGGGCATAGGGATACAGTTTAGCAGTGGGCTTGGTAGTTAGGTTAGTGGCTGGACTCAAGATCTTTTCCAACCTAAACTGTTCCATGATTCTATGCTGCTACTGCTCCTCTACAAGAGTGCCCTTGAAAGGTTCCAGAGGAAGCCACTCCATCTAACAGCAAACTTCTTGCATGGTAAAGCCCATGTTCCATCAGGAGTTCTAGAATGCCTATTCAGGCATTGTGAACCCCAAGTCCCACCAAAGCCAAGACAAAAATGCCAACAGTGGCCCTACGCTGCTCTCTGCACAATGAGTTCAATTCCCTCCTTTACTGCGGGGATAAGAGCTGGGAATCCGAAGCTCTCAGCACTCAAGCATGCTTGGTGACCTCCTGTCCTTCAAGGGACTGTTTCCATCTGGGCTGAAACAAAAACCAGGCTTATAGACATCCTACTTCTCCTTTTCTCCTGCTCAGCAAAAAGTGCAGCACAGCATCCAAGCACAGCCATGCATGGGGAGAGAACACCAGAACAAAAGGAGCCACAGAATGCTGTCTTGATGCTACACACCTCATGTTGCCCGTAGAATTAGAGATGCAATCTGTATCCTGAAAGGGGCTGGGAAAACAACCAATTAGAGTTGACTCTTTAATGATTTAATATTTCATGTTGAAAGCACACACAACTCATCCCATGTCTAGGCAAGTGCAGAAGCACACAGCTGATAATGTCCTTCAGGCTTTGCACGGTGCTTGACAACTAGGGCATGTCCTTAAGCTCTGCTCAGTATACAGGTTAACTAAGTGCAAACTTAACTGGCCATCCAAGTCAGAGTTTGCAGGCCATGCTGCAGTCAGGTACCCCAACAGTGCCTGTGCAGCCCCCCCACTAAGTGTTCCATAAACTTTCTGAACACAAACTTGTCATCTACCTATCTCAGGAGGCTTTACCACTAAGGAAGAAAGGTGATCCAGGAAAACAAACACTCCATAAATGTTCCAGGAGGTCTGAACAACTTTTGGATAGTTCTGTAAAGTCAGGGTAGAAAGTGAGGGTGTACTAATTGACAAAAGTGCTCCATAAAGACTATTTGTAAACAGTTTGGTCAATAAAAACCGATTAATCACAATTTTATAAAATAAAAGCTGGTACAGACACTGTAAGACCATTTGGCCTTATCAAATTAAACAGTACCCAGAGTATCTGACTAGCTATGACTGCAACTGCACACAGACAGATGCTCCAGAGTGCCTCTGACTTCTGCTGAGATCAACTGAACTCGTCAATACAGGGCTGCAAGTGCCATAGGAGCAGACCACCTACTGCCACCCTCCTCAATCACCTACAGTCAAGGAAAACACATCCCTTGTAACAAACCCATCCATATTACCACCATTCAGAAAGCGTGAACTTGCACATTGTAACATCTTGAGGATCCTATTTATTCTGACAAAATGCTGAGTCAAAGGAGTACCTTGTGCAAATGGTGTTTGCAAATGTTAAAGGTTCTGCTTTTTTCAGTGTGAACAATGAAACCAAAACCCAGTCATCCCACAGTACTTGCAGTGGAAATGGGGAATGGAAGGCAGGAGGCTGAAAGGCAGTATCACTAAACAGATATTCCTCAGACATAGAGACCATCAATATATTAAAGGAACCACAGTGAATCTTGTGTAATCACAACGTCTGCAAAGGAAAGCAGCTTCCATCATCATCTAGTTCTCTTACTAGCTCTGATACAACTGAAAGCCAGTCCAAGCAATACATACATACATTCCCCATAGAATGATGCATTGTTTTCTACATCTCTATATTCTTATACATCTTAGACACATGTATGTGGGGTGTCAGTCTTCCACAAAGCAGTGAGAAAGGAGAAGGGGTCTGTCTACACATTTTTCCAGGATCTGAAAACTTCTTTCCTAGCAAAATCAGGTTATTACTCCCAGCTACTGGCCCATATACTGAATACAAGAAAGCAGAACATCAAGAAGAACCTCAGAGATTAAAGGCAAATATATGAGAACAATGTTCTATCTCCAGCAGCTCAAACAGGGAACTCTGAAATACGCAAACCTCAAACAGCATTGCAGAAGTCAGTCAAACTTTGGGCCACCCCTTCCAGGAAGTGAATGTAAACAATGACACCTTTACCCAAAAGTAAAATATGCAGTTGTGAGTGTTGAGTGGACCCATTCCAACGTTAAATAGGCATTTTTTTTTTTTACAGCATAAAGCAGGCTCTGCTTCTATTAAATCCCACATTAAAATCAAGTGACTATGAATGGCCTTGTACAATTTCAACTAAAACAAGACGTGTTGTTCAAGAGTAGTCATCTTGGTAAGTTCACCATCCTAAGTCACATACCTGGTTAAATCAGAAGAGAAGTACCTATTCTCTGACTGCTGAGTTGGCAGAAGCAACTAGGAAATCCCGGGAATTTTCAGTCAATTTTCACCTCCAGCTTGCCCTAGTGTATCTTGTTTCTCATCTCACATAAAGTTTCAGCAAGTCCTAATATTATAGTAAAATTAAAATAGCACATTCAAAAGCCATGTTTTAGCACCTAGTAATCTCAGGTAATGAACAGTCATGATGCTCATTAACTTTTCATTGCAAACTGGGATTTTTATCAGAGCTGTAAAAACACGCAAACAATACCCCAACTGTCTTCCATTACACTGGCAGTTGCATTTGTTCATTAAACCCACTAATCAGCAATTAGTTTAACACCAGCATAACTGGAATGGAATAATGGCTCCAGATGCTGCAACAAAGCAAGTTTTCATTCTTTCAGAACACATCTTTAGGAACAGCAGGAAAGGAAGGTGTCTCAAGAGAAAATGAGATTCTCTGCTGACACATAAACTGAAGAAATGATGTAACAGAAAATTCCTCATGTGCACAAGAGCCCAAGTTAAAAACTAAGCAGTACTTCAGGCTTTCATAGTAGCTTCCCTGCCTATCAGTGAAGGTGACATGAAAATATAGGAGTAAGGACTTTATCAGCAAGTTAAAACCTGGTTTTATACTTAAAACTCTATATTCAATCACTGACTGAAATGGTAAAGGACTGCTTTTCACTTGCTCTTAGTTATGAGCTCAGAAAGTGCACCGAATGCCAATAGAAGCCAACTTGTCAGTGCTGAACACTGCTTAAAGAGCAAAATTACAGTATTTGTGGTGTAAACATTCCTAAACTTCTTGTATGCTTCAGTCCAGTCCTCCTCTTTGTATTTTCCCCATCTGCCAGAATCCCAAAACAAAAGCAGATCATGTTTATGGATGTAATCCTCTTCTGCAAAATTGTGAGGGAAGCAAAACTAACTGCAAAGCACATGACCACACCAATCTCTGAGGCTTCCCACCAAGGTGTCTTCCAGGGTCTTGATCTCAGACATCAGCCTGAGATGTTATAAAGAACATAATACACATATTGTTCCTGTTCACTTGTAATTCCAGTCTCTGTTTCTGCTTGGTTGCATTATGCATAACTTCCTCCACTAATTCCACCTATTTAAAAATAAAGGACAACAAAAAGAAATTTGTACCCAAAGAAATTTGCCTGTAGCAACATTTCATAGCACTACAAAGCTCTGCCAGTCACTACATCAAACAACACAGGCAGCAAAGAAACCTCCCCACCACCAAAGCTTGCATTTTTGTTTTCAGCACTTTAGTCAGTGCTAAATTCCTCAAGGTCACATGCAACAATATGTATCTATTAGTACATTATGAAAGATCATTACTACCTTCTGGGAAATTGTAAAAAAAATACCAATATAACTGATGCTTGTCCTATATGGTTACTCCTCTAAATGTATGGGGTTTGCTAGCTGATTCACTAACTCCAAACACATACAAGAGTTCCCTCAAACACAAGCTTAGTCCTAGGAGGTTCTACCCAACCACAAAAACACATGACCCATGAAGCCAGAAGAATAAGCAAAAACCCTGGGGTTTTTTTTGTTTAAGCTCATCAGACTGATTTATTATGCTTCTATCACCAGTCATTTATCTCAGGTTTGGGTTTGAGCTACTCATTCATTACTAAAAGTATATAAAAAGAACGATAGTCCAATAGGTACAAGTCATTCCATTTACTCACCAAATCATTCTTTTCGAACTTTCTGGAGTTCAAACACAGGAAGTGTGTAAAAATCCTGGGTTAAGCAGCAAAGCTTTTGGAATAATTACCAAAAAAACCCGATTCCATTCACATAGATCACTTTCAAATTATAATTAAAAGGAAATCATACATGACAAAGTGTTAAAATATTTCTAGAACTACACAAAGGGCCACAGGTGCCACAAAACTGATCCCCAGAAACAGAGTTTCCAGGTTGCAATGAAGGAAACAATCATACATATGTCAATGTGAAATAAAATATTCCAAAATGTAATGTCTTATGTACTCCAAATCTAGTTGATTAATATGCAATAGCATTATTATTATTATTATATTTGATTTAACCTATCCCCTACTGCCTCACAAAGGCAAAACTGATTTTGGAAGTGATGAGCTTGCACGATATGCAAAACACAGTCTATACATTCCTTAACATGTTTTAAAATGAAGCATTTTTTTATGCAGAGAAATTAAAGAAAACTTCATGCCCCCACATACATTTCTCTGCATAGATTTTCCTCTATCTTCCTCTTCTAGTCCTGCATTATTTTGTGTCCTTCTCTTTAAAAAGAAAAGGTTGTACTATTAAGAGAAAAATGTCCACAGTCATATTACACTGCTTTATTTAAAAACAAAACAAAAATAACCAAAAAAACACCATCCAGACAGCTTCTTTTGGAGAACAGATTTACATTCCTGAGAGTGCATAACTGTTGGGACGAGACTGCCTCTAAAGGTTCCAGGACTTGTCAGACATTATAATCAGGGGACTTTCCCTGTGGTTGTCGAAGTCGAATTTGTAAGGTAGAAAATGCTCCCACAGTCACGTGAAAGAAGAGCTGCCACAGGTTGCGCAGTTCATACAGATACATGTTACACAGGCAAATGAGTCCAAAAGTCAGAAAGGATTTGGCATTCCTCCAGCCCGTGTAGTATACAAACAGGTAACACTGCAGGGAAACAAAAAGGAAAACCAATTACTGCACTGAAAGCAACTTCCACTGAAAAAATACTATCTGGTCATCAAGAAATTACAAATTAAAACCATATAAAAGTCTAAATACAACATGTAAGCACAGCATCAATGTAGCTGTCACGGAAGAATGACAAGTGCCTGACATCGATACAAGGTTACATTTCGTTTCCAGTAAACCCTCTCTGAAAACAATTCTTTAACAATAAGTGATTACAACCTGCAATAAGGAGTGTTCCATGACAAACAAAGTGGATGTTCCTGGCAATTTCTGGTCAAAATACCAGGTTCCACCTAAGCAATGAGGAAGGGAACAAGAGCCAGTGCTAAAATTTCTTCAGGCAAAGCAATAGGAAGGACAGATTAAATACCAGGGGGCACCGCAGTTAGAAATACTCAGCACAAGGCAAAGCCCCAGATAGTAGCCCGGTGTCCTGATACTGTTTGTACAGAGAATTAATTAGTAGATGTGGAGACTCTACAAATATCTACTGCCCATATTCAGCTAGTGCAGGATGAATCATATCCAGAGATAAATAACAACTCTTAACAGTAAATCTACCATGCTGCAAGATCCACTTTCTGCACACTGTGGCGTAAAACAGGACTGCCCACCATTCCCTAGTCTGCTGTCTTGTTACTGCAAATGGAAATTTGTTCAACTCCTGCCTTGGTTCTCATGTCTTAATGCACACAGGTTTTGTGCAGACATTATTTCTGCTGTTGTACAACCTAATTCCTTGACTTCTACCAAAAAAAACAAAAAGCCACTTGTGCCCTCTCCAGATTCTAACCATTGTCTGCTGAAAGCTTCTCCTGTGCTTGAAGGTATATAACACTATCACTTGGGCTTATTTTGTATTCCAGATCTTTGTATGCCAGTGAATATATAACCATGCTCACATAGATTTTTAACAGTACCCACCAATAGATTATTGTAATTTCTATTCTTCTTGGGCATTTGCCACATCTTATCAGTCAGAGAAATTCTACTTACATTGTTTTCATTTTCCTTGAGAAAGGGCCTAAACAGCTTTCATTTGCAACTGAACAGTGACATTTATTGAGGTTATTTTATATTCTACTCAAAATTCAACCACTATCTTACAAAATAAGTGTGGTTGAGTTAACAGAATTATTTGCAGTTTCTGGGTATCTAAATATCTTCAGAGCTGTGACTACTGACGGTATCAGCAAGACTTGTACATCATTCCTCCAAAGCCAAAGAAAACTACTAGAGTAAGTAACCCATGTGCTTCAAAATCTAGATGGAAATCTTCTGAACCTGCTTAGCCATTTTCAGCGGAGCAAATGCAACCTACTTGTGCTGACTTCTACAAACTGTATCTTAAAAAGCAATTAGTTGGTACTAGTATCTCGGCAGTAATAATTCTGATAAATTCCTCGCATTGCTTCGCTGCCAACATACGAAGAAGTGTCACTGCTTCAAAGATTAAAACACCAGTCAGGATATGCTTCATCAAAATAATAAACACAAGAGGTTTCAAAAGCAAAAATACTACAGAAGTTTAAAAACATTACTGCAACATGATGTTGAATGACTGCATTTTACTGAAGTATGTTCTAAATTAATTGTGAGGCTCATGTTTTCATTCATCTGTGTTTGATATGGCAGAAGATTTGCCACTTACAAAAGAAAGCACCACCCAAAAGGCCAGAGTACTGTGGTTTTAACACCTTACTGTAATAAGTGCTGTTATGAAATTCCAGAACATTTTTTTCGTCTATTAAAGGCAATTACTGAGCCTGCTTTTATATAAAAGGCTTCTCTGTGTTACTTCAGAGCAGACTGATTTGGTTTTTTTTTAAGTACAAGTTAGGAAATAACTGAAGGCTCAGTGCTTGACACTTTGCACTTCAGGTACAACTGAGAGTTGCTGCTTGTGTACATTCTCATCTTCAGAAGAGATTAGAAACCATAGAGAAACACTAGACATGTCAGCAATCTTAAGACACTGCATTCCATACAAGTTCCAGTTTTTGCCTGCACACTTGGGTTACCAACATTCTTGGAAACTAGAAAAACACTGCTTTGTTGTTACATACTATATGCTACAATGTGCTTCATGCAATGTACTGAAATAACCTCCTGAACTCCTAAGTGTGGCAGAAGGACATTAGAACATGCCGGAGAACCCAGAGCCTGTTCACTTCTGAAAGCTGACCAATTGCATACTATAGAAATTACTCCAGAGGGTGTGGAAGAAATCGTCTCAAAAGATAAATTCTGAATATTAAGAAAAATCCTACATTCCAACATTCCAAACTGTATGTATTCTTTCTTTAAAACAACCCTACACATGTTAAATGATGGGGAAAAGACATCTGTCCTTATGTCTCAATGCATAGACATACATACTTTATAAAGGAAAAAGGTTTCTAACTTGGGAGAGGAAGGAAGAACATGTATTTCTCACATACCAAAAAACAAAAAAAACCAGGAGAGGCTCCACCTTATCTGATATGTTGGCATGGAAAACTAGCACCAACCCAAAGAATTATTTAACAAAGAAGCTGATGAAAAGTCAAGTGGTGAAGAACACAAGTTGTATTGTGATGTTTTGCTGGAGGTAAGTTATACTGAATGGAAATTACAGGTAACCTGTACAAAAGGCTGACTGGTAGAAAGGCATCATCCTTTCTAAAAGGGAAAGGAAAACAAAAGGAAAATAAAAGGAAAAATGCTGAGACACTTTTATTTTATGATTTGACAATGGCATCACTGCCACACAGAAGCTGATCTACTCCGAAATTGCCAAAGATTGTAAGTGAAAAGAATTATAGTAACAGCAATTGAGCATGGCAGACATTCTAGTCACAGCTACATGTAACAGCAGTGTCTCTGAATGATAAATGCCAATGAGTACCAGAACACCGTGCCGCTAATTGTACAGGAATATGAAATTCAGCTGCAGGAATGGAAAACCTACAAACATGAAATGCAATGTGAAATATAAACAGAAGGAAACCATCACAAAGCAGTTGAAAACTTTGAAAAGGAAGGATATGCACAATAATTAACAAAGGAAAAGGTATCGGTGTATGTACTTTAAATCTTCCCAAAGGAAAGCAGCTGTAAGGCATCTGTTCAGATATTTAAGTGTACTTGAACTACGAAACTCCTACTTTAAGGAAACTATACAACCTCCATTGCTTTAGAAGTTGCAAGCTCCAGGCAGAAAAGTATACTTTCATCAATTAAGTGGAGAAAAATACCAGCAAACAGAAGCTCTTTGTATCAATCTATGACAGTTTATGATTAATGAAATAAAACAGAGCAGAAATTACTTTTATGATCACCTTACTCAAGTGTCTATGAAATTTAAGAACACATGATGACATTTATGCATGACTGGCTCATGTTTTAAACTCTAGTGAGTTATGCAAGCAGGACACTACACCTGGTACAAGCACGCTGCTGTTCCAAGAAAAAATGCAATTACATAGCTGAAATCTTCACCTTCATTCTGTGAAAATAAAACAAAAAGCCATGTTTTACAATGTTTCAGTTAAATACCAGAGAGTTACAATATGAAAGTTATTAACTATTTCATGTTAAAATGGTGTTGCAAAGATTTAGAATCATCTCTTGTACCGAAAGCTAAACTAAGAGTTAACACTACTCACTGCTTGTTTGTATGTCTGGAAAAAAAACACCACAATCTGACCAAAGTGCTTATTCTCAACAGACAACTTACCCCAAGACTTTCAAAATCATTAAAGGAAGTCCAGCTCTAACACTGGATATTATCTTCTACAGATTTGTAAATTCAAGTGTAACCACTGGTACCGTTATTACCACCAGCTTTGCAGAACTGTCTTCCTCCAGTTCACAAAACGGGAAGGAGATAGAAAGAAAAGACATGGAATGGCCACTAGGGTGTGGTAGCATCCCACACAGAGACCGGTACAGACAGCACTGCCTTCATAGCAGTGACAGCAAGAAAAAGCACATTGATTTACCAGGGAAAGGTTATTGGAATATTAAGTTCTCCTGAAGGAAAAGAGGGATATATTTACTTGAGGTGACAGATGTTTCCACTGTGTGTTTAAAAACCAAAACAAAATTTCTTCTTTTTAAAATGGGTTATATTTTCTACAGAGCAGGGCAGAACTAACGTATGTGCTCCGACAGATTATTCCAACCGCATTTCAAATATCTGCAATAAACAAAAACATTTACCAAGAGAAACAATAGAAACTAACTAAGTCTTCCTTGAAAGCAAGTATCGCTTTAAGAAGGTGATCCATTTAGAAGTATAACTTGCTTCTGCTCAGAGTACATTCAACATGACGCATTTCCATCCACAGTGCTGACTAGTAAGAAGTTTGTATGTCTGCACAACGCAGAACATTCCTGAAGCAGATGCACACTGGTGCAATGCAGCTAGATTCTGTTGTGATGCTTTCACAAACATACCTGATTTTTACTTCCCATCTTCTGGAGCATGGCTACAGATGTTACAGAGTTTTGTTAACTCCCAAATAAAATTTAAAAAAAGCTATAAAGGAAACACTATATCATGAGAAGGTATTGAAGCCTTCTCAGAGGAAGTTTCACCAATCACTTTTTGGATTATTTCTCCCTAAATCTTGTGGACTTTTCCACAATAAAGTAAATCAAGAGAAAATTTAATTGAAGTTTCATGCGCCTCGTTTGTCAGAAATGAAAAAATATTTCCATCTGTACTGCCATCTATTACCTCCTCAAGCAATAACATGTAGTTATAATAAAATTAATTAGCTGCTCTGTCATTAATTAAATACCTTAATCTAACACTGGCATTCCTTTCCACAAAATCAGTTCCAGATAGGTAACAAAGTAAGTTCTAGATATTTCACTAAGTGACATAAATCTGCTCAGTACTATTTGTACTAGAGGTGTACTTTAAATTCATTCCTATTTATAAACCGTGCAAACTGTGCATAACACAGAAAAATCTAATTAGGGATAAAGTAGAGATGTTTTCTTTAATAAATAAACCCAAAACAACTCAAAAGGACTCTGTTCATTAATCCTGTTCATCTATTCATTATTCTTCAAGAAATGCTGGCATCTCAAGCAGTGCTCTATTGAAGCTTCACATGTATGAATAATCTCATAAGACAACTCGAATACTGGTCATCTTTATCTTACTTCCTAAAAAATACATTAGGTATCAAAAGCACTGCAGTTATAAAATGCAGTTACACCTTTCAATAAAAATATTAAATATTATCTATTAGCCAAGAAGGTAACTACAGGGAGTGTCAGAAAAGAGCGTTCACATAAACAAGAGGTTTGTTTTGTTATTGGGGAGCTGGTGGTATTGGGGAGCTGGTGGTTAGAAGATACCACTTGCAGTTTCCCTTACACTGACCCTTTCATCACATAAAGAGAAATAAGCATCCTACATAAGGTTTCTTGAAAACAAACAAACCAAAACTGAAAAAGTTTATATAAAATTTTATTTGAGAAACCTGTTTGAAGATCCCTGCTCTGTGGACCTTTCAAAAAACTTGGCCAGATTTTCAAAGCTATTCATTTCTGTCAAGTGTTTTTAAATAACATCCATTAAAATTAGACATCTCATATCCTGGCATAAATTTAGAAAACAGAACATTATGTTCACATATTCGCTGCTACCAAGGTACCTCAGAAAGAATCAGCCACCCACCTTCTACCGCTTTTGAAACTCGCACCTCAATGAATGATGCATCACAGTTAAGAAGGATGCACAGACCTCAACAATACAGATTTCATAAACACAGGTCTGACCTTACAAACAATGTATCTAAGAATAAAACTGGCAAGACCTAGTTCATATAGCAAGCATCTGCTAAGGCGATATTGTGACTGCTATGATGCCTAACTCTTCAATTCAAAAACATGTACAATACCTGGAGGAGACTTTCTATAGCATGAAAGCCACGAATTAAATTCAAAGCCCCACATAACAGACTAAGCACAAATGAAACAATCCCTGGCAGAGTCACAGGTTCCAGACGCTGATGAGGAGCTGCAAAGTAGAAGATCAGAAAAAGGTATCAAAAGGTCAAAGCCATGTATTTAGAAATCTAATAGAATAGTAAACACAATTTTTTCAGAGTTCAAGAGATCACTGAAGGGAACCACAAAATGTGAATCTGTTTTTCTAAAGAAAGGATAATTTTAAAATAAATTAAACACAGCTCTTAACAAAATTTTCTCTCCATTACCATGTATAATTGTTTTATTTAGTTTTTAATTTAAGATATTAGGTATGATACTGCAAACTACTCAAGCACACCAAAAAAATCAATAGCAAATGATGCACTTGCTAGTAAAATTTGTACTCAGTTAGCAGCCAGTAATGTACTTAAAAGAGCTCCTCTCACAAGTTCTCTTTTAATGCTAGCACATTAGCAGAGCTGCTGAGACTGATCTAGCTTGCTTGCTTGCACAGCACACTGTGAGGTAAAGCTATTACAGTTCTCTACACTAAAATACAGACAGTGATAGCTACCTAAGACACAGATAAAAATAATGTTCTGAAATGAAGGAGGAATCTGTATTACAAGCTTATGCAGACCTTCCAAATAGTACTTGCAAGTTATTTACAAATCACACTACAATTGAAACACATTTTCTTTCCATGCTTCCAGGCACACATCCACTCTTTCATGCTTATCTAGGGTCATGAGTACATAATACTTGTGTACGTTCCTCATTACTCTCTCTTTCCATAATTAATAATGGAAAGCAAGTATGAAAAAACAACACATAAACTCTTAATAGTCTAGGCAAGACTGGGAAAACAACAGGACTACTGAGCCGTACTTAAATCACTCTGTTCAAACCAACGAAGTGTAAAGATATGAACAATGAGGTTAATGAACTATAACATTAATAGTGAGAGGCGTGTCAATCCTAGCTGGTCGCACTGAACAGGCCCAGGATAAAGGCTTTCCAAACAGTTTATAAAGTTACAGAACCTAAAGAAAAAAAATTACAAAAGCTATTTCACACTGATAAGCAGATGAGACTGTCTAATTAGGAGTGTGTAATAATGTAAAAATAAAACATAACATTAGTTCCGATAACTCATTTGTTCTGAATCTAACAGTGTAATCAGAGGGGCTTTTTTCAACAAAAGCATAACCTACGTTTAACTTTAAGGACTTACTGCTTTTCCAACTGTAGTGCATAGTAGGGGAATAGCAGCAGCAGTCAATCAGTTAAGACTAGAAAAGCTATTTGCATACAAACCCATTCTTTTTCAGTGACTCATAACTTGGTTTGGTTTTTCAATACCACCTCATCTACAGAGTGGCAAAAAGTTGAAGGTGCATGTGGCTGGTTCAGCCAAAAGTAATTGCATCCTGTTAACTGGTGGATAAAATTAGTTCACTGCTCTCTACACACAGCTCTGTGGAAACAGTCTGATTTTCCCCATGAATCAGGGTAACTTTAAAAAAATTCTTTGAGACCTTTGGGGGAAAAAAGTACAGTCTGGTCAGCTAAATCAAGACAGGCTATGAAGGACCATAAAATATTTACTCTTCTTACTAAAAATATGAAAATCAATCAAAAACCTTTAAAGGGCATTGAATATTGCTACCGATGTCACTCAACTCTCCAGGGCTGAATGAATTTTCAAGTTATAATCAAAGCAAAAAGAGTGACTTAAATTCAATTTTTTGAAAAGGCAAAACCAGAGGAATGAAGGAGATCAGAGAAGGCAGGGTAAAGGACAGCCGACCTTGACTCAGTACATCCATACATCTCAAATGCGGTCATTGCCATATTAAAAAAATCTCTTAACACAAATGAAGGATTTTTAAAAAGCACAAAATCCAAATTAAAATGTTACCATATAAATAAAAAAGAATACTAAATTTATACAACATTTAAAAAAATTTATACAACATTTAAAAATAAAATATAAAAACCTCCAACAAAAAAAAAAAATTGAGTACATCATCAGCCAACAAGTAACTTTGATTTGACAACTGTTCCTTCATGGAAAAAGCTCAGATCCTGATCTAAAATATCATATATCAGCACAACGACACCGTATTTCTAAAGCCTGCCAACACTTAGATTCACCTTTGAAGCAAAATTCTACCCATAATCTGCACATTTATGCTTCACACTTTAATAGTTAGCTCTGTTCCTCAGCACACACAACTTTCACTGAAAAAGTGCTACTTCAAATTAATTTAATAATATAAGAGACCAGAACACTAAACCATGGATACATCCAATTGCAAATGTTGGGAAGTAACAGATGATGCTTCAACACCAATGCCAAAATAAACAGAATTCTGATACTCTATGTAACAAAGCAAGATTTGCATCTACCCAACTTCCTACCTCTGCAGGCTCTCCAACTTGATTCAACATACTTAGTTCACTTCTAGGCAAATCATATTTTTTATAAAGGCATCATGTTCAGAAACCTAGCAACTATTATCTTTTTGTGAGAATTTATGCTTGAAGCAAAGAAGAAATCCTCAAGTGTAGCCAACTGAGCAGGTAGCAAACATCCAGAGAGAGTTCTTTTCAAGGGTGGAGAGAAAAAATGAATGTAAAGAATTATAAAACTACTGGCAGAGTTGCTGTAAAAGACACTGTTACTTGATAGCATCTAAAATGCGAAGAGCTGAAGAAGGAGCAAAGTGCAAACCTCTCAGTATGTCTAGCCCTTTGATGGCGAGTTTCTACACCAACTCAAGGAAGGAAGTGGGTAACTGAATAGAGATCTATGGAATTCAGAGGAAGAAGGAAACAAAAAGTAACTGAAAGGGGAAAGAAACCAGAAGAAAGTCAGCATGGAAAGAAAAGACAGCACAGAACTGCTTCTGTAAGACGAGTCATACAGAGGTAGGTAACAAATATGAAGGTCATCTGTCAATTATGGTTAATTTTACTTTGCAGTAAAAACAGGGAAAGTCCTTAAGCATTTTACGACCATATGATCTTCCAACACTTTTACTCAGAAAAGCAAAAAAAACCTCTTCTCAAAGTGCATGGACAACTTTAAAAACACAATTTTGACATAGGCCAAATTCTGTCATTGTTTTTCCTTTTTCCAGTTACAGGACATTTAAAAATAGGCAACTTTCAGAATTAACCAGTTGCCACTTCTGCTACCACAACCTTTTTCCACATGTCAGAATTACACCAGAACATTAAGAGGTATCCACAATGTAAAGCATCAGAAGTGGTTGGTATCACACAGTTATATACCTTTAATCATCTAATGCTTAGATGTGGGTTGGTTTTGAAAGTACGTATAGTGATGCTTAAAATATTACAATCCTTTAACTAATTTAAACAATTTTCCTTTATTAATTTTCCAGACTCTATTGCTAATAGTGTTAAGTATATACATAACTGCTATCATTGACATTGTACACAAGGCACTTATTTTTGAGAGTGTATCTTTTAGTTAGCACAGCTCTTGGGATTTTTATTGTCAAAGAATATTCCTGAAGTGACACTGCTCCCTTCAGCTGCTCTTAACATGTAAAACTATGCTCTTAGCTTACATTTTCATTGGGTGCTAGTGGCAGAAAAAATCTAATAAATCTAAAAAGTCAGAAAAAGAAAGAGCATCAACTTGTTAAGTAACCATCTTGTGAAGTAACCATCTTCATTTGGTTATTTTAATACAGATATATTTTTCTTTCCAGTCCAATGACCCATTTCTTTGAGCACCTTGGGAAGATGGACTCTTTGAGCAGAAGCAAAATAGACATCTAAGCTAAGACACACATACGGTCATGACAGCTTTATCAAAGTAAAAAAGCTTTTTATAAAGAAAAAAAAATCAAAGATTAATTCTGCTATCCTGCATCTGTCTCATTGAAGGATACACAAAAACCGAAGTCTGAAACTTACCTGCAGATATCTTACCAGTACCCTTATATTCTGTGACAGGCAAATGCGCAAACCCATTAGCTGAACCAAGTTCTGACACAGAAATTTGATAAGGTGGTCTCAGTTTGATTTCTGTTTGCATATCAGCAAGATTCATCTTTGTTGACAAAGAACGTGTGTTGTTATATCTCTGTTTGGTCCTCTGAATGAAATTATCTGCGTAAAATTTAGAATAAAAAGGTATATCCTTATGGACTCTGGTTAATTAAATAATCCATTACTATGTGACTTTATGTGGTACACACTTCACAAAATTAAATATATTGGTTGGAGCAGGTCCACAGGAAGCTGGTGAAAGGACTAGAGGGAAAGTCTCATGAGGAGAGGCTGAGGGAGCTAGTGTTGTTTAGCCTGGAGGAGACTCAGGACAGGAGATCTTATCACTCTGTATAACTACATGAAAGGAAGGTGGGAGTTGGGCTCTTCTCCCAGGCAACTAGTCACAGGATGAGAGGGCATGGCCTGAAGCTGTATCAGGGGAGGTAGGAAACACTTCCTCAGGGAAAGAGTGATTTGACACTGGAATGGACTGCCCACGGAGGTGGTGGAGTCCCAATCCCTGGAGACATTTAAGAATACTGGATGTGGCAATTGGTGCCATGGTCTAGGTGATTCTGGTGATGTTAGGTCATGGCTGGACTTGATGATGCCAGAGGTCTTTCCAGCCTCAGTAATTCTGTGATTCTGCATTTGAAATGCTTGCATTTATCTTGGACTTTTAATGCCATTTTCATTTTGTGACTAATACATCATGGGCTATTTAATTATGCAGTAAAAAAAAAAAATAGATTAAGCTTTAGAAATCTAATTACTTAATAACTGCGAATAAACTAATGACTTTTCACTGCATGAGACTTAATGCATTGCAAATAGAATGGATTTACTCCACTTATTCAAGCCTTCCCATTTGTTTAGTAAAAACCCTTATGAAAAAAAATTAATTCATCATTCAAGTATAAACTTAGCGATATATGAAATATGCTTGCAAAATATTCAGGCAAAGGAAGTTAATACCATATTATACAGACTTAAAGACAGCAACAATCCTACATTCTAACTTTGAACTAGTAGAACAAAGAAGGCATTGGGAAAAAAGTTTTTATAAAATCTTCATAAGGAAAACAACAAAGTCATGCAGAAATTGTTAAAAATTGCCTGACTGAATTGCAGACAGGAATTAACCAACCCGAGATTCTTCCCCTGTATTTCTAAAAGTACAGTTCTTTTTCCTCTAATGCATTTAATTAAAATATTTAAAACTGCCTAACATGTAGTATTAAAGCAACAGATCTTAACAGAATCCATAGCAGCTGCATATGAGATTAGTTGTATTAGTTGTGTGTGGCACAAGATTAAATGTTTCACTATATCATAAGACAAATAAAAATCTCTCCCTTTCATGTACTGAACAAAAATTACAACAGAGCTGCGAGCAAACATGAAACTGCAATCTTCTACTGACAAAATTTATGAAGCTCAATGCCTTTAAAGGTTAAGTATTTCAACAAGTATGAAGTCAAACAACTCCTACTATATTAACTAAGAGAAGATGAACTCCAGATTTGGTCACATAAGGCAGAAACCAAAACCTACTGAAATGAACAGAAAGATTATAAACAATTTTAGATAAAACTCTAGTAGCCTAATTTAATGCCCACAGAGCATTTCTTTATTGAATCTAACAGGAATTAAATCAGATTTTAAATCCACCTGGAATATAAGTATAAACTGCCTTGGTCATTTTTGCCTTGTGTGCACTAGGTTGTACATTTATTTAAATACTCATTTTCTTTGTGTGAGAACCAAGAAGTAAGATGCTTACCAAATTCTATAAAACAGTATGGTCTGACAGCAGTATTTGTCTTCATCATATTGTAGGTAGTGATGAATTCTTTCTGAAGTTCATCCAGGAAGCAGAAAGCCAGGACACTGGGATAGTTTTCAGTACACAACATCATATAACTTACTCCCAGAGAACTTATAAAGCTGTAATTGAGAAAACACATTCAAAATTCCAAGTTTCAATCCAGTTAATTTATTGCTTTACTAGTCTGATCTCACATTCTATAATCACAGAAAAGCAAAACCTACTTGGGGTAGCAAAGGAACTTATGTTTACTGAGAAGTCCAACACTTTTACAGAAGAGAAACAATTTTCTCTCAGGCAGTGTTTTATTTTAGTGTCACATTGCAACATCTTATGAGAAGCTACGTTATACATAAATGTGTGTGCTTGTGTGTATACACACACATACATATACACTCTTGCATACACAGAACAGAAAAGAACATAAAGCTTTTGTAACACAAACACAGCAGGTTTGCCCTACAATAACTTTTAATCTACCTCAAACGCAAAATACATTTTCTGGTGCATCCCAAAAAAAACAAAAACATCTTCAGATTGAGGGAGGAGGAAATGTGGTTCTTTCTAATTATGTGAGGAAATAAAATTTCTTTGCAGAACACAGAATTTGAAATAGAGCTCATGCTTTCATGATACATTGAAATGTCTTCAAAATATTGATGAATAACTTACAGTATTAAAAATGATCAAAACCAAAGGTAATAAACATCCTGTCTAAGACTTTTTAAGCCAATTGGTCTAAGTTACCTGTAGCTGAGGCTTTAAACCAAAAAAAAATAAAAACCAACTCAAACATCCACTGGAAAAATTCAGTCCATGTGGGACCTAATCCTGAGAATGCTGGAAACTCTCATGTACTAATGCGGAAGACTGCACACTTTCTAGGATCACTGAGGTTGTACATTTCTACCACTGTAATTTCCCCAGGTTTGTTAGGAGTTAGGACGGAATTACCTCATTTAAAAGAGCATATCTGAATTACAGTCAGCATTTAGCTCAGCTGAAGTGTGACTGAAATACCAACTATACACAGGCACACATAGTGACCAATACAGGGAGAAAGGACAAAGGTCACATATAAACCCAAAATTCTGGGTAAACAATGGATTCAAAGAACTATTTCATGAAAATCCATGTTTCACACTGCAAACAGGGGAAAAAGATCATGCATAGAGCAAAACTCTGTGTAAACAACAGATTCAAATTATACCAAGAAAATGCAAGGTTCACACTGCAAACAGGGAGAAAAAGACTATTTTCTGAATTACTATCTACTCAGTGCTGTCATGCAGGCACACTGTATCAAACTGACTGGTCATTTTAGGAACAGTTGTGGGTTGATTTTCTTTTTTAAAGTCAAAATGCAAAAGCACAGAGAAATAATGAAAAACATCACTCTGAAAGTGCTGGATGGAACAGCAGGATAGGCAAGCTCCATTCAGTCATTCAAGACTTGGCTACACAGAACTTTCACACTGAAAATCATTCCCATCCTTTCCACTCCCTGTGTGCCATGTGATAGAATTAGAGAGTTACACTTGGGTTTTACGGCACACTTCCTCTGAAGTGAACAGAAATCCTGACAGTACAATAAAGACCTAATTCCACAACATCCTAACCACAAGTTTTCAAAAATACTGGGTTATGAAAGTATTCGGGTACACAAAATAGACTAAAAAGAGAAAACAAATGAATACTAGTTGAAGGAAGAACAAGTCTATTTCCATATAAGAAACAACCATGAAATGTAAAGGTCAAGGCCTCTGAAAACATTAAAAATACTGCTTATTACAAACTTCCAGCAAAGTTTGAGTAGGTTTTAAACCTTTCTACAATTTCTCACTTTAAAATTTATGACATATAAATACTGCCAAGAGTTAATCTTAGTTTGACTAATCATTTCAAACGTGAAGTGTTAGTTTTCTAACTTACAGACAGACAACATCCAGAATGTCACAAATATATAAAAGAGAAGCCTTACTTTATATTATACTGCCCAGTTTTCAAAGTACATCTATCAGGAAGCTGAGATAGTTTCTTTGAGAGCATTTTAAAATACTTTCTACATTCTTGCATTCCCATGCTCTGTTCATAATCAGTAGATGCAGACAGTGGGAGTCCATCCCTCACACGGACCACAGAGGCTGATAAAATCATAGACATTGCCAGCAGACTTACGAACAATCTACAAGAAAACATACATCAGGAAGAATTAGAATTAAGATATAAAAACAACAAACCAGAGTTAGCTGTGACTTATCAAACTTCCCAGGCTGTACTTGGGGCTTAAATTGGGACACAAGGAGGTTTTGAGACTGTAACCCAGACTAGAGTCCTAAGTAAATAGGACCCATTAGTCTACACAAACAACAAATCAACAGCACAGCTGACTTCAGTGTCATGTTTTCAAATATTTTTGTCCTAACTGCCATAGTTACTTACAGATAACTGTGGAGACAAAAACACTGTTACTCAGCCTTACCACTACAGCAGCACTTGTACCCTTCAAACTGCGAGACATCTTCAGCAAGACAACCATTATAGTCTATTCAAACAATAGCTGGAGCAGAGAAATGGGTACTGTATGCCAGATGCAAAAGTGATCCACAACTTAAGCAGTAATATTAATGTTCTTTCATTAAACTGTTGCTGAATACTGGCTTAAGCATCCTGACAAATGTACACAATTTACACCCTATCAAACTGGAAATCATGGATTGGGACAGCAAGGAATGTAACCCAGCTCTCCTAATCCACAAGAAAATGTCTTTAAATGTCTTTTTTAATTATCTAGGTCTCTGTTTTCTTTAAATCTGCAGACACAGTTCTGCACACTCCTACCAGATACTACACCTAGCACTTAAGAGACTATGAAAAAATTTTTTGCCTCCTTCAGATGATGCTACTCGAGTTTCATACAGTCACAAGCTGCAAAATAAAAGAGATTTCTGAATACAGCTGAAATATACTTCTGTGTGCAATACCAACATGTTCACAGCACCTTTCAAACTGTGACATTAAGAGTACTTTGAAAGCCCAGGCAACCAAAGGCAATCTGTATTGTTAAAACTTAAGAATTGACATTTTGCAAAACAGCACTGCCTCTGTGTAAGAAAGAATTAATAGGAACTTTTTTCCCAAGTGAACTCTCACCTCCCCTATTTCCCACTACTCAAAAGACTACATATTCAACAGGATAATTATCAAATATTAAACAACATGCAGACTTTTCAAGGGTATTTAGAGAAACATAGACACATTATAACAAAAATATTGAAAATGTGTTGTAATTTTCAATTTAAGAAATTCAGCTACATCAGCAGTTAAATTTCATCCTGCTGTGAACTGCATCATATTAGCTAAACAATTTCCAAATTAATGCCCTTGTATTTCATTCATACAACATATCAGGCTTTCACCAAAGTGATAACAACAGCTGAAGCTGCTGTTGCCTGCCATCTGATGAATACCTCTGGGTTTTTATCAGGTACACTTGTTATTTCAGCACTTCACTATAATACTCCCTATTGCACAAAGTGCTTTCATCAGCTGGGCACTAAAACAGAAAACAAAACAACTGTAGGACTTGCTCTAGATGAAGCATTCTAGAAATTAAACTTGTAATTTTAGGACCTTTTACCTTCAAATGCAAATGCATTTGAGTTCATGCATGTGCACCCAGCAGGACAATTCATATGGAATGAACTGAGCACACATTTTCCTAACTATGCTGCTAAGCACCATAAAACCGCAACAGCAGCTCAAGAGCCTCACAAAATTGCAGAGGTTTACATTGTAATGGTTCTCCCACAATCACCACCTCTATGACTTGCAACTCACTCCTGAAAGGGATTTGCAATACCTGTATCAACATAAGAAAAATGGTGTGACAGCAAAGTTTAAACATCCCATTCATTAACTTACTTGCACAAAATGCAATTTCATGGATCTGCATTTCCTCTGATTAAGCAAGTAACTTCTTTAGCATCTAACATGAAGAAACGAATACAGCTCCATGTCCTGTTTTAGGACAGCACTGCAGGAGAAGCTCAGAAGCTCTCAGAAGGGAAAATATTGTTCTGTTCACTTTTTAAATGATCTTGATGTTCATGTTGAGCTATCTGATAAGAAAGAACAAACATTAAAAGTAAATAAATATATTTACTGACTAAAAATATTCTTCAGCTCTGTTTCTGAGGGTACACTTATTGGAAAGTCCTGAATGCACCCCACGGAGATACTCAGTGGGTATGCAAGAAAAAATAATCCTAGAAAAATAGAAATAGTACAGTGTTTCTGTGTTCTTTAAGTAATGTTGAAGAAGTCCCATTGTATGAATTCCCAAGGCAACTGGAAAAGTTTGTATTAAAACTATAAAATTATTAAAAATAAAATAAGACCCTTTGCTCTGCCAGATTCTCATCCCCAAACAACCCTCAAGAAGGAGAGTACATCACAGAATCATCTCTCATGCTTATGCTATTCTTGCATGTACCTGTACGTATCTACTTCTGGCCCATCTTTATTGGTTTCTCTTGACACTTTACAACACTCCCTGCAAGTGAAGGCTGGGAGGAAAAGCCAGTTACAGTCTGACAGTCACAGACAGGTAAGAGTCAACTTAAATGGTCATTTCTTGGTTACTCCACACTCCCAAAAGCTGTCCCATTTGTCATACACAAACTCCACTGCATTCACAAACAGGAGTATCTCACAGAGCTTCCATTTCATTTTCCCCCAGGAATGGGAAATCTCAGATGATGGAAACCAGAGTCTGTTTTATTGTACTTATTTTTTTTAAGGCAGATTCATTTATCTCATTTACTTCTGTTTAATGTACTTGATCCTGAGGCAGCAACTGGAGGAGTCCTAGGAAGTGCTTATATTCCAGTCCTTAGTAACAAATCGGTCTTTCAACTTGTAAACTGTCAGTAATTGTAGGTAATCTGACATCTTCTCATCATTATTTTTACAATTTTGTGCTTGAAAATGACCTGCACCATCATTTTTCAAAGTGTCTAGCTTCACAAAAGAATAAGAGATTCTAAGCCAATCCAAGGAAATGTAAGCCTATGCCCCTCCATGCACTTGCTGGCCTTCAGCACCAACTCAACGCATCACTTGCCAAAACATCTGCCTCTCCTGACAACCTTCCAGGACATGTAAAGCTGGGAAGCAGTTTCAAGCTGCACACCTGCTTGATGTAGACAGCTTTTGTGCCTACTTCAAACACAGGTAACAGTGTTGAGCAATTTATTTTCCCCACTTTTGAAGGTAGTGACAACTGCATTACGCAGGCAGTGACTAAATTTTTTCCACTCTACAGCGTAATTCAGAAATCTGTATTACAAACTAAGCAACTACAGAGGGACACAACAAATTAAGCTACTTTGACATTGCAATGTACGATCAGACACAGCATTAATCCTAAACCACTTGCCTGTATAATCTTTCTCAAAGCACAGGAAGAAAAGACCTTGAAAAAAGAATCAATATTCTGGAAAACTAAGGGAACAGCACAAGGTGCATCCCAAAGTTTATGGATTTCCACGGTTCAAATATTTGTATCATAGAACTGTTGAGGCTGAAAAAGACTTTCACAATCAAGTCAACCATTAGCCTCACACTACATCAAACCCACTGTTAAACCACGCCCCTAAACTCCATATCTACACGACTTTCAAAGACAATTTCCTCTCATCTTATGGCTTGCTACTTGGTAGAAGAGACCAACCTCCACCTCTCCACAACTTTCTTTCAGGTAGTTGTAGACAGCTTCCTTTTCTTCAGACTAACTAGCCCCAGCCTCCCCAGCTGCTGCTAATAAGGTTTGTTCTCCAGACCCTTCACTGATCTTGCTACCCTTCTTCAGGCCGTTTCCAGCACCCCAATGTTCTTCTTGTATTGAGGCACCCAAACCTGAACCCAGTACTCGAGGTGAGACCTCAATAGTGCCGAGTACAGGGGAACAATATGCCCTGCTCCTGCTGGCTACACTACGACTGACAGTAGCCAAGATGCCGCTGGTGACTTCGACAAGATCACCTACACCATCTGCAGCGCCAGCTACAGCAGGAGGTGGCGATGCGGTCACCGACCTGAAGGATTTCATACTGCTGTGCATTCAGAGCTTGATACACACGGCTCGTGCCTGCGGGAAACCTTGGAGGGAGAATGCGATCCCCAATGCGACAGGCTTCGGCTACAGAGCGATGCGTAGCAAATGGCCGGGGCNGGCCGGGGCTGCGGCCTCCTGTCCCGGCCCTGCCTGCTCGCTGCCCGCCGCGACCCAGGCTGACAGCGCCGGGGCTGCCAGTGCTGCTCCCACTGGAGCTGGCCGGCTGGACACTGAGAGCCGCTGGCCTCGCACCCGCTCTACTACCCACCAAGGCGAGCACCGCGTCCCCGAAGGAACTGATGACATGTCACTGCCCTACGCGAGGGGAAGGCCGCGCACCGCCCGGTGCCTTACCACGTCCCGGCCCGGCGCAGAGGGACGGGGGCTGGGGGCCGCGGAGGGGGCGGGGCGCTAAATAGGGAAGGTGGCGGTTGGGGAGGGTCTCGCGCTACCTGCCTCACCGGAGCGGAGCGGCCGCCTCGCGCCGGGCATTGTGGGAATTGCCCACGTCTGCCACGCGCCCGCCTGCGGGCGGCGCCGTCACGTGACCCGGCAGTGCCATGGCTCCGCGGGCGGAGCCTGAGGAGGTGGCACAGCCTGAGGACACGAACAGCGCCCGCGCGCCGGGGCAGGGGCGCGGCTTCGGTAGTGACTGTGCTGGGTCTCACACGGGTGTGGGGAGTTGTCGGCCTCATAGCTCTGGCCTCTTGGCTTGTGCTGTATCGTGACCATCGACTGTGTTTCGCCGGTTTCCACCAGGGCTAGTGGACGCGTGTAGAGCCCGGCGTGTGCTGGCTGCTGTATCCACAACAGGATTCGCGTTGGGTTTTTCTGACGAGGCAGAAACGCGATAGGTGATGGCAAGGACAGAGGTGCTTCTCACCGGAAAACGTGCCGTGTGCTGGCAGCGGCCGCTGTACGGGTTTTGCTGGTTTTCAGACAAGTAACTGGGAACGTTGCAACAATAAATTATGAAAGTTTGCAAATCTCGTTACTAGTCCAAATAATGAGTTTCTGTTTGAAAACCTCTTACTACTTTGTTTACTGATATAACAATTTTCTTCTTGTACTGCACTCCAACTGTACTGTTTTCCTACTGTATCACACAGTTTCAGTCTCTTGGCTCAAATCTCAGCTGAAAGCAGCTCATTTCCTCACTAACGCCTAGTACTTTCTCCTTCCATCTGTTACTACTTCACTATCCAAGTGCTTGTAGCATTGCACATTGTTGGAGTATAGGCCATGCCACTCACACTCTGGGTTATCAGGCTTTACAGAGCAGAGTAACCAGGAGGATGGCCCTTAAGTACATTCACACTTCAACCTCCCAAGTCTGATACCTTGAAGCAGCGTAGGCTATTTTAAGTGAACACTTATGAATACCCAGATAGCAGTAGGGTATCACCTTGCTCCCTGCTCCTGGCACGGTGCCTGTGAATGCCAGTGAACCAGGTGTGGTAAAGTGATCTTACAGGCTCTTACTGCCAGGTCTAAGTCACTGTTGCTGGAGATTGACCCTTTCAGCTTCCAGGCTTTCTCCCTTTGTTCTCCAAGCAGAGTTCAGTTAAGCTGAGTAGTTGAGCTCTCTGCCAAACGAGGCTAAAACAAAGGGCAGAAGGTTAACTATGTCCGTGGAATTGAGTATCAGAGGTGAAGGGAAGACTAGAAAAAAATAAAAGTAGTTTTCAGAGGAGACTCAAAATGGGACAGGGAAGTGGTGAGGTGGAGGGTCAGGAAAAACATGCTACGGAGAAGTGGGAGAGAAAGGGAGGCACAGCCAAGCAGGGGGTCCACGGCATGTTCTTGATGAGGTAGTTTTTCTCTGAAAGTAAAATGTGGTATCATGGAGACCATTGGAGAAGGCCCTTTTCTGAGCATCTTTCTTGCAGTGAAACTGGGTGCCTCACAAGGTGTGGGGGGTCTGCACATCTGAATGAGCAACTTTGCATGTCCTAGTTAGCATCCTGCCTTGTCAGAAGAAACTGTTCCCTGTCAGG
This sequence comes from Upupa epops, assembly GCA_013397515.1. Taxonomy (NCBI): domain Eukaryota; kingdom Metazoa; phylum Chordata; class Aves; order Bucerotiformes; family Upupidae; genus Upupa; species Upupa epops. The sequence goes on along the minus strand of VZRI01005815.1, from coordinate 192,836 downwards.
CTTTGTTAGAGCTGAGCATGGCAACTTCTCAGTCCTGACCGACTAGGAACAACTGTAGCGTATGTTCAGAAGATGACACATTAGTCTGAATAATTTCCATAGAGTCTTTATCCTGTGTAAACAGAGTGCACAGTACTACAAGCTGCTACATCATGTAACACCTTATGATAGCATCTACTATAGCACTGAGAAGTTGTAATTACTTAATTAGAAGCTGCCTAAAGATTTGTGATAAGCACATAAGTGTGTCATTTTGATTTTTCTAGTTCTCCTGAACATTTTTATCTTTCAACCCTAAAATTCTGTTGACCTTTTGTAAATGTTCTGAAGGAAGAAAGATAAGCATTTTACATTTACATAAACAAGACTTCAAACATTACATACACATGTATTTTCAGGACTTACAAATTCCTAGAGGGAAACAAGATGTAATATTCTTTTTTTCAGGTAAACCTGGCCACAAGAGGTTAAATATATCACACAGGGTCACTGAGGGAAGTCAGAATTTGGGTTACAGCTCCTGGTGGAATTAAATCGTACTCATTATTCAAGAATTTGCATGACTAACAACAAGCCAGTTACACTTAAAATAGCGGTTTTTTTCTTGTCCCATTGATTCCCCTGAGACACTGAAGCAGTGAAACATTGTTAGAGGGGCACCGTGCAGTGAATTATTAAGTGAAAGCTGCAGCAAGAGATAAAATTGAGATTGCAAATTCAGTCAGTGCAAATGGAAACCAAAGTGGAGTAATGTAGATGCTTCAACATGAAAAGAAGAGGTGAGGAGACAGGGTATGGACAGCATCAGACACTGAAGAGAGAGCTGGATGGGAAGGACTTACGCCAAATGAGTCTCTGTGGTACCAAACCCCTCAGAGATTACAATAAAGTGCATCTTCATAAGTACAGCAAAATAATGAAGCCATGTGCTTGCTAAGTGTGTCATCAGCCACCTGAAGGCAAAACGCAACAGCAAACACCCAAAGACAAGTTAGAATTCGATTTATCTCACCGAAGTGTAGTTATCTGGAAATTGCTGCTCGCTGTTGCTGTTTCTCATCAGTCACTGCAGGGGGAGCAGACATGCTCACTGTGTTCGTACACCTCCACTTTAGATGTCTAAATGTAGGGAATACAAACCCTTAGGCCCAGACTACTGGATTTCAACACTTTTAAATCAGGTTTTCCCAAGCAAAAATATCCAGTCTTAGGAACTGGCAGTAAGTGTGTATATTGGTGATGGAGTCAAAGGAGAAGCACAGGGGTCGGGGGGTCAAGAACCTTCATAGGGTTCAGTTGAATATTAAGCTGTGAAATATATCACACTGCTGATCCACTTTGTAACCCATTTTTACAAGGAAAATGAATGCCTCCTCTGATGTAGACTAATTAAGCCCAAAGCCTTTCATCTTAAAAAACCCTCCAAACTTCTGTTTACTAAACAACTTTATAATTCTGTAACTCCTTTCTCTGGACCTCTTTTTTTTTTCTTATATCTTTCTGAGAGTTTGGTGCTTGAAGCTGCAGACATTATTCAAACTGGAGCTTTTAGCTGGAAAACAGACAGTAATCTGTCAGTGTTAGTTGGATGGTAATACAAATTCCCATGGAAAAGACACATATGTTGATTCATTAAATTCCTGTTGAGTGCTACCCAGCTTCATTGAGACTGCTTAAAACTCTGAATCGGGCTCCTGAAATCATGGTGCTGGCTAAGAACCTGCGAATTTCTAACAATTTTGCACTGTACAAAAATTGCATCTGGTTTTAGAGAAACCTGTGTCTTGTAATTACAAGAGCCAAGATTATATTTGCTGGCATGAACGTGTCTTGCTAACACAGCATCAGCACAAGTATGAGTAAGGTCATAAAAATCATCTGCAGAAGATCCAGTTTATTTCCTTACTTCTCTTTTAAATGTCTGCTCTGCTGATTCAGTCTTAAGGGCTTGTGCTGGGCAGAAGAGTTTCTTTCATGGAACGATAGTGTTTAATACCCAAGGGCTTTATGAATCTGAAGGCACCTCGTAATGTCACTTAAAGTATCTCAGTGGTAATAAATGCAGGTGTTAGTACAAAATACAGTGTTATCTTAATGGCTCGTTGCAGCAGGACCCAGCATGATCTCATGCATAAAGAACATCATATTTCTGAAAAGTATTCTTCACGCTGCATCTCAATTAGTTTGAAAAGCGACATGTTGTTAATGCATTTTTATTTACAGGGACATCAGCACTGTGGGCTTATGGAAACAACACAAGTGAGCTTTTCTGGCGATTGTGTCCCCAGCCATTCCAACAGCAATGCTCCCTATTTGGGGCTTTTCCACTTTATTGCCTCTCTGGTAGAAGCAGCTGATCTGGAAAAACACATGAATATATGCCTAGTACACATAATCCCTTTAGTTCTCTACATGACTGTAATTGAACACATTGGCAGACTTCGTGCATATTGAAGTATTTTCATAGAAAGGAAAGTAATTCCAATTCCTCACTTCGTAAGGCCAAAAATGTCATTAGGAGCCATTTAAACAATTACAATAAATAAGAAAATCATTATTTGCTAGTACAGTTGTGCCATAGGCACTATAAATTGTCTTCAAGGAACTCTTAGTCCCTAAAGAAATTTGTCTTTTCTTATGATAATAGCCACAACAAACTTAATAGAGTAAGAAAAGCCCACATATGGCTTTGTAATCCATAGTCAGAATATTTATTTGAAATTTAATTCAGAAAGCTAGAAAGGTGTCATAGGACTGAAGGGATTATTAGGTAATGTAACATCTAATAAGATTATAAGATGGAGGTGTTAGCTTACTGTAATAGAAACCCACTAAGACACAGGACCAGCAAGACTTTCTACGCTATCAAATCCAGTCCCCAGATGGTGCAAGCAACTAGATCATGTAATACATTTTGTGAGTGTCCTCATGTTTGAACTAGGTGTGGGTTTGTCCCTATAATTTTTACACCCTCAGTTTTATCCCAGGTTAGGGATATCCCAAACAAAACAAAAAACCAAAAGGAAAAGCATCCCACTCTCAAGGGGTCTCAGAATTTATCAGGCAAGAGAAAACTGCTCCTCCAAACAAAAGGGTTTATTGAATCTCCATCTAAGCACAAAAAGAAGAAAAAGCCCAGGTAGACACACAAATCAGAAACTCCATCACAATGCCATTACAGATACTCTGAGAAAAAGAAATGGGTAAAGCATTCGTTAGCAGTCTTTGGAGTCAGGTCAGGTTCCCCTGGGGGAAAGGGACACACACAGCAAATATGGCAGCATCAGGGGAGACTCACCCCTCGGACACTTCAAACCCAAGTGTTCCGACATTCTGCCAAAGGTTTAAGAGTTATAATGCATTCAGCTTCTTGCATAAACAGTCCTGTCCAGCTGAAATGGCAAACAACCTTCCAGGCTTCCGTAGTCCTGCAAACTCGGGCAATCCCAGAGTCTTTCCTCAGAGGCAAGCTGTGAAGAAAATTTCTCTTCCTGCCGTCCCGTATATCAGGATGGTAGTAGCCACATGACCTGGCCACATGGCAAGCACACAATGGTTCCTGTGGCAGCAAACCCTCAGAGGACTCCCTCCTCCTTCAGGGACTTGGGCTTTTGGGGCTTTTCCCTCATTAAGGTTAGAGCTCACCATTCCAGCATCTCCAGACATACAATGATCAGTTTACCTGCTCTGCTCGCTGCAGGAGGTATCAGCTTGGTGGTTCCTCTCTGTGCCCACCCACTTCAGCTGACGGGGAAAAAGCTTTCTGCCAGCATGGCCAGAGCAGGAGCAGCCAGCAGCAGCTAGGATGTGCTGCCACCGTGTCCTGCCACTGCTACGGTGCAGCTCCAGCCATACAGCATGAGTGAGGAGCGGCCGAGGCACCCCCGGCCTCCCAGTCAGGGGAAGGCCCGGCCGCCCCACACGGCTCTGGGATAGAGGAAAGGGAGGAGACACAAGAGAAGACAGAGCCACACAAGAGAAGACAGAGCCCTTGAGCAGCATTTTTAATTGGGATGCGGGTCGAAGAGGAACACCACTGCACTCCTCCTCTAAGCCACTCACAAACCTCAAAGTTACAACCCCCTCTGGAAACCCTGTTCTCAGCTCTGAACCGGCCTCCTTGGCTCCTGTCTGGAGCCGTTTCCCTTTGTCCACTGAAATGGGCCATTTAGTTGACAGTGGCTCCAACTTCTCTGAGCAGACGGAGAAGCCATCTGAAGTGGAGGTCTTTCTGCCTCCCACATATTCTACAACAAAACATGTATCTTAGTTTTGGGAATAAAAGGAAAGAAGAGATGATACCAAAACCTATTTTTTTCCTAACCTAGAACAACTATGCAGATGGATAATGAACGCCTAATTCATAGTCTAAATTATTCATGGCCCATTTATACCCACTTGCTCATATGCCAGGATTGCCTACCTTTAATATTTCCCTTACCTGAAGCATTTGCAAAGAGTAATAAAACTGCATCCTGGTCTTCAGCTGCTCAGCTAAACAAGCGGTGTACACACACCTCCTTTTCATGAAAGGTTCTCCAGCTTTCTCCTCATCTTAGCAACCTTTTCTTGCACCTGTTTAGGATCCAACTTTCCTTAATATGTCCGATCAGAATCAAGTGGTTTATTCCCAACAAAATGTTGTCAGGGTCCTGTGGAAGGCTGTTTAGGCTTCCTTTGCTCTCCTGGAAGTGTCTCTCCTATTGCATTTTAGAGTTTCAGTTTCCTTTTCTGTGCCGACTGGGGCAAATGGTTAGAAATCTTTCTGTGTCACTGCTGGATTCCTGCAGATTTTTTTCTGCTGCTAAGTCTTTCCCTGCTTCTGTGGCCTTGTTCTTCAAGGGTGTTCAGTTCTTGCTGTAGAATAGCCTGAACTACACTGATGATACCTCCTAACGTTGTGACTTCAATATATTTTAGTGATCAGACACCTCTGTTTTCCAAGTGGGTAATTAATGACATGAGTAATAATCAGTCTCAAGATTTACCTTTTAAGAATTCTGAATAATTCCCTTCAACATGGCTCAGCTTCTCTTCTACTAACACAGTGCGTACCTTGTAGTTCCTCTATAATAATATCCAGGTAGAAAATATAATTTTATAAATGGGCTCCTCATCAGCTGTTTTATTGAAGCCCAGACAGTCAGACTTCCCTTCTTTGTCTAGCTAATTAATTACCATACCAAAGGAAGCTATTGAATTAGTCTGCTCTAATCTAGCCTTAGCAAATGCCAATTCCATTTTATTTGGTTTTCCAGTGACTGTAATGACTTCTATAATTCTTTCCTCCCACAAATTTTCCTAAAGCCTGACAAACCATTGATGTACACAAAGCGAAGTATATGATATTGTGCCTTTTGAGTGAAACCCATGTTTTATTTGTCATTGATGTAGATTAATTATTTACATCAATATGCATTTTTTACTAACATGTAGGGTTGAGCAGCAGTTATAAACATACTGGATGCCCAGCTGGATTCACTAGCAGAAATGTATGCACATCCTTTTTTTTATTCAGTGTTGCTAACATGATATTTTAAAAGGGCTAGAATATAAATTCAAGTTTGCTCAACAGAGACATGGCCCCATATGGAACTGGGTTTTCTCCTGAATAGGTTTGCAGTCCAACTCTGACATGATACATGTTACAGAAAATCAAAGGGCAATGCACAGTGACCTGACCTGTAAGTTGATTACAGGCATTCGGCATGGATGAAATATAGGTTTTGAAGAAACACAGAAGAGTTGGGGAGGATTTGGCTGAGAGGAGCTGGATAATTGTTCCAGATAGAGATAAATTACACATGGTATTGTCTTCTTTGTGCTTAATTTTTAATTGTGTTGTGGGCAGTACACAAATTGAAAGAAGAGCTGGTAAGAAACTACATCGAGACTTGAATTTCAAATCCACCCCTGACCCACAGACTTTGCCTGTCCTTGGGCAAAATGCATTCTCCTTTTTTTAACTCTCACAGCCTCATCTGTAAAACAGAGATAACACTACTTTTTTTATTCCTAACCTGACTATTTACATAATAAAAGCTTTTCCATGCATAACGGTCTCATATATTCTCAGCATCAAGCATAATGAGGACCTGGATCTTGGGACTACAATACAAACAATACACAACAATTAACAATCCAGAATATACCTAACACACCCAATACTGTGGTACCTCACCAGACAGATGTGACCCTAGAGCACAGTGATCTCCACTTCCATGACTTCTGTAGTCCCTCCTTTAATTCAGCTCTGCCACTTAAGGAAGGCTTTGGCAGAGAGGTGATGTTTAGGAAAGTTAGAAGTCCCATGGATATTTTTGGTGTGGAAGGAGTGATGGACCCTAAAGCCCTAAGGGACTTGCCATGAGCTGAGTGGCAACGTACAGGAGCTCTGCATTTGTGCAGCAGTTCTCCCATGGCCACATTCTCTTCTTAATATATCAGGAAGGAGAGGCTGAAGGCAGCTTGTTCCTCATTAAAAAGGATTTTTAAAGGCCTCAGCTTGCAGCGTCTTGTCCGTATTGTTACCAGGGAGGACTGGGTACAGGCCAGCCCAAGCACAGAGCTGCCCTTTCCTCTCAGTAAGCAAATCTACTCTTGGAGAGGTCTCAGTACATTCTGGAGATGTAATAGGATATGTCGGACAAGATCACCCACTCCTGCACTCATGAGGTGGGTTGCAGTAATAAGCATTCCCTCACCAGCAGCCTGAAGGCTGCAGCATGGAAGCTTCACTATATCACATTTTCCTGGGAATTGTTTTCTCAAGAGATAATGTTCAGCTTAGAAAAAGACAGCTTCCCATGCCAGAACTTTTGGGAAATGGCAGGCTCCTTCCTCGTAACCTGCATGTCCAGAAAAGATGGCTCTTGTTAGAGATGCAATTGAGTCTACGTTGCAATGTCTCCGCATGCTGGGAGAAAGTAAAATGGAGGGTGCTCAGCTGGCCTGACTGAAGAGTCAGGCTGTGAGGCTGGGTTGACTCTCCAGCTGCTTGGTAAGAAGGGAAGTGAAAGCACATGCAAATTAGGAGCACTTGAAGGCAACTTCTTTGATCCCAGAGTAACTACTGAGGGCACATAATGTTTGCAGCAGTAGAGCAGCTCTTCCCCATAGACAGGTGACATGTTTTAGTTTCCCTGTGCTGGCAGGTACACCGTTCCCTCAATTGTGCACCACTCCCTTGGCTAAAAAGTTGCGCACATTTAAAAAACCCCAGGTTTGTTTTGTGTTGTGTGTCCCCCACTGCTGCTCTTTCTCTTTACACTATTTTTTACCAACTAAAATGAAGAAAAGTGACGGTAACTGGATTATTAATAGCCCACAGTTAGTAACCGATTAGTGGTTTCATGCACTGCGCAAGGAAGATTGAATTGTGTTGTGGTTATTGTTGTTTTGTGGGAACTGAGACTAGGTATCAGGTGTCTTGTTACAAATGTTAGGTGCAAAATTAAACACCCACACATTCTGGAAGGGCCATCAGCACGACAGGAAAAATTACTCATTTTGCAAACAGAAAAACAACAAAGCAAAGGAGTGACAAACACTCTAGATAAATCCAGAGCTCCAATTTAATGCCTGGGATAAGGACCTCTTCCTTCCAAGTAAAGACTCCCAACCCTTGCAGTTTCTTACTTCTCCATAATTTAGCTGTGCACATATTTGGCATTTGGAGTGTGACGGATTTACACATTTGCTACCAAATGAGCTGCAGAAGCTAATCAGCTCACACAGAACTGCACATATTAATGAAGAAGGCTCTTCTGCATGCCTGTGATGTAGACACCCACTTAACTGGGGCACCAGAGACTAATTTGAAAAGATTTTGTTCACATAGAAGCTTTTCTCCGATGATGAATGCTTGCAGGGAGTTATGTGTTGTAGAGAGGGAGGGAGCAGTATCTGCAAAATCTGACTAAATGCTTCTCATTACTGAGTGATGGAAGAGCAATAGGAAAGATAATTTATTAGTGGCTCAAAGCTAATGAGAGTAATTATCACTATGATGCTTTCTAAGCAAACACGGAGTAACTGCTCTTTAAGGAGCACAGTCTCCACACAAGGGTGGCGAGTGATCTGTGCAGGAAGACAGAGGACTTCCAGGGTCAGGAATCTTATCGACCAAGAACCAAGTCCAGTAGCTGACATTCTCCTGGCTTTAATTACAGGCCACATCGGAGCAGTGATCCCCGAAACTTTGGACTAACAGACCATTTTTTTTTCTGACCTCAAAACCAGCTACCAGGCTGATGAATACAGAGTTTACAGTTCAGCTTAACTCCCTGGAAACCTGAGTCTGGAATCACAGCCTTAGATACAGAGAGATTTTTAAACATTGCATCATACCGTGCTTGCCAAAACCTTGGCAAAAGCTCTGCCAGGCGAGGGTGCTTTGCGGGGAGTATTTCAGCAGCAGAGGTCAGTCAGGCGATCCAAGATTCCCGACTGCCAGCAGACAGAATGGTATCTGGAGTAATTTCCTTCGTAGTAACACCCAAATACCCTCCTGCATTAACCAGAAAATAAGAGCAGGATGCGCAGAGAAAGCACAGCAACGTCTCATACACAGCCAAAGAAAATAAGGGAGGAAATTTGCTTTCTAGTCAGTTCCAGAAGAGAACAGTTACACACACAACTGGATGGGCTAGAGGGCTGTAGACCCACGGTTCCAATGGGGCCATGGAACACTCAAGGATGCTGGGCTGCCAAAAGGCAAAGGCAATGCCAGCATTTGGCCCCGATACTCAACACCTGCTGATAAAAGCTCATTTTCCACACCTCCCAGTTTTCAAAATTTACTCCTGCAATCCCAGGGTACCATTACAGCCCCAATCACACTAAAGTAAGCCTATGAAATGAAAACGAAGTGCACGTGGACAACAGTCCCCACTCCCCTGAGAGTCACTTTCAGTGAATGACTTGTTTCACAGTTTGTAAAATGCAGCTGTCAGGAGCTTATTCTAGAACATCCATATAGGCAACAGCTCTTTCTCATAATGCAGCACTACCAAGAATATGGAGATTTTGCTAAATCTTTAAACGAAAGCAGAGTAAGAAAACGTAGACAAAGCCATGGGGTTTTGACTTTTTTGAAACACAGTCTCCAAAATCAAAATCACTATGAAGCAAGCTCATCTGAACTGAAGCTCTTGCCTGAAAGCATTCTATTTGAGCTTACTCATGATGGGAGTTACATCTGCTTTTTTACTCCCAAATTAAATGCAGTAAGAAAAAAAGACTGGGAGGTTTATGTTAACTGCTAATATCAATCAATCTTTGTAAGAGAATATAGAGAGAATTTTAAGTCAGCATGATTCAGGGATGTAATTTTGTCTGGGTGGGAATACAGAAAAAGTCCCAAGGCTGTTTCACCCAACTGCAGCTAGTTAGGAGGGGTTTGGGAGTCAACAGGGCTATCATTTCCAGAATGAGGTGAGGAAAGAGTAAATTAAGAGGTTCCTTGTCTCAATTCTCACACAGAACCAAGTATCTTTCCAAGTATCTTTCAAGTTCCTGTAGGAGTCGCTCTAGTTTTAACAAATAAGGACACAGTTACTGGGTCAGAGATGGATGGATAACTCTTTTACCAGCAGAAGCCAAACTCTCCTCTTTGGTTGCAGACGACTGGGATATAAACCTATGTTCATCTTGGAACTCCAACCTGGGTGTCCCATATAGCACAGTTTTTATTCACCAGGGTTCTCATCCAGGTTTGTATTCCCTTCCTTTTCGTGGATGAAACATATCTAGTATCTCAGGCTCTTTGATTTGATGGGAAACCATTTCCAGCTGATCCTAGTCTGCCCACAATACTTGATCCTGCTGCCCTTTTTTGATTGGCCCAGCTACAGGAGAAACACGACCTGCAGGCTGTTGATATCTTTTTAAGTCAAACTGAGGAACAAAGTGATACGTAACCCTTGCTCTACTGGATACACACCTTACCCCTCCTCAACAAGTCTACTGAGGGTTAACATTGCAGCAGATATACAAAATCTTTGAAATGCACCTTTAAAAGGTCTAAAGACCAAACCTGTAATTGCAAGAGCAGAATCTCTGATTCACCGCAAACCATTTGTTATCAGCAATTAAGCTTCTTGCTGATAAATGATTCATGATTTGAAAGCCCAGATTACTCACTTCTATTCCTATGTGATTATGAATGCCTGGGCTAGGCTTTTCCTGTGACAGGCTGGTTAGTCTCAAAGTGTGAAATGTTCAACCATTTAATTACAAAAATAGGAGCTCTCACATGTAAGACACATATTTTTGAAAAGCATTTCAATTTCAACTTGACTGATATAAATACAAACATAAACTGACTTCCCTAGCAAATTCAAATGCCATTACTGTAAGCAATGGAATCACAACAGTGTAACTGAGATACAGACCTGGCCTACTAATTAAAGGCTTGGAAGCAAAGCTGTGAGCTCCTGGTTCACTCTAGTTCACAGTAACTAAGGCTTTTGTCAGCTATTTGATGTAATCATTTATGGTGTTCAAAACTGTTCTTCAAAAACTAATCAGACTATAAACCAGATGAGTCATGACCTTATAACAGAAGGAAAGTTATTCTCAAATATTAACACATGATTAGCCAAGAAAAAATAAATGCCCCAGTCCTGACAAAAGACTGAAGGGAAAAATGAGAATCCTCAATTTTCATTTTATTATGGTGTAACCAGCTGTAAGGAATTACTGGTCTGAAGTACAGTGTGCAATTGTCCTATTCTAAACATTTACTAAAGTCTATAATTTAGAATAATCCTGACAAGTGATGTCATCATTGGCAAGTTATGATTTTTTCTTTTTTTTTTCTTGAAGACATCTACATTTCTCAGCAATTAGCACAAACACAGGCACAGACTATGAGCAGAAATACCCAAGCATTTCTGGAGACACTTCCTTAATGCCAGGTGCTTTGAGCCTTTTTTTTTTAAATGTACTAAGTTGCGGACTGAACAAACACAACTGATAGTTTGCTGGTAAGCAAAATAGTTCCCGACTGAACACAGGGAATTCGTGCTTGTTAGTAATGCAGGGATACTGAGAAAGAAAGAACTACTATGCACTAAACACAACATGAAGTAACTATGCTAACAGAAAAGAAAAACAACAAACCCACACTAAGAGATTTAATAAATTAAGCTACTTTCACACTAGGATATTATCTACCACCAGGCAGCTGATTTTTGAGTGAAGAGACTCATCAGGTGCCTAATAAGAGAAGATACTTGGCACAGCTCCACCACTGTTCAAATTGATGTCATGGCTAACAAGCTGGCTACAAGACAAGGCCAATCAGGCCACCAGTATTCCACACTACTCACAAATGGCTTCGAGAGCTTAACGAGTGCTAAACGTATGGTGCCATTAATTGGGTGAGGGAAAAGAGGACAAAAAATAGTCGAGAAAGGAGGTAAGGTGCCATTCACCTCCTCAGCAGCACAGCACCAAGGTGTGCTTTTGCACAGCCTCCACTGAGACTTGCAGCTGAGAGGCAAGAGGCAGATTCCAGACCCAAGGTGCAGTTCTTCACTGTAAAAAGATATCGTCTCTGTCTGTTGAGTGCCAAGGCAGATGGAGGGTGACTCTTGCGCTGCTGAACAGCTCCTGTACTGTCCAGTACACTCAGACACCTAGCTGTCCCCAGCAGAGGGGCTGTGGGCACCTGTTCTGTATGTGTGTGCTGACTTTTCCTAACCCACTTCCAGCCATAGCAATTCACCCAGTGGGGAAGAAGCTGAACAAGGCTGATTAACGATTAAAATACTTATCTTTTTTAAAATTTATTTTTAGTTCAAAGTAAATAACAACTTCCTGCCCCTCCCTTTCCCCTCCTGTGAAGACATAAGCACCTCCAGATCAATGTCTGTTGGGTTTTTTTTAAGCATCACAAGTGTAACACATTTCAACTGCTGCTAATGCAGGTTTTACAGTGATGACTTTGTCAGAGAGATTGTTTATGTGATTCCTTAAAGAGCAAAAAGGAAAATTCTCACTTACAAAAGCAGTTAAACTTTTGCAATGTACACATGTAATATACATCATTACTGCATTATCAAAAGCATTACACATTTATCAAAACAGCTGAACATAATGCTTTCCAACATATGGACAAATCAGAATCATAAGGGACACTGTATACCCTATAAGGGTAACTGTATACCCCTATAAGATAATAATTCCTGCCATAACTTAACAGATGCATTTGACAATATTGATGCCAAAAAAGGTGGCTTTAGTTCAATTTTAGTTGTGCTGATTTTTGAAACTTGGCTGAATTTACTCAATACATTCTATTAAGGTATGTAAACAGTCCAGATTTAGAGACCACAGAGAGATTTAATCAACAGATTTGGACTGGTCAATGTTACTGTCTTCATTAACCCAGATACCTTATTTATCCCTGAGCACCTTAAAAGTTTCCCAAATGTCACTGAAGATCACATAACTACTTCACAAAAATGTAAAACTGCATTCAGATAAATCTGTGTCCTACAAGTCCTGCTCCTACTTTCCTTCAATGGTTTAAAAATTAAAACAACAAACCAAATAAACATGTGTGCCCTCTCTTTGTTTTTTACATATACTGCAAGTTCACCCTATCAAACAACATCACCTACAGACACACTACAGACTACAAAAATATTGCATAGGAGTGTGAGTGGGCATAGTCTCACAACATGAGAGAAAATGTTAAGTTTCTTTAAAACGTTATGGCAATATTCTAATTTATTTTCCTTTTAAAAATCAAGTGGTTTCTCTTTATTTCAAAATTGTACAAAATGGCCATGGCTGTTTATAAAAAAAAGTCTCTGTCTTGAGAATATGTGAAGTCTCAGGTGCATTAACGAAAGACCTGGAACGATTCACAGTGCAGCGGAAAGCTTCTTTTGAGGCAGAAACTACAATTCATCCTTCTTCTTTCCTACTCTTTCATGGTCTCTTTCTCTGAGAGTTCGCATGAAAGCGGTGAATCCAGACTCCTGATTTTGAAGAAAGAAAAATATAAGTCACATTCTTACAACCAAACCAAAACAATGCACCAAGAATCACAGAATCATGGTTTAGGCTGGAAGAAATCTCAGACATAATCTAGTTCCAACCCCTCTTACTAGATCAGGTTGCCTAGAATTCCATCCAATCCAGCCTTGAAAACTTCTGGTGATGGAGCAGTCACTACTTCTCTGGGCAACCTGATCTGCTGCCTCAGCACCTGCATAGTGAGATATTTAGATCTAATATAATTAGCATCTTAATTTGAAACCATTCCCCCTTGTTCTATGACTAGAAGCTCCTGTGAAAAGTCCTCTTCCAGCTTTCCTGTAGAATTGTGTGCTGCTTTGAAATGTGTTGGCTATGCACACATTTGCCACCATTCCCTTAACAGTTTTGCTCATGATCTTCCTCCTTTTCAAGTAGAAGACCATAGGTACTAGAAGCGCAGGGAAACACAGTTGCCAGATGCAATGTTCCTGTTGGGTAATTTAATGATACCAAGAAAGCATTGGCTGCAAGTTGTGTATTAGTCAGTCCACTTTCCAGTATAGGGATAATAATCTTACAACTGCTTTGGCCTCAGAACACTCCTGCCATGTGACATTCTTATCAGGATATGTGGACCCTTCCTTTTGCGTATGATTTCTGTAAGCATGCGTTAGAAATACAGAAGTTGCAGTTAAAATTTTCATTGTTGACTGCTGCACCCATCTTTACTTTTAAGAAACGATTCACAATTGGAAATAAACAGGGTCCAGAACGACACCTGGATCACACCATAAAACAGTAATTAATGGGGTCTTAATGCTGGGGAAAACTGGGAGGCAAAGTTCCATTAAGACTTCCTGACTGACAAAGAATCTCAGCATTTGGCTTTTTTTCTCCATGCTATTCTATGATTTGGTGAGATGTAATAGCACCAGTAACTTCCAGGCAGGGCTATTGTATCAAAATTACTGGATGGCTTGAAGACCCCAAATTTTTCTTAAGAGATTTTAGCTTCTCTGGGCAATCAGACACTGCTGAGGAGTAGCCTCCCTCTAGACTGTAACAAAGAACACACAGAAATAAGTGGATTGCTTCCTTATTTTCAGGCATTTTACAACCACAAAAGGCTTTATGTAATTTCTGCCTATTGTACTTATTGCATATATTTAGCTGGACATGGAAGGGCAAACGAGTAAAACTTCCGCCCATAGGCTAGGTGGCACAATTGGTCTTTCAATCCTGAGCTCCAGGAGGAGCTGTTTCAGGGAGAATGAGATACTTAGTTTTCCCCAGTCTCCAAAGGACAGCTTTGTCCCTGCTATAAAATCAATGGTCTGTCACCGTTTGGCAGCCTGATGCACCCGTAACATGTTTGCAGTATTTGAGCAATTCAGATCCAGAACTGACAGAGTAAGTTCTGTATTTTCTGGCATTTCTGTACCTAGCAGCAGCCATGCAACAAACCCTTCACTTTCAGTGGGTCCAAATTCACTTGCATACTTCAGCTTAAAGAATAAAATATATGATAAAGCATTACCTAACCTAATTTTTCCTTTTTTCATGTTCCTAAAATAGATCAAGTATGTTCCTAATGCAGAGATATATAGGGGTGTGGTACACAATAATTCATCCATGTAACACAGTAAAAGAAATATCCTTCTGGCATGGTAAAAACTGACACGTGCGCGCACACACACACACACACACACACACACACACACGCGCGCGCGCGCGCGCAGTCCCCCCAGTTTTCATTTGCAAGGCAGTAAAGGCAGAGGAGACCTCCCACCCTGTATCAGGTGATGACTCCTGCTGTCACTTACCCCTCTTTCTCCAGTGTATTTCTCCACAAACTTCCCATAGTTGTAATAGTTGAAAGTGGGGTAGCCATCAACACCCTCCTGCTTACAGAGGTCATGATTCTGTTCTTTGGCACAGTCCACTGCAGCATAGGCAATCTGAAACATAACAGATAAGCATAATGCAGGAGAAGATAACACAAGACTCTACTTGGTTATGCTGCTCCAGCACAGTCTTAACAATAGAATAGCCCAAACTCTTCTGCCAAAACAGCAATGGCTCAGCTGTGTAGGACGATCAGGGTGTGGTCATCTGGTCAAGCCACATGAACAGAAGAGCAGAAGCCTGCTCTCTCAAAATGAAATGCTGTGCTACTCACACATCTGTAAGCGTGTTCAGCTCACAAAGCAGAAAATCACCTTTCTGGCCTCCCTGTTGAGCACTGTTAGGCTCCTAAAGGGAAATCCAGAGGCTGTGTAAAATCAAATCCAAGCCCAGTGGTCACAGCTCTGTCAACATTGCCCTATTTTTCATGTACTTTGGTTTCAAGTGATGAACAGTGATAGGACGACTCTGAATAATAGTAATGACTCACCCAAACTAACCTCCTTCCTGTGACATGGCTAATGCTCAGAAACATTACCTCTTGGTAACTCCTTGGACAAATGTGGCTGGACGCTTATTCAAGCTATTAATAGATTAATGATTTCAACCCCAAATAGCTTTTGTAAACTCCATGCTGTTCTGCCAAGGGCAAACAAGGATGAGGGATCAGAGTGCTGTGCACCAAGTAATATGCTTGCCATCAGCTTGGGTTTCCGTTTCCTTTTCTGTCTCTTTCCAGTCTGTCCTTTAAGGTAAGGACTGTACCTGCAGCCATCATCAAAATGGGCTTTAATTCCTTTCGAAGCCTGTAGATGCTACTGTCACACAAACAAACCCTCAGCAGGAAACAGCCTGCCTCACACTCAGCCTGTTGGCAGCAGAGCAGCACTCTCTGTCCCCGTCTGCTTCAGCACAGGCAGAGCGAGGAAGTGCAACCTTGAAGCCCTGGAGCATCAGCTCAGGCTAACCCTAGTTTAGAGCATTTGACATTTGAAACCTGGATCTGTGAAGTACTGAAGTACTTAACATTTCTGATGTTGAAAAAAAATGCAATTCATGGGCTTCTACTTAAAGCAGCCAAACCCTCTGATATGATTTCACACTGTTCCTGTGAGCGGCAGATCTGGCTCTGGGTGAACACTGCTGCTTACGCAGGCTTGCCTTCACAGCCCCATTACATGCCCTGCCGAAGAGCAAGCAGGTCTCAGTACAAGCTATGTAAAAAAAAATTAGAGGAACGTTTTTTTTATTATGGTTTACAAAGTACCAAATGTTAATTTCAGAGCAGACACATCTTAACTTGAGATTTCCGTTCCTCAAGACTCCTTCAAACAATCTGATCAAAATACCTTTTGCTTGCATGACTTTAAGGTTGCAGTTGAACTGTTCTTCCACAATTAAAAGATCACTTAATATTCCACAATGCCCTCCAGTTTCATGGTGACACTGTCAAAATGAGAAAACCTGAACTCATTATCCTAGCAGTAATTAAAGAGATCGGCAAAACCAACTTCAGTTAACTTGCTTGTTTTGTTTTGGCTTTGAAAGCCTGACAAGACAATTTTCAGTAAGAACTTGCTGGAGCCTACCTTCAGATAGAAAGCACTATATTAAGTGTGCTGTGTTCTTACCTTAAATATTTATTCTGTTTTCCCATTTTAAACATTAATAAGGCTATTACAGAAACAGGACTCCTGAGACCTGATAAAAACAAGTATGATCACACTTTATCTTTTTGTAAACAGAAAGACTCCTACTCATTCACAGCTCGTTAAGATGAAAAAATACACTGCAAAAGAGTTTAAGTATATGCCTTCCTGACCTTAACAGCCAGCCAAAATGTAGAGCCCTGTTGGCTACTTCTGTGTAAAGGAAAGCTTACCATGAGATAAACATTTATTTCATGTCACAGTATCAATGTAGAAAGAATACTGGAAGTCCTGGTTGGCTGAAAACAGGAGGAATAAATAGAACCATTTTTTTCTTACTGTTCTAAGCATCACACAGGGAGAGATTATGGCAAGAAAAAGGGGAAGGTATACATGTACACTCATCCAGACCTTAGCAGCTGGACTGAGGCATGAAACTGTTCTAACTGATGACCCCTCTGTCCTTAAATAGTGTCTTGGAGGTTAAGAATATTACTTCTTAGTACACTGGAAGGAAGAGAAGCCCTCTTTATCTGTACCTCTCTGGAAACATCTAAACTGGCATTGGTGGGAGCAAAGAGCCCAATTTAATTTACAAAAGGTTTTTTGTGAGAATAACTACCAGTGAGGAAGGGGTGCAGTGCAAGTGTGCAATGGTATCAGCCACTATTAACCTTGATAAGTACAACCTTGCTTGTTGCCTCAAAGCAAGTAACTGATGGACTATAAGGAGGTAGCTTCTGAAAGAAATGCTCAGTAGTCTGCTTGAAATACAGCTGTCCTGTACAGCACATGGAAATCTAAACTGATCCATCTGTGCATTTGCTGTGCACTAAAATAATGGACAGAGATCCCAGTCTAAGTCTGGCCGCAGCAGTCATGTTGACCTAATGCTATGCCTAATCCAGCAGCTCTAGCAGCAAGTAACACATGCATTTGGAGTAGCATTTGGAGGACATGTCTGTGGTCTGCCATTCTTCCAAATACTCCTGATACAAGCTTCCAAACAGCTCCATGTCTCACTGCTGCTGCTGCTGCTCTTGCAAACGTCATTTTGAGCTCAGCTCTTCAGAAGATACATTCCTGTTCAGTTATTTCTACAGCCAGTGAAAGAAATTTCAATTTTAAAAAGCTTTGTAACTCACACAGACCTGAGCAAAATTTCATAGAGACATCTAATTTCCAAGACTGTATCCGAGGATGCATTTCAAATGCCTCTTGCCAACAGAAGCTGAGTAAGAGTACTTAGGAGAGCTTGAATGATTACTTTAGAGTGGAAATGTTAAAGCAGCCTAAATATAGAGGTTGCTACCATCTCTATGCACTCATTACCATAGCATCATAGTCCTAATTGTCTTGCCTGTCTCACAGCGGAAGATCAAATATAGTGCACTGGAAGAAGAGAAAAGTAATGCTGAAAACACTTGTAGCAAAATGCACTTCTGGACTGAGGACAAATTTCAGTCTAGCTTCTATTAGCTGAACTCCAATACTTATCAGAATTTTAGCGAACAGCACCAATGCCCTTTGCTTTGTTCTGTTTGTTTTCATGGACCACAAATATTAAACTTCATTTCTGGTAACGGATTCTTCAATTTTCAGTTGGAACGACTTACTCCATGAGTGTTCTGAAAGGCAGCACATAAAAGATGTGGCACATGAAAAGAAAGGCTTTGCTTGAGCATTGGCTGAAGTGAGCAGTGATATACTGCAGGGAGGTCATCCTCTCATTTTCAATCTCCTTAGCATCGATCAGAAAGAAGGAAACTGAGTCAAGAAAAATGACAACCTAAAAAAACCTCTACTGAAATGTGCTTAAAGACTTTTGGAGACTATTGCTGTCAGAAATTATCATAATTTTCAAATGCATGCAACAAGTTACATGAAAGTTCACTGGAAAGCATAGGATAACAAGACCTATATGCTTTGCCTTGTAAAAACACTAACTTTACTCAACCAGAAAAGTCAGATCAAGCATAAGACACCCCTGATATGTCTCCAGGAGCCAAGATACTTGGCATCTCCTCTTCTGAACTACCTCTCATCAGGATGAGGAACAAAAACCTTCTGAAAAATCTGTGTGAGCAAAAACGTCTCCTAACGCTGGTGTAAGACTTGTGCACATGTGTATACATATATGTATGTGCATGATGGAAAATCCTAGTGTACAGCTTTCAACAAGTTTTTACTGTTTTATGGAGACTGTGACTGTTAGTGCTAAAATTTATTTTCTTGAGCTTTACTGACTTTCCTGTAACCACAGGGGAAAATCCACTAAAAAGAACATTTCAGGAAGAAAAAAAAACGCTAAGTGCTGTATCTGCAGCATGCACAAAATTCCACAGGATTATGTATTCTCCACAACCCAAAGCCATGCTGCTTCAGACATCAACAATACATCATTATATACAAGCTCTCTCTCCAGAGGCAACACCGTTCAGGTTTATAACTGTCCTGTTCAGTGGCTGTAGCAGGCATAGAACAATTATCAAATTAGAAGAGAGTCAGCCAGAGACTGTGGATCCCAGAAGTTTGCTGGAATACATCCAGTTCTCTTAGTATTATTGATATTTCCTCACAATTAGGTATGCACAGAATAATTAATAATAACAGGTTAGCATGCATTATCAATAATGCATAATTTATGCTTAATAATAAACTCCAAAGGACTGACAGTATTACTATTCATTTCTCCTTCATTCTGTAGTCAGTGTAGTTTAACATGACTCTAGCAACACCTGAGACTGGAAAATGACTTAATCTGGGAAAGAAAATCCTACAACATTTCTTCGTTTTACCAAAGACGATGCAGCTTAACTACAGAGCTGCAAACTTCACACAGCACTAGAATGTAAGCAATGTCTAATCAGCTCCAAAATACTCATAAAAAAGTGAACGGAGCATGGCATATTGCTCAGATCAAGTGGTCTGATCACAAATGCCAAGCTGTTGCAAGAACCAGAACTTCCAATTTAGGTGCTTAAATAGAAGTGGACCTGTGCTGAAAATGTCACCATTGGTTTCTATGTACCTCAACTGTGGGAGAAGGATGTGATGCCTTCATTTTTTACTGCATAGGTGCTAGAACGAAAAAGAAGAATTTGCAGTACCACCAGGAATCACAGTCCCCTTCAAGCAGAATTGAGGAAAAGTGTTTTTGTTTTAGAGGAATGTTGCAGGTAACAAACATGATTGCACTGAACAGTTCAAATAGATGCACAGAAAAGTAAAATCCCTTGAACTTCCAGGTAATTCTTCCTTTCTATTCTTAAACTTCCTTTATTTTAGTCGTTTGTTTTCCAGTCACCATATGATGAGATAGTAAAAATACCCCAGGCAATCTGTGTTGCTCTCCAGTTAAAATATGTACTGTCTGCCACACACTGGTTTATTGATTCAAGTAAATAAATCTCTGCTGGAGCTAATATTGACTTTTGTTATGAAAATAGATTTGAGCAACTAACTGAATATTGATTTGTGAGAGGAATGATATATGATAAGGTTAACAAAATTAAAAGTAAAATTGCAGCATGGAAAAGAACGCTTCCAAGCAACACTTTTAAAGTATGGTCAATTCCTGAATATTAAGAAAAAAATTCTGTTGCTGCCAAATGCATTAAAATCACTTATGAGTAAGACAGATGTATATTCTTCTCCATGATTACTCCATAGGTTCCTATGGAGTAGAATTACCTGTTCTGGATCCTAACTGCAGTTACGAACTGGCCTGCTAAACCTCATTGCAATTCAGCTCCTGTTCTCAGTGTGAAAGGCCTTGCAAACGGAAGATTCATGATTAGCAGCCCTG
The DNA here is from genome assembly GCA_013397515.1 of Upupa epops. Classification (NCBI taxonomy): domain Eukaryota; kingdom Metazoa; phylum Chordata; class Aves; order Bucerotiformes; family Upupidae; genus Upupa; species Upupa epops. The sequence continues at coordinate 172,481 of VZRI01005815.1, read as the reverse complement.
ATGTGCCACAGCACCATTAGCATGGCTGCAGTGCATCAGGTGTTCTCAAAGCAGCCCTATTTGCAAAGGTCCGATCCATTAGTGGAAATCACGATGTAAAGTGCTAACATTACCGTATTTACTGAGTGTAATTAAAAACAAATTCAACACATGCTTTTTAAGTAAATAGAAATCAAATTCTTGGCCAAACTAAAATGTTACCTCATTAGGATAACTCCCTACTGTGATTTGGTTAGTATATTGATTTTAAACCATGGTTCACCATACACACTGGGAACTCAACAGTTTCGCTGCTGTTTTGCAGCTCCCTGCTAGTACTCCAAACTCACCCCATTTAACTGCACTCCTTCCAGCAATCTCTGTTACCAGCGTTTCTCTATAAACTCCGTAGAACCCAGCTGCAGTGCTCTTATCTAGGTCAATGCATTTGTACAGGAACAGTCTTCTATGAAAATGAAGACAACTGGTCAAACTGCAGCTCCTTTCTGGGGAGCTCCAGAAATTTGTTACTGAGAAGCCTTGAAGAGTCAAGAGTTTTCCTTCAGCAAATCCAACCTGGAGCATCACAAATCATTTCCTTAAAGCTGAGCTTTAGGATGAGACAAAAGGCTGATTTATTTTTTTTTACAGATTTAGCTGGTGCCCTTTCAAGAGTCTCTGGCATAGTTAGTGAACATGCCTTTCCGCTCTTCAATCTCTTCAGCAGAGTGGCAGTCCTCACATTTGCATTTTCTGATGCACACTGGTCATTGCCAAAACACAAGCTGTGGAGCACAGGCCAAAGGCTTTCCCCTGGCAGCTGCATGCAAAGACCACAGTGCCCCAAGGCAAGAATGATCCAGATGCCTTTTATTTTCCCCACCCTGTTTTATTTTTTCTGGTGTGAAAGCAATATGCTAACTACTTCACTGGGTTAGCCTCTTTACTGATCCAGTCTTACTGGCACTGAATTTCTTCAGATAAATGGAGAAATGTAGAGGCTCTGGTTCACAGGTTACACCCAGAGCCGTGTTTGGCAAAAGTGATAAGGCTCAGGATTTCTGCTAAAGCCACCAGCAGTAATGTGGCCAACAAGAACTAACACTTGAGGCCAATGTTCTGTGCACTGTGTTTTTAAACTCCAACTCCAGCAGTGTGAGTGATGAAAAAGTACAGTGTTACACACAGCCACAGGGGCAGTGGGGGCTTCTGCACCGAAACAGCACCTGACAGTGAAAATTTGTAGAACCAAAGACATGTATTTAACAGCTTCCAGCTCTGCTCATCTTCAGAATTCCAATGTAAGGACTCAAAGTCCTTAAGAGGGCTTTTAGAGATCATTTATAACCAATTCAAGGGTGGAATGTTTTTGATTGTTCCTTGACTTCTACAGAATCGTATGTTTAATTAAAGAACCACCCCTACCAAAAAGAAGATACAGTTGAAATGCAACTTTGTTGAAGTGAAGAAACCTTTAACACAGGGCAAAAAAACTCCATTACTATAGACTCAGATTGAAAATTAGCAATCTTCCTCTATTTTTCAAAGAAGAAATACTTCTTCCCTCTCAAGCCCTACAAAACTACAAATTAGCCAAAGCTTGAAGGCTCAGTCCGGTTTGCAACATGGGAATATGCTCAGTTCTGCTTGTGGGAACAGCCATATGCCCTTTTGAAGGCTTAAACAGGTTTATTTTCTTTTCAACAAGGGCACAAACTGGCAGCAAGAAACACCTTGGCAGGTTATGGTTGTACATAATTAAATAGGGGTCCCTAGAAAATCAATCCCTGGCACTTTCATACGCCACTGGGGTGGAATAACATTGTTTTCCCTAACCACACAGAACAGCCTTAACACTCCCTACTGGCTCTCCTGTTCCAACTCATTACATTTTATACCTCCTCATTTCAGCCTTAAACGGAAGTCAAAAGTTGCAACTGTCAATCACTGCTCTGTTCTTGGATTCTTTTATAACCTGTGGTCTGGACCAAGAGCTTCACACAAGGGTGCACTTGCTACCACCACCACGTCCAATAAATTGCCATGGTTCAGATTGCTTGTTAATACATCCTGGAGCTCTAATAAGTGAGGTTCACATTGTTTGGTACATTTGCTTCACCAACTCTGACTGAAATGTTAATGAGTTTAGGAAAGAGGCACTTCACTGGGAACTACCAGAAAAGTGTGAAAACAAGGATTACATTCTCAGAGATCTTGGAAACAAACGAGCAACCGCAAGGCATCAGAGCACACAAATATACAGCAGCAAAAGAACTGAAAGCCGCATGCTTCTACATCTTCTGTGTGCAGAGGGCATAAGTGATGGACTTGTAGTTTTATTAATTTAGTGGTACAAGAATTATTTGTTGCTGGTCAATGTGATGCATCTTCTGTGAGCTACAGAAAAGATAAAAAAATATAACGTAAATTCTTCTGTTTGGTAGCAGGCAGATTAATGGGGGTGTAACTGTTACGCAATTACCTCTTCATGTACGATAGAATGCAGAGTAGAACAGACGATTTCAGTTGGAAGGGACCTACAATGATTATATAATCCAATGCCCTGAACAATTCAGAGCTGACCAAAAGTTAAAGAATGTTGTCCAAATGCTTCTTAAAACACTGACAAGTTTGGGGTATTGACCACTTCTCTAGGAAGGCAGTTCTAGTGTCTTTTCACCCTTTTGGCTTCCTAACATCCAGTCTAGACCTCTGGCACAGCTTTGAACCTTTCACACATGTCCCATCACTGGATCCCACAAAGGTCAGTAACTCCCTCTCCACTTTCCATCCTTAGGAAGCTGTAGATAGCAATTTTTCTATTAACCACTAATTTTTTTCCATGCTACATCTAACACAAAGCAATTGTGAAGCTGGAACAAATTCAGATATCAGAATGAAACAGAGCTCACTCAAAGACAGTAAGTAGGTTTCCAGCTAGTTATCTGGTTAAATCCACTGACTCAAGTGTGGTTTTCTTTTAAATCCAGATATGCACACACATTTTAAATTTGTTCAGTTGATGCAAGGCAATTAACTGCTGTGTTTCAGCTATCAAGATGTTTTTTCAAGGCAGAAGCATGAGAGTCCTAGAAGGACACGACACTCTGGACTCAAGTCAGCCAACTTACAGAAATATATTCTATTTATGCTATGCAAACAAAGATTAGTTATATGATTGAGGTCTTCAGGACTGTCACACAACTTACAGTTTCTCCACATGCACTCCAACAGGTGACAAAAGTTGAAGGAGAACAGAGATGTAAATTATGTATTATTAATCTTTCAACGACAAAGTGTTTTGCTTCGTAGGAAAGAACACTTACAGAAGGATTACACACAAAAGACAACAAATTATGGAAAACAAACAGATTAAAAGTGTAACTCAGTCTGACCAAAAAAGATAAAACGCAGATATATTTCTATTAGGATAACAGCAGCTTTATCTACAAGCCTACCACCTGATCAATAAGCAAAACCTATAAATACAAGTGGTGGAAGGCATTCTTAAATATCTCAGGAGTACTTAACAGCAAGTTACCTTTCGATCTTCTTTAAAGACTTCAGCAGCAGTTGTAAAATGTGGAATGGCGGTTTTACAGTGGGGACACCCTGTTTGACACAAAAGAAAAAAAACAGTATAAATATTATTGCAAAATAAGATACTTGGACAAACTGAAGACACAACATGAATTAGCAGGAAATTTGTATTAAAAATAATTCTAGACAAGAGTTCTCCAGTTCTGGAGGAGTTGGACATGGCATTTACAGACCACATGTCAGCTACATGAGTTTAAGCACGTGTTTAAAACCTCTCTTACTTCAAGCAGCTTAAATATATACATGGGATGTTGTGTAAGTATGGGGACCCTGGTGGAGGGGGCTCTTCTCTATTGCCAGTCTCTTAAGAGCAGTTTAAGATCACTAGCAACAAGTGCTGATATACCTCTATGCGAGTTTTACTATGTAGGTTATTACCGCTGTCGGCACAGATACCAGCTACGTTTTGACATGGGTATAAAGACAGCGTAGTTGTAAACAGGAAAAGGTTGCACATTGGAAAGGAAGTCAGTGGTAGTTCAGAAGTATTTGGGAATGGTCAGTGTTATAGCCAAGGCATCAGGAACAAAAGAGGTGAAGGCAAACAAGTCCAAAAGGCTACACATCTGTCACTTATGGAGAGCAGAGGTCTGGTCCCAGATTAGGATGACCGCTACTGGCCTTCGAGTCTTTCCCCCTGTTCATCACAAATGGGCAACCCCAAAGAGTTTTACAGCAAGCACACAACCCCATAGCTTTGAGTGGAAGACAGGGCTGAGGACACTTGGTTGTATCTGCACTGTAGCACTGAACAAAAGGCCAGTTCATCCCTTGCTCAAACATAGATTAAATTTATTCAAACATCCACATAATCCACAGAAAAGGAACAAGAACTGCTCTTGATTCAAGATTCAGATGTGAGTGCTCTTCAGTCAGAAGCAATGTTTATTGTCTACGATTAATCTAAACTACTCTCAAAATACCAAGTGAGGCTTTGAAAAGGAAAATACTTGCCTATGCATAACAAATTACTTTTTTCCAACACTGCATAAAGAGGTTGTTCCCAAGCAAAGCCTTAGAACACTCTTTTTAGCTCAGATGCAGGTAAAAAAAGAATGGACATGCTTCTGTTGAGCTTGTATAATGCTAGCAAAGGCAAAAGAGTTCATCCTGCTATTATGTCTGTGTAGGAACAGAACAGAGGAATTGCTCACAAGCTCCACTTGCAGCTTACTCTGTTGTTGTTTACCAGTATTTTACAATGATGAGCAAGTGGCTCTGCTATTTTTAAGTCAGCACTGAAAAATGCCTCTTAGGAGGCTTGGAGACGCTCTCATAGATGTACACACTATTCTACCTCAAGTAAAACAGAATCTGTACACCTCTTTAATCTTTAGTTACATGGAATTTCATTGCTTACCTTGCTTTGAATTTTAGGAGTAACTTTTTCTTCAGAATAGGATTTTGAAAGCACTACCATGACACATGGGTATAAACACATTGACAGTCTATGTGATAACTAAGAATACAGAAAAGTTAAATGGATATTTCCTTGGAAACTGAGGCAAATCCATCTTAATAGCTTCAAACTCTTTAAGCAGCATATTTGCAGTCTGGTTCAACAGCAGTTATTTTATCATGAGACAGTGCAGGCCCTCTACAGTTTGCAAACTATTAACCTTGTTGAGTTGTTCTGCATTTGTGTGGGAGAAAATGGTCAGAAATAAAAGGAGGAGGAGGAAGAAGAGGTAGCTAGGGTTCTAGGCTGCTACCCTGTCCATCAGTCCACTTCAGTGACACACTTTCTGTCTCAACACTTGTGTCCTATCTGCCCAATACTGAAAAGCCTTTGGGTCAAGCCTGCCTTTTGCACACATCTTGGATGATTTCCTGTAACACTGCTCTACACCACAAATAGATCAGTACTGGCAATAACAGCTAAAAAGAATTCCAGAGACAAAACACAAGAAGAATCAAGCACCCTTAAAACAGGAACACCACTTAAAACACAAACTACGTGCTTATTTGCTGTGGTTTACTGGGAAGAACTTCCACTCTAACACTGAAACATTTTATGTTTTCCTAAAACTTAAACCTTTCAGATTTTCCTTTCTGCTTATGATCTTGTGATTGAAATTGAGATTTCACCAAACTGCAACTTTCAAATTAAAGTATTAATTTACTATTTATTAATTACTACTACTATTTATTAATTAAAGTATTTGAAATACCTTTCAAATAAAAGGTATTTCAAGATAAACACAAATCTTTGTGTCTTCTTATTCCCCTGTGAAACCTTTATCCTATATCAGTTGCTGTGCTATATCTTCAAAGGATGGGGCATTTGGTAAAGCCTCTCTCTCTAAGATCCCACTGACATTGCAGCAGGTGCAAGCTCAAGGAGCCACACTCAAGAAAACCAGAATATGATTCAGGAAAAAAAAAAAAGCATATTCTTTCAGACACATCCAGTAGCTACTGAAAATGTGAGCTGGTATTCTAGAGTGGCCAAAAGATGGCTAGTAAGAAAACAGCCAAAGTGGCCATTTAGCTAGTGAGTGCTCAGAGAAGCAGCAGCAGCTCAACGTCTTTTCCACTCTAGTGATTCACCTCTGCACATGGTGCTGCAGTGGTCAGTAAGTGCCATCAAGAGGGGCTCTGAGTGTGGTGCTCGGCAAAGACTCACATCTTGTTAGGCCATGAGACAGCATTCAATTATCCTACAATCACAGAATCATTAAGACCTCCAAAAATGTCATGTCCAACCTTCTACCCAGTATCACCATGCCCCCTAAACCATGTTTCCTTGTGTCAAATCTACTTTTTTTGAACAACTCCAGACACCGTGAATTCACCACCTCCCCGGACAGCCTGTTCCAATACCTGACTACTCTTTCAGTGAAAAAATTATTCCTAATGTCTAATTTAAATGTCCCCTGGCACAACTTGAGGCCATTACCTTTTGTTCTATCGCTAGTAGCTTGGGAGATTATCCATACTGCTATGGCATTTTGGAAAAGTTAGGCAAAACCAAAGGTACTTGGTCAAGACCACCACACAGAATGATGAACTGATAGAGACATCTATTCTCACATCTTTCATTTCCTCTTCTCCACCTTCCCATTCTAATACCAAATGACAAAAATTTACCTTAATTTACTGATCCGAACCTCCATCCCTCCTCCTCTCCTCTCTTGGCCCAACCTTCTTTCTTTACTGCACTGTGCTTGCAAAACTAAAACACAACCATATGGCTCTTGGCAGAGCTGACTCCAAGTCCAGTAGGCATTTTGTTTGCATTGGACGTCCATCCATAGAACAGATGTGAATGCTACACTGAACTCCCAAGGAGTTTCAAGGAGTCACTGAAAAGGGGGAAGGAGCACATCATATGGAATAGCAGAACTTCATCTGTTACAACCTAGAAGGCTTGCCAAATGCAGCAAACACTTGGAAGTCACCCAAGCCAGTCATTCTATTTAAAGCACACACGGGAAAAAAAAAAAAAACAACCCAAAAAAAAAACCAAGCAGAGGTTGATATCTTCATTTTGACAGACAGAAAACTTGTTCTCCTCATTCCCTCTTCACACCCACTATCACACGTTTATTTTAAGTGTTAACACTATCTACCAGATTTGAAAGTGCAAAGAAAGGAAATGTATTGAGCACTGTATATGAGGATAGGAAGTGTGCAGGCTCCTTACAAAGGATTTTCCAGATGGGCTGCAATAGAAAGAGATTACACTGGTGGCATTTGAAGGTGTTGGTAAGGTATCATGAATCAAAAGGTCCTGCTCCCTCTCAGTAGGATTTATAGAACAGGAAGTCACTGTGGACTGAAGGGGGAAGATTCATACCATTTCATTTTAGTTGAATAATTTGAGTGGTATACTAGGCACAGTGGCTTCCCAGAAGCAGATTTTCAGTTGAACAGTAGCATTTCTGGTAGCAGAGACTTGTAATGTATGTACAGAGCTTTGCTTTATCATTTTTTTTTTCCATTTTTCACATCATTGTCAAATTTGATCTCAGCCTGGATAACAGCAGATGTAACTGAACAGTAATTTCCTGTGCCTGACTTGGGAAATTTGCTCCAGGAACATCTAGCCTCTCCACAGGATCCCAGCACTGGCACTTAAAGCCTCTAATCACTTTTGTAAATCTTGAGCTATTTTCATTTCCTAATGCAGAAACACACTAGCATCACCTGGCAGGAAAGCAAGAGGGCTTGACATACTTGCACATGCAGTAGCATGTGTTAAGGCTATTCTCCATTCCAAACCAGCAAATGACACAGCTTTATTAGGGAGATGAGAATATGTGGCTAGAGCAATATGCTCTAAAGTTTGTACTCTGGAGATCCCCCCACGCAGCCTAAGGTAGTATGGTAGTATCTGCTCTGCCTGACCACTGAAGACTGCAGGGAGCTTGAGGGCTTCTTGTTTAAACCACAGCTCCATGGATCAATATGAGAACAGCTGTAAGAGAGGGGTTCAATGTTGTCTTTGCCCTTGCACAACAAACGTAAAATGTTCCACGAATCCAGTATTTTCTACAGGTTTTTTTAACCCATGCATTAATGCTGATACCACTGCATCTTTTACTGGTAAGGGCTGGGAAAGCACAGTGCACTACAGTCAAGAGCAGGCACCATCATATTCCTCACTCTGAAAACCAAATAGTTCTCAATTGATCCAGTACATGAAAAATATGGTTACTGTGGGTAAAAATTCAAGAGAAATGGCTGATAAATAGCAGGCAAGGGAAATCAGGTAAGCAAGAGAGCAGGCTTCATTCAAACCCATTAGCACTGAGGAGAAGAGGGAATCAGATTAAATCTCTTCTAATTAAAGATGCATTTAAAGGAAAGACAGTGCCTCTTCTGGGAGATGAAGTGGGGAAAATATATAGCCCAGCTTATTTTCCAAGGACTGAATTTACTGACAACAGAAACAATCACACAACATAGGACAGCTGCTTCTTTAGGGGTCTCCAAATGATCCAAAGCTGGTTTGGGCACAGAAAGGTGTTCGGGAGGCCAGCACAGAAGCTGGCTTCAACTTCATGCAAACACTGATGTGAAGACTGTGGAAAAAATACAGAACAGCAGGGCTAATCTGGATAAGGGAGAAACAATAAAAACCTATTGTCAGGTAAGGTAAGAAAGTCACAAAATTGGTATTAAAAGCCAGGCGCAAACACAAAAGAAATCAAGCAAACATTATGGTAGTAGTTAAAAATAATCCACAGAAATAATATCCTATATTCAGAATTGTAAGTATTTCCCATAATTGCAGAGTCCCATGGGATGCTGAAAGGATGCAAAAGCAATGTAACCATCAAGTGAATACCCTGCATATCTTTATTACATTCAAATGACGAATTTTTCATTGGACAGGGTTATTATGTTGTTCAGTAAGTGAACTGTTTAGAGATGATAGTGAGTGAAAAGAAAAACTCACAGCTTCTTAAAACTTCAATGTGCAAAATTATTAGGACCAGATGGCAATTATAAAGATGCCTCCAGAGTAGTGCATGAAACAGATGCACCTTGCTGGACAATACTCACTTTATTACATTTAAAATAATTTTCAGAATTGCCCAGAGGAATCAAATTTTGTTTAAAAGTATCGCACAGGTTTCTACTTGCTTAAATATGAAAAATGTCCTGTAAGTTACTTCACACTTTGTTTAATTTGAAACTACAAAGCCCAGTGATATAACATAACCTCTCTACAGCTGAACAGTACAAGGTTAATTCAGTTTCCTTAGAAGACTGGAAACTATATTAGCATAGCACAGAGAAGAAAGGTGAAGCTATTTTTAATGAATATAAATCAAAAGCTAACAATTTGTACAAAATAGATAAAGGAAGCAAATGGACATCAAAGCAGTATCTAGAGTCAGCAGAGGTAATAATGACGTTTAAAGTATATAAGGGTTTTTAAATGTACTAGAAGCAAAAGAAATCCAAACAATAGCGGCAATATAGCTTTGAAAGATGACGGAGTCATCAAAAGGAACTTCACCGAATACATAAAAGAAAATATTAAGTAGGTGTAGAGAGTGTCTCTATGCCCAGCACATTCAAAATGCTGTTTGCGGTTCTGGGTCCACAAGAGTAAGTTTAAATTGGAGGAGGCTCAAAGACTCTTAAGAAAAATAACAGGATTGGATGGTGTGTTTCATGTCAAAGGCTATCAGGAAACTAAATTTGTCAATGGCTTAAATCCAAAGATTAAGAAGTGATAGAAATTGAGAAAAGTCAGTCTAATTTTTATTACAATGAGCTATTCAAGCTGGGTGCCAAAGGCCAAGTAACCTACAGAGCTGGCTTCATGCTGGAGCCAGTTAAATTCAGACAGGACATTCACGTTCCCCATCACTAGTGATTTTCAGTCTGAAAGGAAATGGTTTTCTCAAAGAGACACTTTGATGCAGCAGTTCTCCACCTGATCAGACTGCATCCTGTCCTTGAATCACACTGCTGAACTGAGACTGTTATAGAGGTGACATGGTCTGGTGTTCTTGCATTACCATCTGCCAGGGGCCAGAAGCTGCAGTGTGCCAGCAGGGCTCCACAGGTCAAGTGAGGACAATATCCCCTGCTGACCCTAACCTGAACATCCCAACTAAAAGTGCTTCACAACACTGCTGATCAGGCACTCTGAGTTTAGAAAACACTAGCTTATACTTTTTGCCCACTATTAATATATAATGATTTATAACCCCTCCATGTTCACTTCTAGCATCTTGTACGTAATAAAATCTGATAAGTAACAAAGTGCTGTGCATCTATTTTACATGAGATTTTTCAAAGAGATAACTCAAGCATGAATACATTTTAATGTCATAGACTGCTTCCATATCAAAAATACTAACTTACACTGTCAGTATTTTCATAGCAAAGTCCTGGACAGCTCCTTAGAGGAGACCTGAAAGCCTGGTGATTTGTGACATGTGGCATTTGTGCTGTCTGTATTCTGTCCTCAGCATGAGGAAGGGCTCTGCTCCCCCTTCAGCGCCCAGCTTCTTTTAGTGCCTCTCAATGGGTGATCTTTAATGCTTTAACTAATATCAATTAATTATGCTTCAAATTGCCCCTAGGAGAGACAGATGCGATTATCCCCCTCTGTCATTACACTCAATGTTAAACAGAGTCAGGAAGAGGTTAAGTGACTCTCAGGGTTCATAATCCTGCTTTACTGAGAGCAAAACTGTAAGGTGCTGGCTCCTTTAATTCAGCTGCAAAATCATGGGGGCCCCCAGAGGGCTCAGCACATGGCAGGATGGAGCCCTTAGTGTGAGAAGTGCAGAGCACGGAATGACTTTCCAATTCCCCATCTCTGCTTGAAATCATCACCGACTAAATAACAGGGGTAGACACTGCCCTCCATTATTGCTTTTTAAATGACTGCAATTCTAAGCAAGTGACAGCAGCACACTGCACAGCTATCAAAGCAAACCCAGGAGCTCATAGACTGCAGAGTAAAGCAAAGCCTCTTTCCATTTCAAGAGTTCCAAGTGATTAGCTAGAATTAAAACAAGAATATTACTTGGTCAGTCAAGGAAAGACAGTAATTGCACAGATAAGAGCTGAAAATGAATATACTGCTTAAACCAACACAATTCACAAAGCTACAGAAGTCACTGAATTCACAGGCAGATCTGAGAAAGGCATTTGGTGATCTTACAGAAAGGTTAATTCACTTTTGTTCTACCAGAAGAGAATTGGAAGCTCTTTTAATTAAATATCTGGAACCAAAGCTCATTTTATGACATGACCTGACACACAGCATAATCATATTTCCATGACATGAGATATTAGTAACTGAAGGGTGGAGAATCTGTCTTTTGACCTGAAAAAAGGTCTCGAGCTTTTCAGTTACGCATCAGGTCAACCAGGGCTTGCCTCGCTACTACTAACAGGTAACCAACTACCAATTTCCCAGCCTGCTAGTGGGCTTTTAGTTCAAGCTATCTGGACACTTGGTATCATTTTGGGGGTATACAGAGGAGGCACAGGATAGTGCTACAGCTCTAGACATAAACAACTGCAATAGCACACAGTTGGTCAGAACATGCCAAATTGCAATGGTGAGGAGAAATACTCCTGGACTGTTTTATTACTACAAAAGGCATGTCTAGGACCAATGACAATGAATTACAAGTGACATGACAGCTGTGGCATTTGGCAACAAGCAATCTTTCAGACAGAATGCCATACAGCAAGCCACATCTGGACAGAAAGGGTTAAAGAGTCATAGTTACACCCAGAACAAAATGTGGCGGTTACCAAAGACCTGGATTTCCAAGATAAACTGTGTCACTGGCCTGTGTGGCACAAAGGAAGCCAGTAGCAGCAGTTAAGCAAGGCTGATGCTGACTTGGTTAACTGCAAACAGAGAACAAAACCATTTTACCATCTAACATGCCAGCTGATGCAACTAGTAATCAGAAGATAAACTGCTCTGAGCTTGCAATAGTGTAGCAGAGCACTGGGGAAGGCCCCACTGCCTTGCTCAAAAACAGCCCCTATTATGATAATAATGATATGATATAATGATTATGATAATAATGCAACACCAGAAAAAGGCCTATCTTACTGGAAATGGGTTTGATAACAGTGCACAAGAGGGGGTGGCACTGTCATAGTTAAACGTCTCCTTCAAAGAAGGCTAAGTGGAGACACTATTGCATCCTTACAGTACCTGAGGGGTGCCTACAAGAAAGCCAGGGAGGAACATTTTACAAGGGCAACTGGTAACAGGCCAAGGGGGAATGGTTTTAAACTAAAAGAAGGTGGAGTTAGAATAGACATAAGGAAGAAGTTCTTCACTGTAAGGGCAGTGAGACACTGGGAACATGTTGCCCAATAAAGTTGTGGATGCTTCATCACTGGATGTGTTCAAGGCCAAGCTGGAAGGGGGCTCTGAGCACCCTAATCTTGTGGGAAGTATTCCTGCCCAGAGCAGGAGTGTTGGAACTAGATGACCTTTAATACCACTTCTAACCCAAACCATTTCTAATGTATCCTACACAGACTTTGTGATATCGTACAGACACAGTCATGTGCCTGTGAGTAGAGATTTAACAGGGCAAGGGCATCCACTTCCTTCTTCTTCCCATTCTCCCAAGCCGAAACTGTTATTATACACATAAAAAAACCCAATTACATGCTCTTCACACCAATTCAAGCAGCTGTTAACATTTTAGGGTTACAACTGATATAAAGCATGAACTCTGCTTTACTAAACAAGAGGGGATAGATCACCCCAACAAATTTTAATTCAATGCCACACCACCCAACAACCACCTCTGAGCACTTCTGCCACAGATGTGTCCTGTGAAGTGCCTCAACTCTGAGATGAGAGCAGTTAAAACTGTTCTCTATGCACTAATTAATATCTTCAACACAAACACTGGGGGGCTAAGAGCAGCTCTGTCAGCCTGATGCAGAGACCACTCTATAAATTCATCCTTTATCAAAACCAATCTGTTAATGATCTCTCTGGCATCAGCACTATTTACAGGCAGGAAAGTACCTTGCTAATGTGAGCCTGTAGAAGAGCACCACTAACGCAGTAGAGAAATGAGTTAGCAGCAGAGCTAACATATCAAAATTCTGCAGTGCCAGCCCACGCAGGATTTAAAGCCTCATTATCAGAGGGTCCAGACCTCACTTCTGCCTCAGTCAACAGCCAGATAATCCTTCCTGCAAGGGTTTTTGCCTTGAAATGGATTCTTTCTGTTCAGCATGTTTTAAACAATTTTGGTATCTTAAGCTTCATTTACAAACACACACATTTTGTTCAGGCTCTTTGATACTGCCTCCTAATGAAAACAAGATGTGCTTGCAAACAGTGGGAAAACCTCTTGGTAGGAGCCAACTCGAGGCCATTCTAGGATGCTGAATTAATTTGTGCTGCTGCTTTGCTCAATGCACTGAGACCCATTAACTCAAGCACTGAGTATTTTAGCTTACTCTGTGCATCCTTCATTCAGAACTATGCCACCCAGGTCTGCTCAGCATGCAGACCCAGACCAGTCATCTCAGACCCAGCAGCCACTGGCAGCTGTAGCATCCCACACCGTCAGCCAAGATGGTTTTCTCACAGCAGCCAGAACACGGCATTATCTCACCAAACCTTCTGTGCAACGGCTGAGATACAGAGCAACCAGCTTTGTCCCAGCTTACTTTAAAAAAAAAAGAATATGGGAGGGATGAAAAGGAAACATTGCTGCTTTCTTAGGAATAGCCTTTTGATGACAGCTTGGGTCCCATGAGTAAGCTGTCAGGGCTGAAGGAATACACTGGCCCCTCCTGTTAGCATTAATAGCCACAACACTGTACCCAGTGCAACCCAATCTGGCACAGAATCTAAGCTTTTTTTGTCATATATTCCTCTATGTGTAACCTGAAAGGAGAAACTAGGCATTTTTATATTCTATTTTTTATTATAGAAAGGATAGAGAATTATTAACATTTTGAACAAAGCCTATGAGTTAACATTAATGCAAGTTTGCTTTATGTCTCAGCATTTTATGCACTGCTGACAAAATGCACGGGAACAGACAGGACTGATTTAATCAGAACTGAGAAAACGTGATCCCTACCTCACTTCTTACTGCTGCAAAAATCCCTACTGTATCTCCTTCATACTGATGGCCAGGAGATGACCCATCAGACAGCGATGAAGTCAAGATTACTGCTTGACTTGGAAGCCAACATGACTCTGTTTTACACCAGAAAAATACCCACGTGCTAGCTGCCACTACCAGCTCAGAACATCACACAGCTTTTTACCAGGTGTAACACAAATTAAGCACTCTCTACTTCTTCCAGTCATGAAAGAAAAAAAAGCTACCAAAAAAAAAAAAGTCAAGGATGCTTGTTGCAGTACAGCCACTTGATACAAAAATACCTCATTAAAACCATCCTCAGTACAGTTGATTTCTGGGTGTTCTTTGGGTAACCCCTGCGAGTCAGACTTCACCAGAAAATAACCTTTTCCAGCTGACAAAAATAATTTCCAGCAAAGTGAAAGTTTCACTGCTGAACACAGAACCGGAAATCAGCTCCCAGCAAAGTATTTATTAAAAATACCCATTCTGTGATCCCTGTTGACTGCCACAAATTAAGGCCATTGGCAAGTTAATAACACTAGCAACTGTCACCCTTATGAACCATTGAAAGGAAACATTTTCCTTCTAGTATTTCTCACTGCTACTGAAAGTATTTATTTTTTAGGAACACTTATTTCCTTGTGTATTTACGAAAGTAAGAACTGGATGAGGTAGCTCAGCACTGAGCTCTTCCACTGAAAAGTGACTGGTCTAAAAACCAAGCACCCCTGTGCTGGTCATTTAGACCAGTTAGTGACTGGTCTATTTTGTACAATTCCTGTGTTTGACACAGTTTATTCAACTGTAGTCTCTTTGGAGGCAGCAATCTGAACCAAAAAATTCTATGTGTTTTTTATGAGTTTGGTCTCTCGTAAGCCAAAAGTAGAGAGTTTAGGGCTCTGTGAAAGAATTCGTTGGAGGTGTTACTAAGCTTTTCCTATCAGAACTCAATGGGAAGGGGAAAACAAACCTGAAGCCAACAAAACCAAACCAAACCCAGACCCAAACAAACCACTGTGTATTCCAAACTTCAGTGTTACAGTTCCCAGAAATACAACATTGCTGTGGTTGGAAGACATTTCTTGAGATCATCTAGTTCAATTCCCCTCAAAACAGGGTCAACTACAGCAGGTTGCCCAGCACTCTGTCCAGTAGGGTTCTGAATATCTCCAAAGATGGAGACTCTGCATCTTCTCTGGTCTACTTGTTCTTCTGTTCAATCACCCCCACAACATAAATCCAACCAACCAATGCAACCCACCACTGCCTCTTGCGTTCAAGTAAAATTTTCTGTGTTCCAGTTTGTGCTTGTTGCCTTTTGTCCTGTCCCTCGACACTGCAGAAAAGAAGTTGGCTCTGTCTCCTTCACCCCCTACATTAGGCATTTAGTCATAATGACTTAGCACCTGCAGCTCTCTCTGCCTCTCCTCATAAGTCAGATGCTTTGGACTCTCAGTCATCATCATGGCCCTTCACTGGATTCACTCTAGGATGTCAATGTCCTTTATGTACTGGGGAGTCCAGAACTGAACATGGGAATCTCATTGTGTCTCATCAGCACTGAGAAGAGGAGGAAGGATCGGTTCTCTTGACCTGCTGGTGATGCTGTGCTTAATGCAATCAAGGTACAAGCCAATCTAGAGTCCATGTCCCCAGCTCTGAATTGTTTCTGCAAGGGCAGAAAAGACCTAGCATATGTTTGAGAGAGCCTCACCCACAGACAGATAAAACTTGACAGCCACATCACAAAATCACAACATCAGAAATGTCATATTGAATCCCACAGAGAAACAAAGGAAAACAGGGAACAATTTGAGCCTTAGTGATGGTCATTAATTTGGCACTGGTCTGTGCACTGGCACAGCAAGAAATTCTATGTAGGATGCCAAGGGCTTTTCCAGACAGAAATTTGGGTGAAAAACATAAAACTCCTGAAGAACGATCTGCATTCTCCCTGTTTCATTGAAAAACGTTCACCTAGCTTCAGTCATATTTTATTTTCCTTAATTGTTTGAATAATGCAGCAAAAACATCTCCAACTGAGAAGACATATTATTTCTGGAACTTTGCTGCCCTTTGTGATTCAGACATCTAATCACAACCAACTTTTATTTTGCAGTTTTCAGTGCTATAGTAGTAGAAGGTTAAAATTCAATGCATTGGCAAAGTCAAATCTCAATTATCTAGGATAACGGAGCGGAGAGAGCACATAAAAGTAAAAATGCAGATAAAACACATTCAGATAAGCTATGTGAACAAACAGTGAGGACATAAAAGAAAGAAGAAAGAGAAGTCATAGAGGCAGTGATGCAAACGGGTGCTAGGCTTTTAGTGACACAAGTCTTGAAACGAGCTCTGGGCATAGACCACAGACAGACAGCTGAAGTACATCTAGCTGTAACTGGTCAAGCACTGCAGGCTAACTGGACTGAGCTTGAACTATTCTTGTCCATTTGGCTCACCTCCTCATTTAGTCCACAGTTCCCCCCAAATCCTAATCATCCACACAGCAGGCTTTGCGTATAAACCAAATCATACTCAGCCCGGACAGTTACAAAAGGAAACAGTATCCGGTACTCTAAGGGCTGGTCTATGCAGATAATACAGACACAGATCCCAAAACACCTCTCAAATGCTATTGCAGTAATCCTACTGATTTCAACTGCTCTTCAATCGCCTCATGGAAGTCTCGAAAGCACAAAACATACCTATGGCATCACGCTTCACTTTAGCAGACTGTATCACTGCCTTCCTTTTATTTCAGATATTTTGAACTCAGGGATAAGGGAGTGGGATAACAACTACATCTCAGGACCACAAGAGCTCCAGAAATGTTCAGAGAAGAGCTGGTCCAGAGGACCAGGTGCTGTGCAGCACAGACACCAGCAGCATGCTCCAAATCCTAGCTTCAAGAAGCACCAACTAGTGCCAGTCCGCACCAGAAACCCTCATAGGGTTGTGGTCACAGATATAGACCTAACCCAACGGAAACCCAGACAAAGGTCAGATCCAAAGCAGTTACTGGCACAAGTAGCTTCAGCTTTTCTGCCAAAGTCAACTCTGGGGTCTTGGCCCTACTGATGTTTCCTGCTCCACGTCAGTTAGGACAGTGCTCCTTCATTAGGAAGGAGTGTGAACACGAAATCTACATCACTCTCTGTAGCTATCAAGTTCACACAAGTGGATTTCCCACCCACCCATCCCAAACCCCCCATAATTTCAAAAGTTTTGATTCTGATTCTAAGTCCTTCAAATATTCCCCAGACACCAGGAATAATCTTTATGCTTCACCCACATTCAGGTTGACGGGAGTAATGAGCTCCTAATCTTTTCCATGTGGATGTAGCAGCCTTCTCTTCTGGAGGTAAATTACTGTGAAGCATTGTTCAGTCGCACTAAAGTACCACTCAGTTGTTCTAGTTATCAGCACAGCAGCAGATTGATGGTTCTCCTATACATATTAAATAATTTGGCTCTGGAAGCTGCCACAGAAAAGCCAGCTCTCATTTTAATTTGCATGTAAGATATATATCTGTGGCCTTTGCCTAAAGGTTTGTCACTCTGGCTGAGAACTTTACAAAGGTCAGAATATTCAACTTGCTGCTTTAAATTCTAATGACAGATGAGAGATACATTTCTTAGCATAAATATTTATACATAAACATACTTTATATACATGTATACACACCCTCCTAATCTTAAAATACCCCAGCATATGTGTAAGTGTAACAAATACTGTCATACAGTCACAAGTGAATGAAATAACATTCTGTTAGTCTGCACTGACCGAAGATGTGGATCTGAACAGGGAAAGAAAATTATTTGAGACAACGTGGCCTGGCAATTTCAGCAGTGTTCCTTCTGCACTAAAATACGCAAGTTAAGACTAATTGGCAATGTAAGCTCTAAGAGGTCTCAAGATTGAGAAAATGGTAGGATCTAGTCTATCAGATTTAGCAGAAGGCACATTATCACTGCAGAAAAGCTGAAAAATATAATGGTTTGTACCATTCTATTGCATTGATGATTATTCCACAGAAACCAGAGATTTAAAATATTAATCTGCTACTTTTCCCTGCATCCAAGAAAGAGCAGGCTCACTGTACTCCCTTTGTGTGCCTGTTTCTGCTTTGCTCATAGACACCTCCACATTTAGAGAAAACAAATCTGACAAATCAGAGACTGTGCATGACCTACATACCAACTACACAACAGCACCACTGACTGTCTTGGGAGTCAGAGGAAAGCCAGAAGTTATTTCAGTTAACACATTTCTATCCTGTATATAGGTGGTCTCATGCAGCTGTGCATCCAAAACAGTGCAAGAAGAATATATGTCTTAAGGCCAGACACCAAAGATTCAACTGACTTAAAACGTGAGCCTTGCTTTTACAAACAGGGCCAGGCTGATCTTTATTTACCCCTCCTGGTGTAAGAGAAGTCAAGCCACAAACAGCAGTATCATAACTAGCCCATCAGGCAAGCTGCCTTATGCTTTTACCCCCGAGAGCCCCAAAATCATTGCACGCAGTTTCTTTGCTTTAAACAGGGCCTTAAAAAAGACCAAGAAATTAAATGCCTTAAAATGATTCAGGTAAAAATCCAAAGGGAAATAAATCTCTGTTCCACAGGAAGTCATTCATTGGCTAAAAGGAACTCAGGAGATGGTGAACTCCTAACACTTTACCATTTTGTGTGCAATCATTTGATTTTAAAGCTACAGTTTGCTCTTAACTGGTTGACCAAATGAATCAGAAATTCCTGGCACACAGGCAATTTTTAGTCAATAGGTGGTGGGAACTGGAGCTGAGAAGGGATTAAGTCCCCTTCCCCTTTCCTTTTACAACCTTCCAGAAATGTCCCTTGTGAATTGCACCCCTCCCCTCTCCCACATCCTACATCCAGCAGGGCTTCGTGGGAGCCCAAAAGCGTTCAAGTTTAATTCTCTAGCAGGAAGGCAAAATAAGGGGCTGCCTGTTTAAACATTAAGATCCTGAGCTTTTTCTCTCTTTCTGGAAAATACCTTCAGGGAACAAGTTAGTAACTGCTTATCTGAAGGTTATCCATGAATCGCAGGACTGGTCATGTGATATGGAGCAAGCTTTCTTGTACCTAGGGGACAGACTCGAGGTGCTATAAAAGCAAATCAATGTTATCTACACCGAGAACCAGGATTATCAGAAAATAATCCATTTGACAGACCTGGTCTAAGTTCTTAACTTTAGGGGTCTGGGACGATGCAGGAAAACAGGAGAGGCTTCTCCCATACACGTAATAAAGGGTCTGATTCAAAACTTCTCTAGAAATATTCTCAAGAGTCTCAAAAAGAAAGTGTGTGTGCAGTGTATGCAAAAAAATTTGGAAGGAGGAAGCTATACCCATATTCCCATCAGAGATTTAAATGTGGATTTACTACAGAAAAATTTATTCCATCAAAATTTGTTCTCAGCCTTTAGGGATTGATTCCCCCCACAGTACTATATTGATAGTACTGAATTGCTGCACTAATGAGTCAGGCTCTCCATGTCCATTGTGCTACTATAAAGGACCACGTTTTGTTATATGGACCATAAAATGAAGCAAAAGAAAATAAATCTGTTTTGATTTTGTACTCCTGCCTGCTTTAATGCAAGAAGTCTTTAAATAAACACTGTATACTGTTTACATTTATAAAGATACAAATGATGGTGCCACTAGTGATTCTTATGCAGTTATATTCAGAATCAGCTCTTTACCCTTAGAGTCTGAAGACAGCAAGGGAATTTATTCATAATTTCTTAAAACGTCAGGTTTATAAAACCCATCATCACAGAGAGGTGTTTACTCACATGGTGCATAGAACATGACAAGGGTATGCTTCTTCTTCTTCAAGGACTCCTTGAAGTCTTCTCCAGCAAGGTGGATAATGCTAGTCTGTTTTTCTTCCCATGCAGGCTCAGGTGGAGGTGGTGCTTCAGGACTGGGAAAGAAATGAGATCAGTTTGAAAATGTTTCTGGAAGCAGGCAAAGGGGCATCATGTCCTTGGTCATAACTACTATGAGAGAACCGAGGTCAAATGATCCTTCAGGATGCCTGTGCAGTAGAAAACCATGCTCAGTAATTCCAACACCAGAAAACAACAACAAAAAAAGCAAGTTAATTTCTGTAACTCGATAAAAATATAATTTATTGTACTCAGGCATATGAGTAGAGATGCAGAATAAAGATTTCCTACATTGCATTCAACGTCTGGGTGGAAAGAACACTGTTCTTGTTTCACTATGTCATCCATAGGCAAAAACTCAGAAGAACAGCAAGCAAGTGGAATCAAAAGGCAACTGATACAGAACAGCATCTTCCATTCAAACCTCCATTTTGTACTCTTTATTGCTATCCTGTAAACTTACATAAAGAGTTTCATGACCTTCTCTTGAATTCAGATATTAAAGCCAGGATGCAATAATCAGCATCATTCCAGTTGGAAGATTGGGGGTGACTGAACTGAAATATTTTACCTTGATAAAGAGAATGTCAGGTTTCAATTATGACTGCACATACTGACTAGATCAGAGCAATCCCGCACATCTAGAATGCCTCTAACAAAACTTCTGCTATTCACCAGCTCACAGACTTCTTTCAGACTCATTAAATTCATTCCTGCTGTATCTTAAATAGTGATTACTTATATAAAATCATCAGAATGGTGTCACGGTATAAAGACCTTCACATGTCGCCTTGGTAATAAATTAGCTTTTCAGACTTTCCTGTCACTTTGAATGACACCATTTAAAGTTGTATGAGGTACGTAAAAACCAAAAGGAGAAAAACTGCATTTTTGAAGTCCCTCTCAAGGTCACTTAGTGGACATCCATAGTATTCCCATCAATACTGATTTGCCAGTTGTTAGCAAAATAATTAGGGCAGCTGATCCAGATTTTCACATGAACACATCTGGTGAGAGCTACCATCAATTATAGTTACAGTCAGAAGTGTGACTTCATCTCACATAGACCTTCCTGAAAATAAGCTACCCAGATAATGATAAGTGTCATGTGGCAGCACAGACCTGCAGTCACCACAGAGGGAGCAGAACCAAACCCCCATGGCTGTGACTCGACCATTCATTGGGACAGGGTTACACAAGCTTTTCTCTCCAGCCTGTGCCCTACATCCATCCCTAATTCAACCAGCTTCAACTCTGATAATTTTAAACCTGGTCAGCAAACAAGGACCTTACTCTGTTGTGTCTCTAGGTGGGAGAACATCCTGCAGTCAAGATCAGGAATCACGTTGTCTGGGTTGCCCCTGCACTGCTAACTGCCTGAGGCTGCAGACAAATGCCTTCCAGAGGCACAGCAGGATCTGTAATGGATTAACAACCCTTCCCTCTCCATCACTGTTTATTCACCTGCCAATATGTACAAGCAGCATCAAACTGATTGTTTAGCTCATTATAAATTACACAGTGCTCAAAATACTCCAAAAAACTGGTGAAAGTAGGACAGTGACTTAACATCCAGTACTGACACAACAGCTTAGAGCCTCAGTATGCAGGGAGGCAAAGGGAGAACTCTGTTTAAATGTAAAATATAGATGTAACTTCCCAACATGCCACAAAGATGTTGCTAGACCATATCTTGTACATGATCTGAAGCTCTCACAGATGTAATGTAAAAAGAAAAAAACAAAAACAGCAAGCAGCTGGAAAAAACCCCTCACACAACCTCTGTCCACACACTGAGAGGGAGACCATTAAGATTACATTCTTCACGCCAACTGTGCTTAACAGTTAAATGATTTAAAAACTTCACAAAACACAGGCAGTTTCCTCCCATTGAATAATGCAGAAAATACATTAGGCTTACAGTACCTAAAGGAAATACATATTTTATTTCAGAATACTTAAAGAGAGGGGATCTCACCAGCAAATTACTACTTAGGAATGAAATTACTTTCATCATACATTAAACTTAATACTGCATATTTTAGCACACCACCCAAGAAAAGTTGGTTAGTGCTGACAAAGGTGGTGCTTTTGTTGGTCTCCCTGGCCTTCTGTCAGCCCCACACAGCTGATATTCCAGACATTAGCTCTGAATTGCTGGAAAGAGAAAAGTATATCTGCAGAAATTCAGTTACTAACAGTGCTGCTGTATAAAGAAGGAACAACAAACGTGCTACTTATTTTTCAGAGCCGGTGCTATTCTTTCTCCGGTGAGAGGCTTAGCATGTATTTGAGAAATATTTATTTTGGGAAAGCATTACTGGGACAACTATAAAAACCCCATAGCAAATAAAGGATTTGGTGTATTAAAGACCATAATTAACATACACGTTTGTATAGCTTTGAATAGTGGAATTCAATTTGGTTTTATTAGCAAGGGCCTTAGGTAGTTGATGAAGATAGGTTTAAGATTTACTTCCTCATTAAAAGAGGAGAGGAGCCACTAACTAGGAACCCGAATACTCAGACTGTCAAAACTTACTTTAGTAGCCAGTCAATGATCTTCTTCTTTGTTCTGAGGTGTGGCAGAGTGTATTTCTCCTCTCCATCCTTAAAGTACTTCAAAGTAGGAAACCCTGAGATGTGGTATCTTTCTGCAAGTGCCTTGTTGACAGTAGCATCAACTGCTGCAAGGACCCCTGGACTCTGAAAGAGAGATTACTAACTTTAAATCCCAGCAACACAATGCACTACCCCTTCTTTGGCTAGAAACAGTGGACGGGGGCAATCACTCATGATCTAAGTGCCTTCAGTTTCTCAGGGTCTCAGCATACAGAAAGACAGAGAGAACCAATGCAAAATCAGAGAGGAACATCTTATGGACTAAATGTAATCAAAGTGTCACCTGACCTCCTCTCTTTTCTGACAGGATTCTCTAACTCACTCTACAGCACTTAAGAGTTGTTCCCAGAAATGGCATTTCCTATCACAAATCCCAATTCCTCCCAGAAGAAACAAGTGTTGTTAAAGACAAGTTTAGTTCAGGGCAAATTCATCTTTCCCTAACTTGCAGGCATCTTTACAGAGACCACCTTTAAAGTCACAGGAGAACAGACACTCAGAGGGTGATTCCTCTAATCCTTTTATTTTTCTCATCTCCTCCTTCTCCAACAACTGCAGAGGGATTCCAGATGTGTCCCCTGCTTAAAGTATGAGGGAGGTTAATTCTACTACTTCTGCACAAGCATACCACATGTGACTAAATCAATAACACTAATTATTAGATGTCTCTTCTCCAGCCATGCTGACGGAACACTTAAGATGAAGCTAATGGAGTGATGCAACCATAAAACCAGGGTATTTGAAAGAAGGAATCAACTCCCTTCGTTGTTTTTTTTTCCAAACCTAATTCATAAATAAAACCTTGTATTTTTTCACATTAGATGCTTTTAATTAACAGAACCAAACTCCATTTTGGATTTGATCACGTTATGTATAAGGCCTACAGCAGAATATATAAACATTTTCTGATTTTGTTTCCGTTCAAGACAGAATTTTCTTTCTAAGACTTTGGCAGGGCTGATGCATTAGCAATGAGACTATACTTTGTAAGCACATTTTGAAAGGTCCTGTGGGAAGATGAGCACAGTTGAAATTTGTTGTAGGGAGAAAAGTCACTTTTATGACTCCAGTTATTTACTACTGATTATTTGAAGGATATAATAAAGGAAATTAACTTACATCACTGGTTACATGGAGAAACTCTGCAGCCTTCTCATATTCTGGCTTCATTTTCTTACAGTGCCCACACCCTGCAAAAAAACAACAAAAAAACCCCAATTAAGTTGTACATGTCATGGTTATTCAGTGATCCATCTAGCTGTTATCAACATCCAAAGCCACGTGGTAGAGATTTATTAGAATTGAGTAAGCATTCTACTTAATTTATTTATAAAGCTTCAGTATACTGTAGGATTTTTTCCACAGTAGTCACCATGGCTTAAACAAAGAATCAAATTTCTTCAAAAATAATAATAAACCCTCTAAATTCACACCCAAATCTGTTTCCTTCCAGAAAGGACTAAAAGTATTTGTTGAGCCCACCTACCATGCTCCTGGGCAAGGCACAACCTCACCCATTCCAGTTACCATACCTTTATCTGCTTTAAAAAGAAACAACACTGGCCCTCGTGTGATTCCCACACTTTAAGCCAAGGCTTACACTAGCACGGCTTACGTAATTTGAATTAAACCACACTGATAATAAGCCACACTTTACCATGGTGCAGCATGTCCCTCTAGCGAGGCTTTGTAATGATTTAATCACATCAGTGTAATTACACCACCACATATGTTCTCAACATAAGCATGGCCTGTAAAAACAAGATAATGGTGCTTTCGTGCTCGTGCAAAGCTCTCTGCCATTACTTCACTGCTAAGTGCTGACATTACAATAAAGTAAAATGAATGCATGAGAGAAAAAAGCAAATTTAAAATAAATTATTTGGGTGTGAATTTAACTCATTTCAGTTGATGCAATTCCTTCCACGCAAGCTGAACTTTCAGGACCAGGTGAGGTCCCTGCCGGGATGTCAAATCATGCTCTTGGTATCTATGACATGATGCTGGACATCCAGAACAGCCCCTTCTTTGCCACCACTAGCGTCCTCAAGGGCAAAGGGATGGGAGGACAGCTCAACACTCAGGTGGGACACACGCAGCAGAGATGCAGAGAACTGCAGTGACCCAGACACAATGTACTTGCCTGCACTGGTGCAATGTCATCTCAGTGCAATCCATTGCTTTACTTTCTCCTCCTGTTTGCAGCAGCCAGCCAGACATACTTTGCCTATTATTGTTGGAATGAGCACTTAAAATACAGACTTTACTAAGCTTTTGAAAGTTGTACCAGAAAATATGGCTGTAAATCTGTTTCAATTCAGGTTCAGCAACAGCTGTTTCTGAGGTGTACAGACAACAGGGTTAGGACTGTTCTTACATGCTGTCTAAAAGAAAACAAACCAAGAACTCTGACTCAGCCCTGCTTTGATTCCTTCTGATAGGATCACTGCTGAAGCTGGCAAAGGCAGCCCTAAGCCTGAATTCAACCACACAACCATGTTGCACAGAATCACTGCAGCTGGAAGGGACCTCAAGAGATCATCAAGTCCAACATCACAATTAAAGCAGGGCTGTCTAAAGCTCATTGTACAGGGCTGCATCCAAGTTGGATTTGAGTGTCTCTATTGCAGCAGGTTCCACAAACTCTCTGGACAGCGTGTTTCAGGGCTTTGTGACGCACACTGTAATTAATTTTTTTCTGTATTCCTAAATGAAACTTCTCTGTTCCAGCTTGCGCCCACTGCTCCTTGTCCTGTTCCTGGGCACAACTGAAAACAGTCTGGCACCATCCTCCCTGCAGCCACCCTGCAGACATTTATAGGTGTGGATCAGGTCTCCTCTCATTTTGCTCTTCTCAAGGCTAAACAGTCACAGCTCTCTCAATCTTTTCTTGTAAGATTGATGCTTCAAGCCCCAAGCATCTTCATTGCCCTGCACTGGACTCTCTCCAGTAGTCCTGTCTCTCTTGAACTGGGGAGGCCAGAACTGGACACCGTATTCCAGATGTGGTCTCATCAGGGCAGAGTACAGAGGGAGTATGACGTCTCTAGACCTACTGACCTAACACTTCTTAATATGCACCAGAAAACCATTTACCTTCTGTCAGCTCATGGTCAGATTACTGTCTACCAGAACTCCAAGATCTCTCCCTTCAAGGCTCCTTTTCAACAGGTCCACCCCCAACCTATACTAATGCCTCGGTTGTTCACCTGTACAGCATGTTCTGTACAGCACAGGTCAAAGCAGCTTGCAGCCCAGAACTGAAAGGACAATCCAGGTGTATTTTTACTACTGCAAACAGGGTGTTCAGCAGAGCTCCAACCACTACAGCACATTATGAAACATTTTCAGGGCATGTTTAGAAAATGGGGTAGATACATGTGAATAAACACTGTAAATCCCACCTAAGAATTACAACAAATACCCAAACCATTGGTCCTAGACCAAACTCCAGTTCAAACACCAGCTAAGTCATCTGCATAGCAAACACAGAATTAAAAAAGCCCCACATCCCTCTTTTGAGCAAAATACAATAAAAAAAAAAATACTTCAAACACATCAGGATGAGGGGATCTCAGCTAGAGTAGGAATAGAGTAGGAAGCTAAGGTCACCTTGGAGCCTTCTCTTCTCTACACTGAACAGTCCCAACTCTCTCAGTCTGGCCTTACAATACAGGTGCTCCAGCCCTCTGATCATCCTCGTGGCCCTCCTCTGGACTTTCTCCAGCATGTCTACATCCTTCCTGTAATAAGGGCTCCAGAACTGGATGCAGTACTCCAGGTGGGGTCTCAACAGAGCGGAATACAGGGGGAGCATCACCTCCCTTGGCTTGCTGGCCACACTACTCCTGATGCAGCCCAGGATCCAGTTTGCCTTCTGGGCCGCAAGTGAGCATTGCTGGCTCACAATGAGCTTTTCGTCCACAAGCACCCCCAAGTCCCTCTCCTCAGGGCTACTCTCCAGCCTGTATCTGTGCTTAGTATTGCCTCACCCCAGAT